>JARQST010000526.1:184879-368047 GCA_030142225.1 Pachycephus smyrnensis | reverse complement strand
AACGTTCGACCTACGATTTTCGGAAGTGACGTCATCGAGACCCCTCGATTCCAGGAATTTGGGGGGGGGGCGGGGGGGGGTAATTAAAGAGTCAAAGAGGGTGTGAAGAGAAAAAGTATTTTAAAAAAAGAGAACTGAAACGACAAACAAAAGTAGAGTAAACAATCCTTTCACAGCTTTCAATATACAGACGGTAATGACGATTTCTACAATACCGTCACGATGAAGGGAACCGTGCTGCCATCTAACGACAATGGCGCCAAGTGAATACTAAAAGCTGTAATTATCTATCGGAGCAGACTAAACGCGGATGATAATTATTTCAGTTACCGACGTATCAAAAATATAATGAAATTACTTCAAGACAATTAATTACGATAAGGTAGATTAAAAAAGACTACAATGCCTGATATAAGAGGGAAATGAAAGTCGTAAAAAAAATTTATAGTTAATCGAAACTGACTAAGCAGGTAATTTAATTTCCTGCGCAAGTCCTTCGAGGTGTATCATGATATCGATCATACATATCTAAGAGGTTAATTGATAAGATTAAGTTACAGATTAGAATAGCTAATAAAATTATTAGTCTGATATCGTTACAATGTTCTGCATATATATTTCAAAGCTTTCGTACAGCCTGAAACTCGCGTTGCCTCAATCGCAAGAATATTTCTTTCGCTTCTTTCTTCACGTCTCTTTTTTCCCCACAAATCGCCAGTCATCTACCTACTGGTCGTTTCAAAAGTCGACCAACACTGTGAATCATCTTATACCCGCCGATTGCAAAGCAGAAGAAGATTCAAAGCTCGAATCGATCAAGATTATCCAAATCTTGACGGGTTTCTAATGAATATTGATCGGTGCGTGGTAATGTTATTTTGACAGACGAAAAAAAAAAATGAAATTAACGATAACACTTTATCTGCGCGTTATCGCTGACGAATCGCAATAACTCATGAAATTATCTGTTCCAGATTTAGTACGTACCAGACGTTCGAATCAAACGCTTCGTCGAAACAGGTGAATACGAATTTCAGAGTTTCCGGCGGCGATAAAAAAACCGCGCCCTTAGAACCCACCCCAAAGAATTGACAAGATTTTCGCGAAGTGTTACAGCAAATAGAGGAAGGGAAATAGAAAGATGCGCACTGCAGCCCTACTGATGATCTTGGCGCTGGCCGTGGCCACGACTTCCGGCGGATTGGTCAAACTTGAAAATGGCGAAACTGTCTGCGCGTGCACTATGGAGATACGCCCGGTTTGCGGAAGTGACAAAGTGACTTACGACAATTACTGCATGTTCGGTTGCGCGGCAGAAAGGCAATTGGCGAGAACTGGCGAAGGTGAGTTTCGAAAATATTAATCGTCCAAAAGAAAAAAGAAAGATCCAACAATTAAACAATAAAAAATTTTATCTCAATTTCAGTGCTGACTGTGGTCAAGCGTGACAGCTGTGGCTACATGTGAATTCGTTCAGACTCGTAGCGCCCGCGAGAACGGAAGGAAGAACAAAAAAAATATCTACGACAAAAAAACAATTTAAAAAAAATTCAATCAGCCTCACAGATGACGATTCGAAAAATACTTTTATATTGGTCAAATAAAATAAATTCTTCGTAGACCACAAAACACTGACTTTTCCTACAGAAACAAGTTGCCAGGAGTCGCTACGAAAAAAAAGGCAATAAACAGTTAAAAGCAATCAAACGGTCGCTACTCTACGTTCAATTCTTAATATCGGTGAAATCGTCAGCGCGAAACTGGATTATCGACACGCGTTATGCCCAACATACCTAATGAATGACAAATAAAACAAGTAATGCAAGTAATGACAGAAGTAACGGTCAACTATACGAATAAACCTGTAAACCCGCAAACCTACTTTCCTCCAGTAGTTTCCACCTTTAAAGTAATAATACTTAAGACATAAGGAAAAAAAAATCGCCTATAAAATGTACACACAGAGCAGTACGTAATGCAATTGTAATTTCTCTATGGTTCATTACCAAAACAAGTCCTCCCGTTGGTAAACAAAAAAAAAATAAAAAAGACCCACGTATATCTATATATTACACAGGAATACGTAGGCAGCGCAGAGAGCCAAGAGAATCTTCCATTGTTTCTGATCCCTCGATATTGCGCGATCCTGACAATTGCGCATTCAATTACATAATTGACCCCTTTCCGTAAACCCAAGATGGAAAGGGAGAAGATCCCACCGACGGAAGTCCGTAGGAAGTATGTTCGTGGGAACGCGAGAATTATAAATATCCAAAGAAAGTCAAAAAAAAAACACACGTATTCGTCGTCAAAGAATTCCCGTGCGCATGCGCAGATAGCAATTGCATTATACGAAAAAATAAATAAATAAGGTTAACAGAAGAGCAGGTGCAACGTTGCCAGATGCAGGAATCTCGTCAGGAACGTTGGACATGAAAAAAAATTAAAGTCCTAGAAAAGAGAAAGTGCAATTCCAATTGCACACTCCGTACGACATGTGCTCCGCGTGTCACGTGTGCAAAATGCACGTCGATGCGCGTACAGGTCGATTCGCGTATAATCGACTGTTCCGTGGCTACGTTCACGTATCGCAAAAACAGCGGGAAATTTGAATGAAACGAATTCGACGATCGTATTGAAAAAGTTTTAATAATCGACAGACCACGTGACTTTCGGATCGCACGAGTCCTCGATATAGGGATTTTCACTTTCGACGTGAAACCGGTCGATAGCGGAAGTGCTTTCTTCGTGCCTCCGGCACGGAGTCTCGTAACGCTCAGGAGGCTTGTAACACGGAATTTCGCATATGGTTAAGCAGGCGGCGAAGATAATTGATCAATTCCAATGATCCTCCATAAGGCAATTATTATGCGGATATAAAGATACGTGTAGGAAGCTCTGAATATCCTCGTGACTGTACGCCGTGTAAATTCGTATATGGAATGCAGGCGTAAGAAATACCAGAAGAGACACGGAAACGTGTAAAAGCCAGTAATACTATGCTGAAGTGGTACGGGTGGATTCACATTTGGCAGTCGTTCTACAGGTCTCTCTCTCTCTGTGGCGTTACGACAAAAATGGTACCAGGGAGAAACTTTCTAATAGAATCCAAATAGGGATTCCGCGGAATCGAGATATTTCATTGACATTTTCATGTCGCGATGCATCCGCGCGAAATCCGTAGCTATGAAGACCGGCCCCGTGAGCGTTGAATTATAATTTTTTATTGGACAAAAAATTTAAGTAAAAAAAAAGGTAATTCGAGTAATTACGCGCGTAATAACTTCCGGTCGTAAAACTTCGATTGGTTAAAATTCAAGGCGATTTTTTGGGCTTAAAATTTTTTTTTCGTCCGTTTTCAAAGGTCGACCGTGATTAGTAATTTTTTTGGAGCACGAAGACTACTTGAAAATATAAAATGGCGGAGATTAAAGCGGGCGCAGCATAGTAACATTATGTTTAACCTTTAAGGCCTCCATTGTATCCGACATGGAATTTATTCTCGTGACGGGGAGTGGCTTTGAAGGTGTACGTGCGGTACTCTATGCTGCTTCACACTGTTAGAACCTTAAGCCCAGTGCACGAGGTACGTACACGATAGAGTATAGACGGGCATAATGATAACAAATACACAGAGCAATCGATCATTGCGATCTATGGATCATTCTCTTTCCATTCTATTCTCCGCGCGAGATACGGTTGCGTCATGTTCTCGATACGAAAAAATAGCGCGTGCGCCGCTTACTCGGTGACAAAAAAATGCTAATGATAATTCGAAAATGTCAAAAAAATTTTCAAAAATTCATCACTCATATACACTCTCACCCTGTAGCCATTGAGCTTGTTGTTCCTCCGTAGAATGACAGAATTCGTCACGCCCTTGTCCGCCATCTTGACAAGAGATTCCTTTTCCAAAATGCCCCCACCACTTTTGGAATTGCTCTGACAATTATTCTGACGTCCAATTCTCAAAGACTTCCTCGAGACCTGCGATCGACTTGCCAAAAAGCCGTCTTCGCCACTGCCATGAAGATTTTCCAAAATGGGCGTCAGGCTGCACAAAACACTTCTATTGTCGTAGTTAGCCCTGCGTCGCGGTGCATGAGGTATTTTCGAATTTTCGACATTCTCAAAATTTCCCAAAATACCGCAATCCACGCTCTCCGATATCTTCTGCATTTTCGCAGTGCGCTCCAGCATCTTCTCCTGGAGATTGAGCGCGAGACGCTGAATCTTCGGCGAGGCAAAGATCATCTTGTCGGGCAATTTTTCGAAATCGCCTCCAGCCAGACATTTCCCATCATGCAACGGTGCCTTGGGCTTCGCTTCGTTCGCATTGGTCGTATCCCTTATCACGTGATCCTCCTTGACGTCACGTGATTGGCGCGTCTTGACGCCAGCCGTTTTTTGCGTAACGTTAACCCTCACGACACCAGGCCTTTTTGAATTTCTACGCTGCATCTGTACCAGCGGACGTTCGCAATTCGGATGATCCTCCTTTTCAAAATCCAGGGTCTCCTCTTGCTCGGGTACGACGTACAGTCGAATTTTGTACATGATGAATATTTTTTCCTTTCTTTCTTCAAATTCCTTCACTCAATCACTTCACGAGACAATTTTGAGTCCGGCACGGAGTCGAGCTCCGTGACGAGTGCTTGGCATTCTCAAAATGACAGATTCAAGAAAGAATCACGAATCAGGCTCGAGTCCATTTCTCTGCAAGGCTGTTCAATATATATATACATATCGCATATGAAAAATGCGTCAATAAAAAAAAAACATCGCAACAAACCGGCCAAGGAATTACGCGACAACGAGCATCGATGGTATTTTGCATTGAGGCTATTTCTAAAGGCGCGTTGACATTTGCACGTGGCTATACGAGCGTAACGTGTGTCAGCCAATGCTCTAGTGTTAATGAGCCGCACTAGTACAGATAGTACATTACTGTACAAGTTGGAATTCCGCGCGCAACCAGCGTTTACTTGCTATTTATTACTTGGCACGCTTAAGTAATCCTATCTCTCTACCCATATGCACTGATCGCTCGTATTACCATAAGCAACCGGTGTATATACAGTGTCATTCAGACACAGCTGTCAAATCTGACAGTTGTCGTACGACAGTGTCAATAAAAAAAATACACCCCTTAAAAAGTCACCGCGAGAAAAACCAAAGGGCCGGCCCTTCGATTTTTCGAATTTGCTATACCCGCCGTGAGTGCGAGAGAGACAGACTTACGGGCAGTTACGCGAGCGAGAGAAGGACAGACGCACTCTTGGCCAAAATTCCGTTCGACCCCGACACTTTTCTCCGCGCTATCGATGATTCGATTCAGCGGCCTTCTTTCTCCTCCGATAGTGTATGTTATTTGATAAGAACTGCTGATGACGGACTAATTAGTTTCTTTTGCACGGTTTACCTAATCCCAAGAAAAATAATTATACGGTACGCGCAGGACCATTAGGTTACGACGCGTGAATCCTTATGAATATGTATAGGAGGCTTTTGTCGCTCGGTGAAAATGTGGGAAAAAAGAGGAAGAAACGATGCCGAAGAGTGCGTAACAAGAAGAATAGACACAGTCGGCTGTACTACACGAATTCGCCCACGTGGCTCGAATAATGGCGAGTAAAAAAGAAAAGAAAAAGAAAGATAAAGAAATTCTTGGGAGGGATAACGCAACGATGCGTTATTGTTAATTGCGCAATACCCATAGTCTCTCAGTGACGCGTTAGTTTTCTATTGTCCATATTTGAATTCGCCCGCGCATAAGTTTCACCGACGGGTTTCCCGCCATTTTCCGCATCCCCTTTTCCCTGGAACGTCGCTTTCGTTTCGCGTCGCGTTCGTTCCGCGGCGAACGACCCAGTTGGCCGCGCGGCCAAAGTGCGATGAAATTTTTGCCATATAAATTCGTCGACGCATCCCGAGAAACCGAGAGAAAACACGAAAACGACTAACCCCAATTCCATCGGGAATACTAATCAGAGGAATGATTAAAAAATAAAAGGTCAAACTAGACCAGTTTGATACTTCTCCTTTCTTCTTTCTAATACTTTCCAGATATCGTCCAGATTATTTTTCCGTAGGTTCGTGCTTGTTTTTTTTAATATTTTTGTTAAACAATATAAACGTCACGTCAAACCAGTAAATAATTGCCAAGCGAACGTGACGATCGTTCTCGATTTAAGTGTCTCAACTGAATCGCGCGGATACGAAACGAACGGACGGAAGTGTCGAAATTCTCCGTGTTGACAACTTCCGTTTACGAAGGACGCGTTATTAGTGCCGGCTAATGGAAGAGACGAAGGCGCGGAATTGTCAAATATTTTTTTTCTCTTTATTTCGAGGATACAACCGGTTTTGCTCGATACTTAAAAAAAAAGATGCAAAATTGATGATAGGCATTAAAAAAGAAGGAAAAAAAATACTTTTGAGGTTATTTCCAGACTCGACCCCGTTCTAATATATTTATGCAAATAAGACGAGACCTCGTGAAAGCCGAGAAAATCGATCGGCCCGCTCACAACGGCAGATATCACGTCGGGCATAACAATTAGATCTTGGACACGAAATACGGGGACCTCGATATCACACAATGGATACACGGGATCACGAGGTGCGACAAATCAAATAGAAGTTGCGTAATAACCGACACATTATAAATCAATGACAATCATTACTCATTTAATCGATCCTCGTAAGTTACTTTGAAAGATCGCTAATTCGATATTTGAAACCTTTGAAATTCCCGCCCTAACGCCACCTCAAGGTTTTCCCCGTAACTCGTATGAAATTACATAGGGGAAGTCCCGGGCTTTGTGATTATCCACCAGTATAGCATTCTGCACTACGCATGTATACTTCTAGTCCCCAAAGATTGTAAATAAATTTTCAAAATTCTAATGCACTCTCGAAAATGAACATTAAAGCTTTCGAGCGCACCTGGATACTCCGAGTAGTGAGCGCAAGATTTAATAAACAAGAAATGTTTGGAAAAAGGTCGAGGAAACCGTATCAATAAAAATAGACAACGCAGTTATTTTAAAGCAAAAAAGGGCATGTGTCCTCACGAGTCAAGTACAAAGTGGAGGACGGTATCGATTATTAAGCCTATCGATGCTCGTTCGACTACAAATTAGCTCGACCGATTTGGCACGTCGTTACAGAGGTCGAATTGGCAGTGACATAATTAGACAATGAAAATATGATATGAGAAAATGGCGGCACAATATTTATTCTCGACAGACTACAACGTTCCCTTTAAATCGTCTGATCCTGCCACGCAGGCCAATATCCGAAAAAATGTTCAAACTTCCTCTCAGCACTCTCGTTCGCACTACGGAGAAAGTTTCGAGTTGAGTGAATAGAAAAATAAAAAAAAAATCTAATAAATCATCGCGTGTCGGTGCATTACGAAGACATCCTTCTTCAGAACGAAACCCTGACAAATCACTGTGACAACTTTCGAAAAATCACACTCGACTGCCTCGAAGAAAGAAAATCCCCCACGAGAATGACTAAAAATTCTCCAAAAAAAAAATAATAATTGTCAACCCCTAAAGAGATGCCGGGGTAAACAAAAATATATTTCACGGACTTACAACCTTGCAGAGAAATCCCCTCCGAAGGAATGAGCAAATAAATTCTCAAATGGATATCAAAACTGAATTGAATATCGGCACTGTAAAATGTATAGATGCTACGATAAATTTTTTAAACGAATCAAAACACGAGAACCATCATTCTCTGCGGTACTGGGTAACACTGTAGAACGGAAGAACCGATGTAATCGAACGACAGTGATAAAGGTAAAACGCTCGAGTTCGTGCGAGCGATCAAAAGCGAAAGAGAAGGTGATCCCTACCGGCAGAACGCACGTTCCACTATGCTCTAACCGCACAAAACTATAACTGACGAGTTGCTAGTACCCGCCATAGACATAAGCACAACTGACTGCCAACCGGAGAGACAAGTCAGGAAGGAGAAGGTGCGTGGAATATGTGAGGGTAGGAGCAGAAAATGTGTTTACAAGGTGGCCGATTGGTCAGTAGAACGTACTAAATTGAAGCGTGCAATCGGAAAGGATACTGTGCTGTTCTTGGGGATGACCTTCGCAAGGAGAAGATATTTGCTTCCTTGTACTATCCCATATTTGTCTTGTATCCTCAAGAAAATAATTCCGAGAGCATTTCTTGTGCTGTTTAACGCCGAGTGCTAGGGGGTACGAGTAAAGGGAGATTTTTATTAGTATGTAATCACTGTTAAGTGTTACCGGGATATTTTCTTTTAGCTGAAGATCCGAGATAGTGTTTTTGATCGTAGAGGAGACGGGTTTTTTAAAGAATACTGCAGATAATTGCTCCGTGGTATGCAAATTATGTAAATATTAATTAGCGGTGTTATTACAGGTGAACGTTTAAAGGGTAATTGGCCGGCGATGCTGGCGCCATCTGTTAGCGTCACGGTGAAACTTGTTGATCATTTTGTACGCCCACGTCGAGTTTGAATTCTTCTTATAACGGAAAATTATAGGGGTAATCACGTATTATATTAATCGTGTACCATTGCAATAAGATTTTTGATAATAAAGCATGGTGAAAAGTAACAGGATAATTATTTTTATGTGCAAAAAATTCAAAGCACATAGATAACCTAGAAAATATATGTACATTCCACGTGCATGTTTACATAAATCTAGCCAGGATTAATGTACATCTACGTGCCAGCTTCCGTATTTGTTGATAAATGTCAATTGACTAATATTGTGATAAGAAATGTAATAAATAACACGAGGCTATCAAGACTGATACAATAATAAAATCACAGATGCAGAATCTGTAACTGTACCAAATTCTACGTCGAAGTCTGAATGCTTCTAACAATTTCTAAAAATTCTTCGATAACACCACTCTGTGCACAAAAGTAACTATTTCAGAATAACCTTTAAAAGTATAAGCAGTATTATGATAAAGCATCTTTGATGAAAAGTGAGAAATAAAATAAAAGAAGCTGCAGGGCAACAGGTAGTAACGCGAGGTCCATTAAACCCAACGTGTTATTAAAGATTCAAGACTCACCGCCAAAGATTTTGCATTCCTAATGGTCTCACGTCGTCGCACTCGCGTCTGATAATCACTTAAACCGCGTAGATAATTATTTTCTTTATCGTAACCGACAATAGACGACTTGCGCGTGGATTTGACACTTTTCTTACGCGGCGCCATATTGTCGAATCTTTGGCGTCGCCGATCGCAGCGCCACATAGCGGAATTGTGCCGCAACGAAAATGCAACTTTTTTTTATTGCATACCTGCTGAGGTCAATTAAAGTTTGCATCAATTAGTATTTACATCTCACTTATTATGAGGTCATTTACAGCTGATTACGGATCATCATTTGTAATGATTGAATAAATTTCAGAGATCATGAACTTTGATTTGTTAAATAGGAAAGCAAAAGCTTTATAAGCGTCGTGTAAACAAGCTTATCTTTATAGCACGTTACATTTGCCGTATCTATAATTTTGCTTATCTAAACATGCTGCATTTTATAGGAAAGGATAGGTTGACATTAATATCAGAAATCTGTTATATGTATTATTTTCAATAAACGCCATGGCGTCCGTAAACGTTACACAAAGAGTGATCACGAGTATCAAATAATGTTAAACTGTAAATGTCTGCTTTTCATTTTTTGTCCTTATCCTTATCCTTTTCTTTTTCTTTCTCCTTGTCCTGGCCCTTGTCCTTATTCTGCTGTAAGGAACCAACAGCTTGACGAACAGCTTCAGAATGAGGATCCACACCAGGCAAATTCTCTAGGACCGATTGTAGGAAAGCAGGATCTGACATCACTGCAGCGTAGTCTTCTTCGACTTCCATAGCTTCTTCCTTCTGCGTCTCAGGTTCTTCTATAAGAAGTTAGGATTTCTGGCTTGTTGTGCTGTTTATACTGAGGTTAGGTTAGGTTAGATTGGTCTTTATGAATTAATACTACTCACGCTGATCCTGCATCGACATTTGCATTGCGAAAGCAATCTGTTCTTCCTCTGTCATGTGAGCAAAGTCAGGAACATTTCCAGCAGTAGTAGTTGTATTGTCTGCTGGAGCACTAGTGTCATCGGCTCCTTCCAAAGACATAGCTAGAGCGCGTTGCAACATGGCTTCTTGGTTGCGAGCCTCTTTCATAGTTTCTGGTTGCTTACTCGCTGCTGAATCAACAACCTGTGTTCGCCTTGCTTCGTCTTCCTGGCGCTGCCTCTGTTCCTCCATGGAGACACGAAGAGCCTGACCAAAAAAAAATAATATTGTGATTTAATAGTGCCTTTAGAGAGAATTTAAACAATTAGAAATACTGATAATCTTACTAGTGCCAGTTCTGGATCTTCGTTAGGATCAACGCCAAATTCGAAGGCTGCTGGACCTGGTGGACCCATACCATCCTCACCCTGAATTATCGGTGACGAAATTAAAGCATCTGACAAGTGGGGACCTGGAGGAATTGTTACAAGATGGCTACCAGTGCCATCCTTTCCATTAAGTGCATCTATAAACGCTGCAAGGACGTCGTGATTTACGCTCTCCTCGCCGAAGCTTATTATGTCGACGTTGACCTTCTCTTTCTTCAGACGTTTAGCTAGTTTAACTAGTTCCTTCTCATCTATCTGGATAGGACTACCCACAAATGCTACTATACGCATCTTGTGATTCTTTCCTTGACGATGTTTTAGTGCCAGCTATAAGTACACGAGATAGGTTGAATTATTATTTTCTACATACTTTAGTTGCTCTTCCATTAATTGAAATAGTCCAAATATCAATACTCACGTGAGCGATTCTAATACCAGTGATGAGACTTAAATTTCCATTAGGTTGAACCTGGTGAAGCTTCGATAAAATTCGTCCCACATCACTGGTTAATGTTGCAAGTACCTCAACACTGATGAAACAATATATCAGTTAGATGTTACGTAGAGTTAAATTATTATAATTAACATTGCTAAAATATTTACTTTGCAAGAGTGATAAGACCAACATTATTTTCAGGATTTGAACGAGTTTTCGAATGGCAGACTAAGTTAACAGCATCTTGTTGGGCCTGTAATCTAGTTGGCAGGAAATCGCCGTTTCTCATATAGTCGCTGTTGTCGACACTGTCAAACAAAGAAAAAAGATTAATCACTCCTCGACAGCCACTGCACTCGTTATTTTTAAACAAAGAAACAAAATCAATCCAAGACTGCTGTATTATAGTACAAAATAAAGAAATCCAACAATAGAAAATATACTCCACATCTGATACACTTGAAAAATTCAATAAAAATTCCAATAAAATCTAATTCATTCAATCTGTCCTGATCATGCATCCCAAATGACAAGAATGCTTAAGGTTAAGAGAAAGAACTTTCTGGATATAAATAATACTCAAGAGCAGCGCAATGAAATAAATAATTATAACGTATAAGAAATCAATAAAGGAAGTATCTAATTGTTCTAAACAAATCTAGAAGTTTCAGAAGCCTTTTATATTGACATGAAGCCATTCAACTTTGCATTGTCACTCCGAAACAACGATAATGTTTCTTCGCTACAGTGCATAGTGACATTCAAAATCAATATAAAAAACATATAAATATGAACCATACAAGGTAAACTGTTAAAAAATTTTAATTAAAGTTATAAAAGTCCCATGCATAAGTGTAAATTAATTAAAAATATACACAGCTCACCATATCATAGTACTTTCGAGCACCATCTTGGATCACTGATCTGCTCCGTTTCCTGCGTTCCACGTTCCTCCATTCAATGGCCAATCCGCCATACTTGAAATCACATTCCCTTACAACACAAAATATATTCAAATAATAGGTTGGGGAAAAAGAAATCCATTATTTTTACTATCCATTATTACAGCCATCTACCGAAAAAATAATGGATTTCTTTTTCCCCAACCTAATATAATAATATATTGCAATTTATATAATTCTATGAATTTGCAGAAGCATATAAGCTAAGCTTTATATTTTTTACTATTTACTTGGCACTGTCTGCATTAAGTTTGATCATAGATTTTATATAAATTTTTATGATCCCATTAAACATGTTCAACATACAATATTAACAATAAAATATTGAATATATTAATATTATAAGTAACAACGTCGTGCCTGACTTTTATTTTACATTAGTCTTATCCTCCACCTACTTTCGTACTTCAACCTGTCAATGGATTCTCAATTAACTGTATATTACATAAAGTGTCACAAAATATATTATTTCTATTAAAAATACTCAAATCTAAATACTGTCGCATATTTAAAAAAAAAACAAAGGAAGATTTTTTTACTAAATGAAGCATCGCGTTTAGCGAACTAACCGCAGTCAAGAATATTTGAAAAGTTAGAGAGGCATTTTCAAAATCAACTTCTCATCCTACGCGAATTTAACGCTATCTACTATATCCGTCTCTACGTAGCCACGACAGTCTGATAACCAGGAGGCGGCGTAGAGCGGGTAGAGTTTCTTTGAGAAATTCTTCTGAACCAGGACAAGCTGTTCCTGGAAGTCTCCTGCGGCACGGTAGATTGCGATTGCTAAAATAAATTCAAGAACGTCCATTAGCATCTCCAGGAGCATGAAGAAAATAACAAATTATCAAGGATAAAAATAATATATCATTACCTGTCTAGCAAATGTAGCAGAGACCCATTCATTCGCAGCCATTTCGCGTCTCTGCACAGCCTTTTTATGCTGCCACCATAGAAACAAATGAGCCACGGCAGCACTGAACAATAGCAAAGGCAACAAAATGCACAGCAAAACAGTGCCGTTATTAATTCCAAAAATTAAAGCAATCCCAGCGACAGCCAATACGACGATGAGTACAGTAGCCGCAGCCAATCCAGCGCGATAAATACCATAGCGTCTTTCTGAAATAGGAACAAGAACCATAATGAATACAATGATTGAGCAACAATCATATAAACTAACTATACCAAGACTTCATATAAACAAGTAAATATATAGATGCCTAGAAAACTACTTTTATCCCTATCCTCGGTAGGATAACGAAGATAACATTACGAATGCAGTACAAATTTCTTAAAGATCCCATTAAAAAACTTAATCTAAGGAACGCCAATAACATCAGGTCGTCTTAATAGATCAGATGTATAAATCGAAACTATTCAAATTCCTATGAGTAAATGATCTTGATTGATTGAAATAACGTGACAATTGGTCAGTATGCATTGCAGTATCATCGCCATTGTATGCAAATCGACAAATAGTGTATTTAATTGAAAGATTGAGAGCGCTGATAAAGTAAACTATTATGCTTACCACTGGTCAACGGAGCTGCCTCAGCTGTCCTGTCCATTTCAGGTTGAACACTCCTTGTTACCATATAGCTCGACGTTGTGAACTCCCACTACCGTCAGCAGAGCGAAAAAGAGAAGGTCCTCTAGTGTACAAGTTGTGAGCGCCGCTTTATATTGTTACACCAGGGTGCAATTAATCCAGGTGCAACGCGAGAGCGTTACCTGAATGAAATGGGGGATTGTATTACTGAAGAATAAATATATCTTATCGCTATTATATATCCATGCCAGAATGGCCGGCAGCGTTCTCTTATCTTTCTCATGCATTCGGATATAGGTGGACCCGTCGCTGTACGTGAAATGATACACGTGAAATAACGCATGATGATCCTAGAACTGGCATTTAGATGTTTTTCAAATTAAAGGATGATCTTGCAGTTTGCAGAACCTTGATGCAGAGGATCATATGGGTCTGAGGATGCTGAAGAGAAATTTGTATTAGTTGGAGACTATTTTTGGAATTGCTCAAGTAGGTCATACGTACATAATGGATTCGATTAGGTAAACGCGCTTCATGAATTTTCAATGGGAATTTCATGCAGGAAATATGGTGATTATTCCTTTTCAAATACTATCCGTACATGGTTTATAGGGTGATTTATGTACAATAGTACCATATATTGGTATATTATGTATAAGGAATTAGCCTCTGTCGCTTCTGTCAGTAGATGGACATGTGGCGCTATATGTGGTAAAACTATGAAGCTTTTAGAGCGATTTATTGCTATTAGTTTCCGAGGGTTGTTCGCAGATGGCGCGACGGAGAGTCCAGGAGGTGCTGCCATCTGCAGCGTTAAGAGCGGCGAAACTCGGAACTGAATTTAAAAAATTATTAAGTGTCATATACCTCCTATGAGTGCGAGAAAGACGAACTTATAGGTATTTATGTATTCTAGAAAAGGATATTCATATACATCTTTCAATTTTCATATTATATATCATTAATATATTGTGTATCGAAAATACGGGGACCATTGTAGCCCAGTGGTTAGCGTCGCGGATTTCGACCAAAAAGGATCGGAGTGCGCGCCTAGCCTGGTGGCATTTACCAATGAGTTCTTTTACGAAAAGAAACCTAAATGAATTGTATATCCATATGGACTTCTTCGTCCAACACTGTTCAAATTCGGTGTCTAAAGTTTATAGGTCTACATAGCTTCGTCTACGTGATGTTCTTGCTGTGTCGCTCTCTTTTGTAAATTCCTCTATCTGATCCAAAAGACTTGTTACTGGCACATATCCTCATGAGGTGAAGCCAAAAGAAGAAGAAGAAAAGAAGTATAAAAAATACCTCGAAATTCTGTCACCGCTTTTCTGCGATGCCGATTGATTGTTGCTATCGTCATTCGATACGTACGATTTTTGCCGCTTGGCGAGCGAGTTCACGGCATGCAGTCAGTTTGACAAAGATTGCAGTTGCCTTAAAAATGTAAAGATATGAACTAATTTTTTAATCCTTTATAGGACGCTGGTTAGGCGCGCGGGCAATAGGCCTATAGCCGCTTTAAAAATTGTACGGGTTGAGTTTTCAAAGTAAAATGAATATAACTTGTTATACTGTCATTTTATTTATTTAAATGCCTCATGGTTACCACTTAAATTTTTACAACGAAAATCAATAAGATAAACTACAATTTTTAACGTAACGGATTAATGATTAATTATCTGCACACTCTGGCCATCTTCTGATACAATAAACTCACTTTCCTTGTAATGAAGGAGATTTGTTACCCTTTGTGGCTGCCAGGCCATGTGTCCGATTTTATAAAATTTAGGTAAACGTTCGAATCCTCCAATATCTGCTAAACTATCATTGTAATCCCACTGACCACCAGCTAACTTATGAGCGTGTCTTTTAAGCTGAGTTTTCAATTTTGCATCTTCAAGCATTTCCGCCTTTGGAGGCAGTTGAAAGTGTCCTTTGAGGAAGCTCAGAAAATATTGCACCTGCAGAAAATGAATAATACAATACAATTGACTGCTCGTCAAACAATATTGAAAGATTAGTTTGCTATAAAAATGTCTTTGTACCTGCATGTGAAACATTGGAAATGGAACCACAATAGAAGGTATCCCTACAAGACACATAGTAGGATGTGCTATGTTAATCAAATGTTTGTACAGAGGAAAAACATAATTGTTGTCCACTTGAATCCCACAGTTTTCATCGAGAAATGGAAACTCATACTTGTATCCGGTACAAAAAATAAACGTATCAGCAGAAACAGAAGTTCCATCCTTCAGGAAGAATCGACTATCCTCGATTCTCTCTATTGCATCGACCTGAGTGACGTTAGGCGGAAGTTCACTAGTTAATCTGAAACAAAGAAAATAGTAATTTATTCTCTGGTTTAATTTTGTTAAAAAATTTCATTTTTCTTTACCTGGCATTGTGATGACTGAGATACACGTGATAAGCGTGACTGTGTAATTCAATTGCAATATCAATACCGGAAGAAGATGCTCCTAGAATGATCACAGTCTTGCCTGAGAACACTTCCGGTTTCCTGTACGAGTGACTATGGAGACTTGTTCCTGAAAACGTTTCTATTCCTGGTATGGATGGTATGTTTGGTTCAAAATAATGCCTGGGATTAAAATACATTTTTAAAATAAGTATTATCAGTATATTAATTAATGTATGATTGATTACTGTATACCCATTGCAAATTAAAACTGCATCGAATTCTCTTTCTTCGATATCCTGAGTTCTTAGATTCTTTATACGAACATTCCACTTGCTACTTTCTGCAGGATCGGAGCTCACCTTAGGCTTGATATTCTCTACTCTGACACTAAGCTAAAATTGCACATTACATTAATATCAAAAGAGTATATAAAGCTGAAGCATCGCTACCTGAATAAAACTATGTAATTGAAAATGATCAGCATAGTCCTTCAGGTACTGCAAAACCTGCTGATGAGTAACACAGCTACGTCCCTTCTCTCCGAGTCTTCTGAAGTCTGGAAAATTCATAATCTTCCCAGGCAGATTAGTTCTAAAACGCACGATACAACCAAAATCAATATTTAAAAGCCACTAAAAGATCATCAATGAAGAAGTCAATAAAAAAGTTATGACTAACCTTAGATTATAATACATACTAGAATGTATAGGATATCCAAATTCATCAATCCCACTCTTTTCATTATAAACCCAAGTACCACCTATACTATCAGTCTGTTCAAAAACAGCGGGTTCGAAGCTTTCGATATCTGCCGCCAGATGTCTAGCGGCACAAAGTCCAGCAGCGCCAGCACCCACAACGCAAACACGCATTCTCGAATGAGAAACTTTTTCACCAGAAGCCATTTTTCCTTCCTTACAGAAATAACAAAGCGACGCTCACGTCTGGACGGCAGTTCTACTACTGTTTCCGATCGTCCCACTTACGCTTATGTCTTTATAGTACCAGCAACGGCGGAAAACCTCAAGAAAATAAAGCGAGACAATCGCCGTCCTGGTCTTATTTTTCCACACGAGCCCATACGAACTGTATCTGGTAAACGGAAGCTCGTGGCACGCTGTGTCCTTTATCGCAGAATTGACACAATCTTTTTGTCTATTTGTTCGAACAGATAATAAACGACAAATTTTAGTAAATAGAACAATTAAAAAGCTCGTATATACAACAACAGACATAAAACCGCATCGACAATAGAACCGTACAACTGCGATGCCACAATAAATACAAATGATAAAAAGTTACTGTCCACTCCGATCAATAAACATTCAGACAGCCTGCACTCAGATGATCAATGATCATTATTAATTCTTAACCGCAGCTCTTAAAGCCTTAGAAACCTACCCTACCAGACGCTTCCTCGAAATGACCTGACGTTATCAGTTGACAATTAAGGATCCTTAGAAGCGATTTGTATCGAGGACGCGACACGTGTCAGAGGCAGAAGTAGCATTAAAATATTTATTACTTGTTCCTTAATAACATATATAATATTACCTCACAATTAAAAACTCTATCGTGATAATAATTAATTAATAATAATAATTATGTTGAACTTAATCGTATCCAGTTCTGAGCAATATAATATAATAATTATTATCAATATAATAATAATAGAAATCTATGTTACAAGTTGGAATAAACTCCAATTTCGATATCATCCTTATCTTTCATTCCTTCTCGCTTAACAAAAAAGAAACATCGTCCATCATAATCATCCGCGCGCCACAAAACCCCTTTCGATTGGAACGATCGGATCGGCGCGCCAGCACTAATTAATTACAATTTGCCAATATGATTAACGCTTCGATGTGTCCTGAGAGTATGCAGAAACAATACAAGAATACAATTTTCTATTACAATCCTCTCTCTCTCTCTTTTCTTCTCATAATCGCTCTTGGCGCAGTCGACACTGTCAATAATTCAATACGGTATAACAATGGTTACCGTGACTGATAAGGCCTAAAGAAAAAAGGTCTTATACCTCCAGGCCCGAAGATACAGAGACAAAAAAATGGTCTCGAAAAAAGGAAAAAGGGGGAAAACGAGGAAATCAAAAATCTACAGCCAGATGAAGAAAACCTCGTTGGGTGAACGAGAGGCGCCTTTCTAATTCACATGGAGCAAGAAATTATTCTCGTGGAAGCTTTAATATTTATGTACAGAAAAACAGGTGACGTGATCTCGAGGTACAGGAAGTTCCTGAGGGACGACGAGTAAGAGGGGGTTAGAAGAAAAGGATCTTGTCGCTATTGCGTCAAGTGTCGGACAACGGATGCTCCTAGTGAAGAAGAGACGCGCCTCGCGCGTTTATAACAGTACACATTTATAATAACAGATTAATAACCCACGATATATAAATATACAAAACAATTGTGATTCGATCTAGAGGGGTGGGGGGGTTGCGCTTCTCTGTAAATGGGATAGAAGACGAGTGGGCTTACAGGAAGTTGATTTCGTTGGGTGCCGTCTTGGGCGGTTTGGGATTAACAAAAAAAAATTTAATAACGCTTATATGGAAAGGCGATATCATACAGAATAAAGGATAATTAAGCTCGAGTAATTAAAAACGAAAAAAAAATGACACGGGACATTAATTCATATCGATACGCTTTCGCGTATGCTTTCTCAATCGCCATTTTACACGATTCAAGGTACTCAGTGGGACAATCAGTTGTTGCCTTTGGAATGAAATTAAATTCAGATTCGACAGGGGATGCGGGTGATGCAAGATCAAATTACCTTGGCAAGAGAAAATGAGGAAAAAAAGAAAGAAAAGAAAAGAGAAACGAGAGACGAAATAGCCGTCGTGATAGCGTTACTTTACATGTTGGAAGAACAAAGTAAATTTTTGTTTCTCTCTTTCTTTCCACGATCTCTTTTTTCTTTCTCTTTTTTTTTTACATCCCCTCTTCTCGTTCTCTCTTGGAAGCTACTTCGATTATCTATGCCACGATTCTACATTCTATATTCTCTTTCTCTCGCCTGCTTATTCGCCTCTGATACCGTCCCCTTCGTCAACCCTCGAGAGACGTTGTCGCTGTATCGCAGATAGAAACATTGTTCCTCTCTGCTTTTCTTGTTCTTCGCGTTTGATTAATAATGGAAAACAATGATACAACCACCACGTCTCTTGGCTAAGTTACGAAAGTATCCTATAAACGTGCACACGTGATAGCTCAGTCGACAAGTCCGCATTTTAGAGAAAAAGACAACTACGAGGCTTTCTAAATGAAAAAAACGACGAACTTTGGCAAGTATTTTTTTTTCCTTTTCCTTCGTCCTCGGACGATTTAGCATAAGTGCACAAGTACTTATTCTCTCTCGCATTTTCACTCTCATTTTTCTCTGTGCAGAGAAGCAGCGTTAAAGCTCTAGGTCTATGTCAATAAGATCATCCAGGATGATGGTCGTCGGGATAGTTGGAATCGTGATAAAAAAAAACCAAGACCGAAATGGCAGCCACTGAACCAAAAAAAGAAAGCTAGAAACGAGATTCCCTCAAAGAAGAAAAAGAAGGAGAAGACAAAAACAAGCAGAATATACCACTTGGCAAATAATAGGAATATAAGGCGCGAATGTAAACCACGTCCTGTTACATATTTGGTGTTGACTTTTGATTCCTAGTGCGATCGTTCTATGTAAAATATATACTGTATGCTTTTAAGTGCACGATATAACGAGCATTAGCGCAATTTACTTTCGTTCTACAATTAATATATAATTAATATAATATAGTTAATCATTTATTTCACACTGGAGCGTCAATCGATAGCTCCTCGCGTTCTCCTTCTCTTTTTTTTCTTTACGTCTTATCCGCGGATCGACGCGTTGCATCCTTTTTTTTCTTTTTTCTTCTTTTTTGAAAAAATTTACAAGGCAAGAAACCAAAAATCGATTTACCGACTTCCCTCTCCCTCCCCTTTCCATTCTTTCCCTCTTCCCCGTGTTTATGCATGTTACTTCTTTTTTTTAGGGACACGGAAAACCTACACTGAGCTATCGTACAAGGCATGCCAAGATAGAGTATATTAATTGTCGATCTGAACGCAACCGCAATAATTGTCTCCTCCTCGCTTCTCATCATTATATAACATTTATATAACAGTGTATACGAATTTCTATATAATCGACGTAGAGAATATTGTATTCGCCGTACCAAAGAACGGTATGGATGGTACCGATATATACTATATATATACTTTTTTCGCGATTGTAAACGCTCGTGTAAGAAACGCTGCGCTATGTACAAAATAACGTGGCTGGAATAGCAAAGTGTTTTTTTTTTCCACGTAGGCAATTTCAGGACCCTCGACAAGATAGTTTTTGAAAGTGGTTAAGAGCTTGATCGAGGTACGATGGTAATGGCCTACTGAAGTCTTCCAGGTGTGGCGTCCTGGATTAACAAAACGAATAAGAATAAAAACGAAGAAAAAGATCACAGTTTATCCTTCGTCGAAGGAAATGTCGCGATTTCGTCCTTGTCTTCTGCGTGTCTTTTTTTAAGTTTATCATTCTCTCTCTCTCTCTCTCTCTTTGTTTCCTTCCTTTCCGTTTGCTTTGCGTCAGAGCTTTTCCTTGTTTCTCAGTAATACGACTTTTTTGCTCCTCCAGTCCTGGAGTACACGTTCTCACTATCTCGAAGAACTTCATACGACGACGATGCTTCCTTTAACCCTCGCTCACCGATGACAGCGAACTTCGCGTCGAGCCTGCAGTGTGATGCGTCAGATCCGGTAGATCCGGTGGGAGGCAAAGTGGTATTGCGCTGGGTCCATAAATTGCTTCCTGCTCTTCTAATTGCAGAGCGAATTGCTCCTCCAGTCTCTGAAAATATTTAATGACAATTAGATCAATCTTGAATAGTTTGTCGTATAACGTGACTAGTAATTGAAAGATTCCTATAATCATCTTACGAAAGAGAGATATCTGTTGGAATTAATCGGCTGGAATGATTGATGTGTGAAATTTCAACTAACCTTTTGCACGAATCGATCCCATCAATTGATTCTGTATTAATTTTTCTTAGATTGGATAATCGGGTGTTTATATTTTGACAATACAAACAAACAGAGGCACGGATGACACCCCAATGTAATAAGGATTAGCACACTAGCGAAAAGTTATGATTTCAATGGGTCAAGTTAAACGATGTTTCTCTTTTTCTTTTTTTTTTTTTCTTAATCTTTTTTGAGTATCCAGTCACGCACACACACACGCAATATCTTGGAGTATCTTAAGACTTCAGTGAGAAGTTTGTAAAAGTACAATTCGAAGGAAAGAGAAGGAAGACGAGGCAGTAACAAAATACACTGGACGATAACGTGGAATGAGATTGAAGATATCTCCAGGAAGCATAGGCAGAAACAAAGATAGAAGCAAAACAAAATGCACAGGGACGAAAGAAAGAAAGAAAAAACAACAAAAACTTAATGACAATAGTTAATTAAAGCACTCAATCGAAATTGCCTTCGTATCTCGACGGGTTACACGCAATGATGTTCCTGAAGAAGCGAACCAGTCGAGGAAGACAATAGAAATAAAAATGGCACGTGGAACCAAGGAGAGCCACAAGAAAATTCCCAAAGAATGGCGACGATACATTGTAAAGAGAAAGACGCAAGACGACACAAATGATTCCAGGGTGTTTTGGAGAATTTCAGGAGTCTTGGTAGCCCAGGACAGGATCCATATGTAGATTATCTACGAGGAGAGGATGGCGCCAGGTCGGGTTTTGAGAGACTCCTGATCAGAGAACTACGCACTGAGGAGGTGTCAGAGCCATTTGATCTCAATGATACCCGGGGGATACTGAATGACGACGGAGACGTTGGTGTGGATCTAGGATGTCGTGGCTCAGTTTGCCAAGGATCGGATTTGAGAATCGTCTGCATGTCGTAATTCGAGAAGGAGAAGGAAGACAGACGAGAGGGCAATTGATCTTTGTATCTTGCCTCCAAGGCTTCCAATTGAGTCGCCAGCTCCGCCTCAATCTTCTACAACATCAGATTAAATTCCTTTAATTTAGTCGCCATTTTCGATAGGAACTTCCGGTCAAGATTCCAATTGACTTAGGTAAAGAGAAGAGTCCATTCGGAGTCATATTAGAGGTTGGTTGAGATGTCAATATCAAAGTGGGTAATTGATTGTCAAGTACTGATATAATAAAATAAAATAATAGTCATTTCTTATCATTCGATTAAAAGTTTACCTGTTTACGTGGCTTTAATTGTGCTTTCCATTCTCTAAGCTCCTTCGTATACGCTTCTTCCTGTTCCTTGAGCTTCATCGTCTCATGTTCCATCAGCATCTTCCTCTTCTCATTTTGAAGCTGCTCCAGTTCCTTTATGGTGGCGTCACTCTGCGCCCTAACCTCCTCCAGCTGTCTAGCGTGTTTTAATTCAAAGCGTTGCTGCTCAGCACGATATCTCTTCTTCTCGTTCTCCTGGAACTTCTTCAGCTTCTCTCTCTCGGCATCCGGGTCGGAGGCTAGTGTAGAGGACATCATGGATATGCGCATCGACTCGCGGAACATCATCTCCCTGGCTTTCATCTCGTTGCGAATCCTCTTAGGCAAGTTGCGACGTTCAGCAGTCTGCCTCTTTATAAGTTCCTCCTCCTTCCTCTGGTTCATCCTCTTCATCTGCTCCAACTCCTTCTCGTGCCTGATCAGCATCTGGTGTCGCTGGAGGAAGAACATGTCCTTCAGCTGTCTCTTCAGCAATTGTTGTCTCTCATGAATTTGTCGCTCCTCTAGTTCCCAGATGGCAGCTTCCCGCGCCCTCATCAGCTGCTGCTTCTGCTGGAGGAACTGCCTCTCCATCAGGGCTATCTTCTCACGGTGACTGTCGGAGAGTCTGCGCAAGGATGTCTCGTGACTCTCGTTTAACTTCTCCAGGAATAACTTCTCGCGTTCTTCGTGCTCGGCTTCTAGTTTCTCCTTGCGTGTTTTGAAGGCGCTCTTCCTCTTCTCCTTCGGCATCAGGTCGACCTCTTGCTTCAGGAGTCGCAGCTCCTGTTTCAGACCTTCTCTGAACTGTTTTAGTTCACGTTCTTGTTCACTGCGTATTTTCTTCGAAGCTAGTCGGAGGTCTGCTTCTTGCTGAGCCTCCGCACGTTCTATTTGTTGCCTCTGTTGACGAGCCAGGGTCTCCAGGTCACCCTCCGCACCACGTTCCAGTACTTGTCGTTCCTGCTCGAATTTCTTCTCCTGCTGGTCCTTGTTAAATTGTGCCTTTTGAGAGAGGTCCTGGAATTGCTTTTGTTCCATCTTCTGGAGCATCTTCAGTTCACGAAGTTCTTGCTTCCGGAATATCTGGTCGTCGTATACCTTGCCGTTCTCGTCGTCCCCGTAGATGACCTTGGATGTCGTCGTGGTTACAACGACACCATCAATTTCAAACTTTCTAGTGCGCTTTCTCGTTTTCTTTTTCAGGTTCATCATCTGTATGTCTTCCTTCGTTCTCGTTGGCCTGGGAATCTCACGATTGTAATCAGGTTTCCTCCTGAGGACGACCTCGTCGTCGATTTCAGAAGACTGCCTGGATTCTCTGCCTATATGATTTTCTTTATTGGATTCTCGACTGTCCTGGCTTATCGTCGTAGAAATCGATTCGGCATCGGATCTATCTATACTCTTACTAGGAGTATGAGACCTGGTGGAACCAGAATCGCTATGTGACCTGGATCCTTCATAGCTATCCGGAGATACTCTCTTCTCCTTGAGTGCCTTTGCACTCTCCTTCTGCTTAGAGCCCTTAGGTACTCTGTCGTCCCCTCGACGAACCTGGCCATTCATCTTGGTAGAATTGCGCTCGACGATGTCGTCTACGTCGGTAGACTCCAGGGTGGTACCAGCAACGGTCATGCCCATTTTATTAATCTCATCTCCACTATCGCTCTTGGAACTTGATCTTTCCGTCGAACTGATATCACTGTGCGATGATCCCGTCCTGGCGACATTCGTTTTCGCCATCATCGAGGAATCCTTGACCTGTTCCTTATCGTCGCCAACAGTGACGACAGATACGTGACTAGTATCCTGCAACTCGTCCACGATCGGGCTCACTATCACGACCTCGGACTCGTCCAGCTTCTTGCCGATCGTCTTCGGCGTATCGGTGATGACGATGGCCTGTTCCTGGGGTATGTACTCCAGACTGTCAAGGCTGGGGAAGCCATCGTCGTCAGTCGAACTCTCGTTCACTTGAGTCTTGTTTGTCTCATTGGCTACGATCACCACTTCGGATGTTGGTGAAGGTCTACGTGGTGGAGGCGTCGACGCGGCGTCGATCAACACTGGAGGATGAGTCGTCACTACAGTTACCTGGCTGACGTTACTGGCTAGACTGTTTGACGGATCCGGGGAGTCTGAGGTTATTCTCACCGTTGACGTGTTAGGACGGATATCTTGGTCCGCTTGGGATTTACCTATAAAAATTAATAAATTTTAGGTAATTAAACTAGTTATTCAAGAATTGATTATCCTGAAGCCATGATTATACAAAAGGACAGTTACCAGTGATTACGACGATATTATCGCCACTACCGCTCCTGGAGACACTTCTGCTCCGGATGGGCGTCGAGGTTATGACGGATACATTAACGCCGGAGTCACGACGTTCCCTGTTGACGCTCTTGTCTACGGTATCCTCGTGCGTCCTTTCGCCGGCGAGCCATTTTTTATTACCAGTCTTGGCAGCGAACTCTTCGGAGAAGTTCTCCAAGGAGTCGTTCCTCGAGGAGCCTTCGCTGCGACTCTTGGCGAGGCTCTCAGTCTTCGATATACCGAAATCGCTTTTGATGTCCTCGGTGGAGTTCGCCTTGACGGAAGGCTTCTCCGAGAGGCCCTGAGCATTACTTGAATCCGAGGATCTCTTCAGAGTATCTATGGAGGCGTCGCTTATCCGTTTACTCGAGTCCATGGATATTCTCTTCTCGAGGACGGCGTTAAGCTTCTCCTCGACGGATTTACGTTTCTCTTCAAGGCTCCTTCGACTCTCGTCGACGGATTTCTGTTTCTCGTACCTGGGTCTTTCTTCCACCGACGGTTTCCGATCGTACCTGGCGTAAAAGGACATCAGGATTGGAGTAAAATTCGCCAAAGATCAAAAAAGAAAGTTATAAAATTCTTGATGGTACCCACCTGCTCTTTTCCTCGAGTGATGCCTGTTTGCTGAAGACGGGCTTCTTCGTGTCTTCCGGTTCCGGTTTCACCGGTGCAGATTTTCGTTTCTCCTCGACATTACCTTGGCGTTCCGTAGATTTTTGCTTATCCTCGCCGGATTTCGCTCTGACACCAGCGCCCTTATCTTTATCCGGAGTGCTCTTTCTCTTCTCCAAGGACTTAGCATTCTCTTGGCTGGATTGTTTCTCCAGAGGTTTCTTCTCCCCGTTGAGACGTTCCTGCTTGTTCTGCTTATCTTGCTTCTCGACGACGTTCCTTGTTCTGTCCACTACTTCCATGGCACTGGGTTTCTCAGCAGTCTTTGGAATGTTTTCTTTCTCTTCGCTCTTGCTGTCCTGCCTTCCTGGTGGTGGCGGCGCAGGACCCTTGTCTCTGGATGTTCGTCGCTCGTTCGTTTCGCTCGGAACTGGTGGTTTGGGTGCCTGCAATAACCAAAGAAATTAATCAGTCAACGACAATAAAGCTCAATTCATCCTGGTCCAACAAGAAGCTAACCCTTACTAAGATCGGGACATTATCATACCTGCTGTTTCTTTTCGACGGATCCAGGTATATTCTCCCTGGAGTCAGCTTTGCGCAATTTCTTGTTCCTCTCATCCTTTTCGCCATCCCGATTGATCTCTCGCTTGTTACTCTCCTCGCGCTTCGGAGACACGGGCGACACAACAACACTTTCCTTCTCCGCGACTGAAAAGTTAACGTTGAAAAAAAGAAATAATTAATTCATTATAAGTCATTAGCAATCAGTGATAATCATTCGAATAAATAATTCTCCTGTAAACTCACTCTTAACGTCAGTGTCGCTGCGCATAGATGCAGAGTCATCTCCGAGTTGGTCCAGCTCCAGGGGTAGCTGCGACGTGCGCTGCTCCTGGAATATACCAGTGAGAATAAAGTACTGAAGAAATGACAAAACCGGCAAGAGGGCCGTTCAAGATATCTCCCGTATACCAAGAACACGATAAACAAAAAAAAGATAGCACGACACATTGATAAGTGTATATATTAATAAACGAAGGCATGATTGAACTCTGCCATTACTTTTTTTTTTTAATTTTATTGGCAAAAGCTACTGACCTGACAATCGCACGGGTGATGGGGCTGGCGAGGCCCAGGTGAGCCGCATGCACAGCCAAATTCTTAAGTTACAACGGAACATCCATTAAGAACTAATTCTTATTGAAAGAACAAATAAATCTGGGATACTAGAAAAAGACTACTGTCAATTTCGTCCTTCTCTCTTTCTGTCCAACGAAACAAGCAGGTCAAACAAGTTGGACAAATTTAGCTACAGGATGTATCAACAAGAGGGTCTGAAATACTTGATAAGCTAATCGAAGGGCTTCTGATAATCTCCACTAAGAAGAATAAAAGGTGTAGCATGCATCTCTTATCGATAAGTAAAATACTGAGAGAACTCTTGTCGTTATTGCTTCGAGGTCGAAGTGTATATCTCGCAATGGCTTCCCCCTTGAAAATTGCCCATATGTATAAAATATCGAACCATCTACGAAATTTCATTTCACTCGGAAGCAGCTTACCGATACGCTGATACTGTTCTCTGTGTTTTTTCGCCTTTTTGGCCTTCTATCGGTAGTGCGAGCGTGTAACAACGTACGTCAAATACGACTGTTAATAAACGATTAATAATTCACCACGTATCAATCAATGAAAAGACCCTAACGGCGTAGCGGTGAAGGATTAAGCGAGGGTTTATTATTTGTGTATAGAAAAAAAGCGTGCGACCTGACGTTATCTCATTGAACGATTAATTGTCTGATAAAGATCAGCAGAAGAATGTATAATATTACGTAGTAGATTATCTCTAGGTACACTGACGTCAGTTGACGTTATGTTGTTGCACATTTCTCTAATGTAATTTAAAGAAGAGTGCATATCTCTATGTAGAGGTGGGAACGTCGAATCTCATCTCCAGGAATAATCCGTGATTCGATATTCCCAGCGTGCAAAAGGATCTGGTCGATAACGAGCTGATCTCATTGCCCTATAGGTTAAGTATGCTTTGTTAGTAGCTGTACGATCACCCACCTCGGCATCCTCGTCGACGAGCTCCTCCTCGACGACGTCAGCTTTGTACTCCAGTAGAAGATCGCGTATGGGCTTTGAGTCGAGGGTTCTGTTGATGAAAGGATGCTTCAGAAGTTCCTCGGCTGTCGGCCTTGAAGATGGATCTTTTATCAGTGCCTTGGCGATGAAGTCGTTGAAGTCCTTACTCCATTTTCCAGGTTGGTCCAGCTTGGGAGGTTCGCTCTTCTGGATCTTCAGGAGGACCCTCATCGGGGACATCTCATGATTCGGTGGTTCCATCTGGGCGAATTCTATCAGGGTGATGCCAAGGGACCAGATATCGACCTTGAGGAAGGAAATAAATCTTATCAATGGTACTTCCAAACGCTGTACAACATCCTGGTATTTGCAGTGACGCACCTTAAAGTCATATGGATTGTCTCTGAAAGTCTCACAGAGGACGACTTCTGGCGCCATCCAATATGGCGTGCCGATGAAGGTGTCGTGCTTCTGAAGTGTGTGCTTGTTCTTAGCGGAGACACCGAAGTCCGCTGTAATAAGATAATGTTAAACAGAAGGTGAATTAATAGTCCCAGATAACGAGGAGCAATTGAGCAACTGTGTAAACGTTAGAGTGAGGATGAGATTACGTTACCTAACTTCACGCCACCAGCCATCGTCAAGAGAACATTGCCTGCTTTTAAATCCCTGTGGATGACTTTGGATTTGTGAAGAAACGTTAGACCCCTAGTCATATGCTGACATACATAAGCTATTTGAAGTTCCGTTAGAGCTTTTTCAAGTTCTACCATTATGGAGTCCAAAGCCCCTCCGTCACAGTATTCGATGAGCATCTGAATAAAATGTCCAGCATCAGAATTGGCACTGGTGCCAATAAATATGTGGAAAAGCATAGTTTCTCTTGTAATAATACAAGAAAAATCTAATAAAGAAATAGTAAAGGCCTAGTAACTGGTTGCTTGACCAGTAGATATTTGCATATAATGAAAGAGTGGGCGCCTTCTTGTTTCTGCGATTCTCAGATAGTAATAAATAACGTAATAAAAGAAATCCATAGACCTACCCACAGTTTTCCTTCCATAAAGTATGCCTCGTGGAGCTCAACAACATTAGGATGTTTGCATTCTGATAGTATATCGATCTCAATCATGAAGTCGCTGAGATCATCCTCACCCTCCAGAGCACACATCTTTGCAGCAGCCAGCTGCTGAGTTTGCTTGTGTTGTGCCTGAAGTCATATAATCGTTCAGAATTATTTTTCAAAAATTCAACGAAACCTTACTCTCTACGGTACAGAAAGTGATGGTCCAAGGATAAAATTTCCATTCTCTCACAACTCAAAATTAATTCCGAATCCGATTGTCAAGGATTATCTGCACTCGCAGTTTCTATAGGATTAGGAAGCCTTGCAATATATTTTTCTACCAACTAAGAACCCTCTAACTCATGTATTGTATAGTGGAAAGTGCGTTAAGAAATAAAAGTTGTTTCATTGTATTAAAAAGAAAATTTTCCATTACCTTGTAAACTTTTCCAAAGGCACCGTCACCAAGTTCACCTATCATCTCCCAAAATTCTTCAGGACTACAGTCCATCTTGATGTTATTGTACAGCTTCTTCTTCTTGGCATCATTGCCACCGAAGTGGAATGCCTTCTTAAGATTTGATAGGAACGACATCTTCGCTGAGTGCCTTCCTGACTTGGAACAGAATCCTCACGACTCACAGTCACAACAGAATAATCGTTCCAGCGATTTTCAGGAGGACAAACGAGTCTCCACAGTGAAACGTCACGTGGTGTGTTCTCAAAAATTGAGAAAATTAGAAAAGTAGAATTAAGGCAGGGAGCTTGTCCCTTCGAATCAACACTAAGTCCTATATAAGATGGCTCGGATTGATAACTTTCATATAGTGATTATCTTCCCAGGTATAGTGATTCGAAGAAAAACCTTGTGTTTCTTCTCTCATAGGTTATTTTTCCTATTTCACTAGATCCCCACTGCTGAGCAGGGGATCACACCAGTTCTCTCCCGCATCTTGACGAGAAAACTCTTCTACGAGGCTAGTTCACTGGTGCGAGTACTCTGCACAGATTGCTATAAATGCGCACCGAGTAAATGAAGCCCATTTCTACACACTAGGTTTACAAGTCCACTTTTCAATATACACTGCGGAACCTGCAAGGAAGGATTAACAAATATTAATTCACTTTTCCATCCAACATACAATCAGCAAAGTAACCAACTGTATCAATTCATTAACTTTCTTACAAAGAAATAGATTTGTTATTCCTAATTAAGTTTTTCACACCTCACAGAAACCCTTTTTATCACCAAGCGATAATATGAGTATACGATAGTGTGTCCATACTAGGCAGATAAGTAAGATAAACATAATGAATGAGCTTTATATCGATAAGACTTTCTAGTGAGACTAATATCTCATTAGGAAAATGTACCAGAAGAGGAGTCTCATGACAACCTCTAGTTAGCTAACACCACCTCTTAAATAGGATTATAATAGATAAGTGTACGAGACACTCTGCGTCAAGTACTCTATCAGGTATTATATGCAATAAAAATGTTATCTTACAGGTAAAAGAATTTCATATTTCATCTTATTCCTCAAACACAGACAAAAATTATTGAATTTTAACATAATGAAATGATCATGTCTGTGACACCTATGATATGTTCCTAAATCAGTTGCCAATAATATGTTCCAATAATAGCTGGCGACTAATTGAAAGTGATTGCTTCAAGATACACTCTTCCTCCTATGCATTAGTCACCTAATACGCGGTTCCTGAATCGTGCTAAATTCCAACGTTATGAAAATGTAAGCGCGATTCATCAGGAAGTCACAATTTCATAGCATCTAGCCGTAAGGCCTGATTGAATGTAAATGCCATTGAGTTCTTCAGAGCTGAAGGAGTATAAATTATTCGACAATTCTTAATCTACGCCTACGCATCTGAAAACAGGTATAAGTCTCATCATCAAATTCCAGAGGAGTTATTATAAATTCTTCTATACAACATTTACAATTACAGGCACCAATCATATGTCGTCATTATATTATTAACAGAATAAATTAACGATATCTAATCGTAATGCGCTTGCAAAAAAATAATTGTCATCTTTATAGCTGTTTTGTGCTTGATACCAAAGTGGGGGGACCTATGTAACCATTTAAAATACCAGCGACCTTGTAAAGATTCTTGACAAGGTCATGGTCATCAAGGCCAAAAATAATAAAACAAAATGGTCAACATAAACATCAAAAACTTCCTGGGTTATAAATACCATATAGATATTTGACAGATGACAAGTAACAATTAACTTTAAAGCATTACAAAAATCCTTTCAAGTGCGAAACTGCAAATGGTGAAAATCTTATGCATTAACTAAAGAAATATGCCTGGAATTCAAGAATGTAGAACGACACTTGGAATTCTATGTGTACCTTTTCTATTTAGTGTCAATAATTCTCAGTAAGAAATATCACCAAATACAGTGTCTATAATACCATACCTATCCCTGGTATCTTTCTCCTTGATTCAATAGGCAAAAGCCAATCTTTTAATGTTATGCGAAACTCTCTAACTCTCCCACCTGCTAGAGAATCTTGCCTTTTCTTCATATCTGGCAACCTTTCCAAATGAATCCTTTTCTTCAATCCTCACTAACTCACCATTGGAGCTATATATTTAAATCACCCAAAGAAGTGAGCAGCCTCCCATAAAGTTTCTCTAACGACTCAGTAATCTTACTAACAAGAGTAACATCTTATCTGCCTCAACCAAATGGGAGAAAACAAATCGACAGGTGCCGTCGTTTGAGCGTCGACTTGACACAATTTTGACAAGCGATCGTCTGAGCGATGACCTCCATGTTTCAGAGGGACGTTGTTCATGACTTTTGTCAATGGCAAAAGGAAAACACAGGACGTTCTAAACGTTATTCATACATCCGGGATAATAATTCAGAACCTTGGAGGACGAAGGAGTGACGCAAAACGAGGCGAGGTGTATCCATCTGCGATAATAGATCAGGGACAATAATGAGGTGTGAGCGTCGAAAAGACGTTGGTCGCCATTTTGAGTTGAAAATGAGAAACAGAGCTCTTTTTTTCTTCTCTCCCGATTAATCATCGACTCTCCATTAATCTATACTTTCGCATCATCATTGAAAGACATTATCGATGAAAAATCGACTCACCACATAGAAGGGTTCGGCTCCTACTCTAGTTTTCCTTTGGTCTCTTGTAGACCGCTTTGCTAAACCAAAACGAAACACTGTATAAACCTGCGTCGGGACGCTTGGTTATTCTCGTTAATATAATAAGAGATGGTCACGATTTGGTGGTGGGCTTTTAAACGGAACCTTTTAATAAACTTCCGAGCCACGGAGATCCACGGCCATTTTACTCGAACGCAACTCACTGAACATACCACGCCTGGAAGTGACGTAACCGGCTGGAGCAACGTCAACCGTGCGCCTAGACTTCCGGCGGTTCTTCCGGGATCCTCTCAGTATCCTCTTGGCTAGGATATTTATTGGATTACGTAATCGATTCAGCTGCTACTAGAGAGAAGCCCCTTTCGGTAATCTCATTAGGAATCATGCTGTACTTTTTTCAATCATTTTAATTTGTTGGTTTTACTCCGTTCTGTACAGGAGGATGGACGGCATGACAGCCAGCATGAGAGCGTCCTCTGTTTGTCCATGATTTTTTGACGTTTTAACTCATCCGGATACACTGTTTTCTCTGTCTAAAAGTATAATGATATTTTTAGATCATTTATCCGTCAAAGGATTGTATATTTGTATATTGTCAACTAAGCTGACAACGTCAAATAATCTGAATTAATCTTTGGGTTCGTCACGATAGTGGTGCCATCTGATTAAAGGTTATTTTTGTAGTGCTTAAATTTGTGGGTGAAAGCAGCCTTGCATGAGATTAATATTAGTACAATAAATTCAGAGCAGCTGGAATAAGCCACTTTTATTCTGGTTTTCAGATACTAGGTTGACTGCTTAATAATTGAACGTAAAGATGGCACGTTCGCGTGGAGTCTTTGAAATTATCTTTAAGAATATTGTGAACTCCATTAAACCTGAGATCAGAACTAAGAAATTGATGGGAGAGGATTACTTTGGCACAAAGTACTATGAGGTACCACGAGCTAGTGTAACCAGAAGGATGAGAGCAGAACGTTTCTTTGTTCCTGTGGTAAAGGATGATCACGAGCAGGAAATACCACCTGAGTGGATGGCCTGGCTTAGATTTCGGAGAAGGGACCCTCCAACGGAAGAGGAACTCAAGAAGAATTACATAGCGATGCTCAAAGTTCAAAAGAAAGCTGCTGAGCTTGAGGCATTGGAAACTCCCTTGCAAGCACTACCCGAACAATCAGCAATCCGGAAGGTAGAAGAGCATAGTGATGTTACTAGAAAATTTCCAACGTATGATGAATACAAAGACTTTGGCAGACACTACGAGATAAAAATAAAAAAGTAACATATATTCTATTTGGATAAAAATATTCTGTAGAATTCATGCTTGTCGCATTGTATGTACATATTACAGTTTCAAAATATCTCTAAGAATGTATTGCCCTCGTGCAGGACTAAGCTTAACGTCAATAGTGTTATTTTAGTATAATAAAGAGTGAGTGCAAATTAATCAGCATTTTCACATTCTATAAGTCTTCCTGTAAATTGATAACATTATTCTTTTGTGTAAAACAATTTATTAATATTTGATCATCGCTATACATACATATACGCATGGATATATTGTGTTCACGTACGCTCAGTCACACCGTATATCAACAGAAATCACGTTCGATATTTAAATCTAAACCAAGCCCTTATGTTACATCTTGACGATACCTCAAAGTATTCTAGGAAAAAAACTAGCATCCCGGAATACGGAATGGTTCGGTGGACACGTCTATTATCGTTTCTTACGTATTTCTGAACAGAGTCCATTTTCATTTTTATCCTTTTCATATCTTATTTATCATTCCCAGTAAAACAGCGAGTTATTCCATCGCGTCCTCAATCAAAACGTTTGTGAATCATCACCAAATAAAATTCAGTCATTTGATACTCCAGATGATTCTTCGAAGTGAATCTCCGGATCACTAGAAACAAAGTCCAGGTCGTAGAGCGATACCACGGGTACCAAAGGACGCGCGGGATTGATGTTGTCTTGTAACCAGCGTGTATAGGGATTCTTCCATAGGAAAAATAATAATCTGACATTTAGTGTCCTCAGTGGCCACCGAAAGGTTTTATCAGACGAATCAACCAGAGAAGTCACTGTTGTCGAAGAGTGCCTGATCATAAAGTTCACCTTTGACCAAACGACCTCCAAAGTAGCGTCCATTCAAAGAATCCCTAGCTCTTTCAGCCTCTGAAACAATAAGAATCACATGTATCACACTGAAAGTATCACGTGATGCTTAAACTCTGAATCGACTTACCGCTCATCTGCGAGAACTCGACGAAAATCTTTACGATAACTTCAGCATCCTCGTCGTCCTCAGATTGTCTCTCATTGTAAATGATAACGCGTTCGACCACACCGAATTTCGAGCATTCGTCTTGTATCTCTTCTTGGAGGCTCTCGTCAACGTCCTCCGGGGCAACCATGTTTCTCAGGATGACTACGCGAGATTCGACCTTCCTCATGAGTTTCTGCATCACCAAATGCCGAGCACTTTGTCCCTTTATTGACATATTTTCCTGCTGTTGCAAGGTTTGGGGTTCGGTCTCCTCCAAGAGCTTCTTCTGAAGTTCTTCCTGTTGTTTCTGGTGAGCTGCCTGCTGTTCCTGAGCGCGCCTCATAATATCTGTACCTCCTGTATTCGTGACTGGTACCTAGATATGAAACAAGACAATCCTGAAGAAATGCCCTTTTTCATCTATTCACTCAAGTAGCACTAAGACCTGATGTGGAACTTACGATAGGAGCACCGACCGCAGTGGGTGTAACGACAGCAGGCGGTGGAATAACAACAGGCTGTCCAGGAATAGGTTGTATGATAGCTGGTGGACGAGTGAGAGTCTGAGGAATGGCTATTCCTGGTGGTGGAATTACTGGAGCGACAGTAGCAACAGTCGGCGGAGCCATTATAGTAGTTGGCGTTATCGTGGGTCTGACTATCCCGGGAAGAGCTACGACAGAAGTTATCGATTGAAGCAACAATGACAAAAACAAAAGAACATCGGCAAAGAATATTTACTTTGATTAAGGATTGGCGGCGCAGTAGCACCCAATTTCGTAAGACCAAGTGCAACGGCATTGCTCGCAACAGCATCCATAGCCTGAATCTTGGCAGTTGCAGCTGCTGCGGCGACTGCAGCTGCGGTAGGCATCATGCTTGTTCCACTAGGTGGTCCCATTAGTGCATTAGGTGGTGTTATAGCGCGTCCCACCCTGAGATACTGTCCACCAAGATCAAAGAGGTTCATCGAGGCTATAGCTTCCAGGGCTGACTGCATAGTCTCGTACTCGATGAAGCCGTAGCCCTTGTGCCGATGAGGTGAGCTACCCTGAGCCAGTTTGCAGTAGGTAATAGGACCGAATGCCTCGAATACAGACTTTATGTCGTCCTCAGTGAGATCCTGGTGAATCGAGGCTATGTAGATGCGATTATAGTGTTTGCTCTCCTCGGTTATTTCATCGATGACTGATTGTGCTTGTGGCATATTTGATGGCCTGCCGACGACCTGTTGACAGTTTTCAATGGGAATAGAGTGTCTCACTGTCCTCAAATGCACATGGTGAAGCCTCTTGGAGGCTCTGGGATGCCATATCACGTCGAATCCAAGATTTCAATTATTCATTTCTATTACAGTACTTACTGTCACAGGTACACTAACACTACAGCGAAAGGCAATGGGACTTCAAATACTTTCGCCTTACATATTTTTTTACTCTGATCTTGAATTTCAAGCTAACGCAAAAGTACAATCTTTACAGTGATCCTTATCTCTGAAAGTATTTGAAGCGTGCACAGAAAATGAAAAATACTTTAGCAGGCAATTAGAATTATTTCTGGCGAAAGCACATCGTTCGAACAAAAAGTAAAACCGAACGATCTGCGACTGATATCATCTGCAGCACCAAACAATTCATTGGAAACGATAAATCCTTCACTGTGCAAAAGACCAAAGTCTAAAAATTAATAAAAAGTCAAATCCATCGAGAGTACCAAAAGTGATTACAAAAAATTCCTTCGGCACATTCGAAGACTTAACGTTCCCCGAAAACCTTGAATCTACAAAACCAGAGAGAACTCGGAGCGAACTAGGCAAAAGAATTACCACTAATCAAACAAGAGGAAGGAGGAAGAGGACAGATGGAAAAAAGGAAGAAGGTGGGAGAAGCGTTATTTTGAGAGGCTAAATAAAAATTTGCCGACCTCCGGCGAGACGAAAGGATTGCACGGGGACGGGAAATTCGTTATATAGGTACGTCCCGCTACCTTGATGTTGCGTCCACCGATCATGACACCGTTCATTTGCTCCAGGGCGAGTTGGGCAGCTTCCGGTATCTCGTACTCGACGAATGCGAATCCTTTGTGCTTCTGGGTGACGGGATCCCAGGACATGTTGATGGATTTTATCGGGCCAAACGGTAGGAAGGCCTGTCTAATTGTGTCCTCCTTCAGCTCGAAGCTTATGCTCCCCACGTAAACCCTGTGTGAGAGAGAAGCGTTAGTTTCATTAAGAATTACAGAGATACGTACCTCGCACGACATTTCGAGGATACGGACCCGTCCGTGCTTCCAAAGACTTTACGACTTCAGTCAAACGCAGATTAATTTTATCGCATAATATCCATTGGAGCACTGACGAGTAGTCCGTAACGAATCGGATAGTCTTTTTCTCTTAATTTAAATCATTTAGAAAAATTGACAATGATACGTGTATTATCATCATCTTGTACCACGTGCAATCTCGTATTTGACTGTCACTGATTAGAGTGGACGTCATTAATAATACACGTACCATTACAACGATAGTCAGAACAATATACTAAGATTAATGATAACTTGGCCAATAGTACGGGTAATGTTAATGTTACACTATATTATTCGTAGGGAAGCGACAAGTCGCGCGAGTTATTAAGACATGGTTACAAAAGAAGAGATTAAATAAAAGAAAAAAAGATAAGGAACGATGGTTGACCAGTGGATATGTCCTGGATGATGTTAGAGGGTTGCTGGCTATAAGTAGGAGGACGTAGTGAAGAGATAAAGTGGTTCATATTCCATAAAGTATGTACAGTATATCCCATCCAAGCGTAGAGCATTAGAAGTAACATGCAGCTTTCTATGAGTTTCATGTTTTTCATCCCTTCGACACCAGACAACAGTCAAAATGCTTTATCACTGTTCGGTCATTAAATTTAGAAGCAATTCCAGAAGATCCTTCGCTCTTGGGTAACATCAAATGGTTCTACCTTGAATGAGACATATCGTACCACATACACAGGATCATTCAGTTCAAGAGTAGAAGACAGACTTAACAGTAATAATGCTGATATTACATATCAGAATCTCACAGGATGTGAAGTACTGTCAAACAGAACTGATAAGCATACCAACTGTTAATTCTGCCTGATAATTTGACTTTGACAATCCGATAGAATCTGTGGATGGGTGGGTTGGGTGGGTGTGGTGTCTAAGGCAAAGAACAAACAAACCTGCACATGAGGGCGAGAGCCTGCTGTCTCTGCACCTGATTCCGTTGACTAGCCATTTGCTGCAACACAAAGGACCATAGGCCTTCCATTGATATCCCGCCCCCTTACAGAAGACAAACTTCAAGTATCCTCTCGTCGCACAATAATGTTAATGATTCCCCAAATTGAAAAAAAAAAGCTCTTCCCCACCCGTTACAACAGACAATCAACTGTCATCGATTCTTCTAAATACTCTATCGCCCATTGACAAGTCCCCACCCCATGGCCTTCGATTTCCCATAAGGAAAGAATCGAAGGAGAATCGATGACGTGTGTGATAATCAGTCACATTAAAGAAAAAAAAATTCATTTAGAGAATCATGCAAAAAGTATATCCTCCCCATCACCACGTTGGTACAGCTCTGCTCCCGCCGACTATTGTTGTTGTTGTTATTGTTGTACAACACTGTATAATAGGACCGCGTTTTTGTTTCTGTCTTGTTGTGTGTCTCTCGTGTGTACTTATTGTGTATAGCCTACGCAACCATCTCTTCTTACGTATGATAGAAAATCAAGGGGGGTTTGGGGCAGGTGGGGGGAATACGTATTGGATAAAAGTAGACGACTTTAACGATAATTAAGGCGAACATTAATGTATTATAATCGAGGATAGAAAACTATAATGCGTATCATTATAATAGGCTTCTTCCTTCTTGACAATATTGACACTAACCTGCACATTAGCAATAAAACTTGCTGCCGCAGGACCAACTTATTCTTCTGCGGGGAGAAAAAAAATCAACCGGTCAGAATCTCTCATTTCTGGTTCCGTGAGACTGTCGATCGTTCTCTACGAGGCTTCTACGTGTGTCTATGTGTTCGCTCTTTCCCACTTTTCAGTCTTTTCTTTTTCTCTCTTTTTTTTTTGTTTCGGCAAGGAGTACGTCGTCCACAAATTTAACACGGCGGGACGAGCTAAATTTGTCAGGACACGCCGAGCCACGATCTTTCGTTAACAGATTAAACAAATATTTCCTCGTTGCCACTCTCTCTCTCTCTCTATCTTCTTTGAAATTCAATGATCATCACAGTGCAATTATCAATTAGATTGGTTAAGCAAGTTAAGAGATTGGAAAGAGGGACAAAGAGAGAAAATATAGAGAACATTTACTACGTCACTGTGCATTTCCATAGGATTACCATTGCAAAAAATACTCTTGCAGTATAACTGTATACAGCTTTGACAAAGAAACACTTCGAAAGTTCCACGATACTGCGACGAAAGCGTAAAACATGGAAATGCAGAGTAACCATGTAATTCACATAGAGATCAACGTCAAAGTTCATCCGTGTAGACTGATACCTGCTGCTGGTGCGCTAGGGTTTGTTTCATGAGGACCATCTTGATGCTCTGTTCCATAGCATATTTCTTGGCCCTGGTTACGGTGTCCTGTTGTTCAGAGGTGATCTTGGGGAGGCCGGCACCCAGGATCCCAGGCAAAGTAAGATACTTGGCACCGGGGCCTTGGAAAGAGACAAGACAGACAAATATAAGAATTCAAGAATCACTACAGGCTCATAATCAAAATTCAAAAGAAACATTCGATCAGATCTTATCAGCTAAGAGTCCACGGTGCTGGAATCGACAATCGGCTAGGCTTCAACCGATGCGACTCTACAGACTTTTTTAATCAAGTCACATAGCAGTTTGCTACATCATATCTCAACGTGACTTATCGATCATATGGTAATTAATGAAATCAATAAAGTTATCCAACTCACCGGCAACAACCTGCCCCGTCTGATTGAGATCATATATGGGTCCAGGCAGGAACTCCGTGGCGCTCCCTATAAAAGAATATCAAATTAATCCAATGACTCTTGCTGAGGATTCTACCACCGTGTTTACTTCCACCGTCGGATGGGTATAGGGCGAGATGGGGGGGGGGGGGGGGGGCGAGGTATACAGGGTAATCAAAGAAAGATGTAAGGAGAATAGATAAGCTTCGTTCTTCCAGGTTTCTCATCTACGTGAGGACCCCCCCAGGACATATGAGGCATCGGCGATGACGGTGGAAGTGTATACGGTGCCAACGATATAAGTGATAACACATTGCGATGAGGGAAATGCTTTTGCGTGCTGTGGGAATCCCGTTTGTTTTTCTTTTCATTAATTAAAAAATCCGTCCGATTCGAATACTCGTGGGAAAAGAATGTTGTCTATCTCTCTCTTTCTCTCTGAGACAAGTCGATGAGACAGACGAGAAGGTTTCTTATAAATTTATGACAATGAATCTCTGGGTTGATGAAAATTTTTACTGGATCGTTGGGGGGGGTGGGGGATGACGAGAGAGAGGGAGAGAGATAAAATAAGGAAGTGACAGAAACAAAGGCAACAAACGGGACGCAAGGAATTAATTTGCAAGGACGTCGCGCGCAGAGCAGCTTCGGCATTTATCCAGGAACTTCCGCCAAACTGTAAGTTTAAACAAATTAAAAGTGTCAAAGACAGAGCAGCAACGGATGACAGTTGGAATGTTTATCGAGGAAGATTAGACAGAGAAAAGATATGTGTATATATATGTATCCCGTTTCGACTATGAGGGTCCGTGTTATCGAGTAGCCACTTTACAAATAATGAAGGACATTCACAAATAAAGAAGTGAAAGTAGCTGCAGGAGAATTATGTTCAGGACGATGATTATCGACGTTATCAGTCAGTGACTTCCTCGAGAGCACGAACGTACGTATAATGTAGAATAAAAGCGAGCGAAGTATTATAATCTATTATAGAGATACGTCGAGCCGGCCGCGCTCTTATCCTACAACTAGATTTCAGTGGGAGCGTGACCAATTCGTAGGGCTTAGGACATTCTGAAACAGAAATCAGAACACGTTTTGGTATTCGTCGAGATTTCTCTGTTCCTTTTAGCTTTCTGAATTAAGAATCGCACGTGGTTTAAGACGAAGGGCTACGAAAGAGCGAGTGGACAGTCATTTCATGGATCACAGAGGAGGACAGTAGCCCTGGAGAACCTTTCAGACACTCTGGTGAAAATTGCAAAAAAGAAAATGAGAATATAAAAAGAATAAAAATTAAATGATAATTCGTATTACTAATGGCCCATTGAGGGTACAGTTCTTGTAGAGGATTTAGATATCATTTTGGAATCTTGCTACTGTCATTGTATCCTTAACGGTGCCACTTATTGAAGCAGAGTATCTCAAGGTATCGTAGAGCAATGGATTTGATTATGGTATTTCATCATTTCGTTATTGTCCTCGTGTTCTTTATCAAGAGGTTTTGGTATCAACAACGGCTAACCGTGCTTTCGGGGCCGAGCAATGAAGGTAGCACGCGTAAATTATCCTGCGAGACTGAGGCGACGCAGAAATCTGTAAGCACAAAGCAAAGGAGAACACTCTCAGTGCGTTTTTCTTTCGTTTCTGCGCCAATTCTTTAGGTGCTGCCTTATCCAACCTAGCCGAGGTGTTTTCAATGAACGACTAAACCCTGCCACGCTAACGCAACAGCAATGGCGATAGGCGTTTCCTTGAAGATAGTTTTTAATCAATTCATCGATGGGCCTAACTTTTGTCCCATACATTTATCATTTATATTTCTTGTAGCCATTGTTAAATAATTGCTAGGAATCATCATGAGACACGTCACGCATCGCCACTGCCTTTTCTAAGTACGAGTCTCTTAGGTATGAATTTCTGCATTTATGGTCCTGTGGATGAATGTGGTTTCGTGAAATGAATGTTCGAGAAAAAAACAAAGATATATATACTTTTTATAGGTTAGGGAGACTCGTAGTTAGAAGGACTGGAAGGAATGTTGCTACCCTATTGTTGAATATGCTGACCTATCTAAAGAGAGACGCGTCATCGCGAGTACTTGGGGTACTCGACGAGTTACATAGACGCCATTGTGCGTGTCAGTGGGAGCTTTTTTGAAAACTCAGATCTGTTTTTCTGTTTCAAGGTTATTGTAGCGTTTTCTCTTTCATTGTTTGGCGCACGCTCATGATCGCAGCTCAGTCGAAGGCCAGAGATTCTGTACTGTCTCTCTCTCCGCTGTAACATCTCAGAACAGAAGGACAACCATACATTAGTTTTATTCAGGGCCAACGGTCGCCTAGAGTAACCCTAACCCTATGCAAGTACAGTCCAAAGTACTGCACACAGTTATTCTGTTTCTCTATTTCTCTCACACACTCTCTCACACTCTCTGTGATTACTCCCCTAGCTAATTATCTTACAGAGATCAATGGTTCAACTTTTGTCATACCGCTCTTAATGCCTGCTTTCCTTCGTTACATTATATTAACGCCTCCTGCAATCTTTCCAGTTTTCCTGCTCTTAGTTTTTTCTTTCTTTTTTACGTATCTTTACTCACTCTCACACTTTCTCTTGGTCTGTTCGTTAGTTCGTCGGTCTGTCTATATGCTCTACTTTGAATAGAGCTTTCTTAAGATTAACGCATATATATATATATATGTTTGATCATATGGCAGCTTGCATTAGCAATGTACCTTCAACTCGGGCCTTCTTGATCGGAGGTTCCACATCATTTTGGGCTGTTGGTGCCTGAAAATAATCAATATTCTATGATGTCGTTAGTTTAATTATTTAGAATGGAGTAGAGATTATCTATATTACAATCAAAAAGGCTTTTAATATTATTTCAATTAATTCTTTATCACAACCGCATGTACTTCAGAGCAACAATAACCATTTGAATAAGAAAGAGCTCTACAGGTCACCATATATGCAACGCTTCTCTCATCAACTAATTAAGATCAATAGACACTTGGAACCAATATAAAGATTTGTTATTTTCTTTAAGAAAAGCCGGAGACTAACGGTAAGCTTAAGTGCATGTGTGCCAAAGGAACAAATCAGTGAAAAATCAATAACATTTCCACCAAAAATAACACCGTATCATAAAAGATGCGGCTCATACCACCCTCCTATATAAATAACCAACAGACAAAAGTACATTTTCATAAGATAAACTCAGATAATCTTAAGAAAAAAGTCTTTCAAGCCATCGAGGCGCCAAGTATTAACAACGGAGCATTCTTCGGCAGCCATAATGGAATTGCCCAAAGACTATCCGTACTCTCTTTTCGAAAAATTCAATATATTAATGAAAACTATGTAATAATATACTCACCATTGTTACTGTCCCGTTCATTATTTCCTGAAAGACCGTCAGGTTCACACCAATTGGTTTATTTACACTGAAATTATAGAAAATCTTACAAGCCACAGACAGACTAACAGCTTGAGCTACTCTCTCGTCGTATCCGGAAGTTGCGCAATAAGTTGCGCCGACTACTTCGTCCCATTTTAAGATCTATTATTTTTTTTGGCACAAATAACTTATAAATAGAACAAAAATGTTATTCAAATATATTCCATTAATTTCTCGGCATGTCCATTTTTTCTTGATATTCTGAAACATCGCAGTATACATTTTTTTACTTAATTTTCAGGATTTCATTTGATCATCGTAGTCACTCCAAGAGACTGTCAAGCGGCATGCTTTAGTAGGTTAGATATACGTTACTGCCGATCAGCTGTTTTCGTAGGAGAATATTCTTGCAATTATGGAAACTGATGGCTTTCAAGTACGAATTATTAACGAGGAGAAGGTATGAGTTATGCACATTAATAATATCATAGTTATAGAGTGTACACTGTATGTTATATTGAAGATTATATATCATTGGATATTACTCTGCAGGGTGCACATAGTGCACGTTCAACATATCCCTAATAACATATTAGTAATCGCTATATTTATCCCTAAAGTATTATATGCTATTCTTTGTTCTTTCTGGATATACCTAATGACTTATGGATTTTTCTTCCTCAGGGTAAAGGATTATTTGCATTACGCTTTTATAAAGAAGGTGATGTGATATTCGAAGAGAAACCGATAATCTGTTGTCAGTTCTCTTGGAATGCTATGTATCGCTACTTAGCTTGTGACAACTGTATGCGGCCTTTGGAAACTGCTGAAGAAAATGCACGACGACTGACTATCAAACCTGATATTATTTTACCTCATATGGAATGTTGCGAGACAAATAAAGAGTCGATTGTAGAATGTCCAGCTTGTGGTGTTAAGTATTGCTGTACTGAGTGCCAGAACGAGGCTTTTCAAAGGTAGATACAAGACCGAACACAGTGTGTGTTAAATATTAAATAATATTTTATTAAAGGTACCATAGGACTCTTTGTCTTCAATCGAAGGAAAAGAATGATCAGCATCCTTTGGTCCAACTTAATGAAACTTGGAAGCAGATGCACTATCCTCCAGAGACTGCAACAATAATGCTTCTAGCAAGGATGGTTGCTTCTATAAATCAAGCAACGGATAAAGCTGCTGCTATTTCTACCTACTCACAGTTTTGTCATCGTACAGTTAATGACACCCAAGAGATTGCTCACAATCTTCTTGGAGAGAAATTCGTAGGGCAGATAGACGTTCTGCGTCAGATGATGCAAAATGCCCTGGACAGCGAGTATATTCCACAAGTAATAAATTTCAAATGATAAATCTAATAGCAATTTACAAAAACTTTCTTACACAGTGGTTTACACCGGATGGTTTTCGAAGCCTTCTGGCTTTGGTTGGCACAAATGGCCAAGGAATTGGCACGAGTTCCTTCAGCCGCTGGGTGAAGAACGTCTCTGCCTTAGAGTTGCCCAAAGATGAGAGAATTCAAGTAGACAAGCTGATCGATAGGCTCTATGATGACATGGAAGAAGGTATTTATTAAAGTCTAATACAATTTGTTTGTTCTGATCTCGCACATGTGCATTACAAATAATTATTTCTTCAAGTCGTCGGGTCGTTCCTGAATAATGAAGGCTCCGGTCTCTACATTCTGCAATCAGCAGTGAATCACAGCTGCGTGCCGAACGCTATTGTAGAATTCCCATACTCTAACAGCACTCTGATGCTCAAGGCCACTCGCGATATCCACCCTGGAGAAGAAATCTGTATTGCATACCTGGACGAGTGTGCCTTGGAGCGAAGTCGACACTCTCGTCAGAAGGCTCTGAGTTCTTTATACTTATTTGTCTGTCGCTGTGACAAGTGTTTGTCGCAAGCTGATGATCCAGACGTCACTTCCGATGACGATAATATGTCTGATTAAGATGCCAGACTCAAGTAATGAACCTTTTCTCCTGGGAGTATTTTTTATCCTCCGACGACTGGCGGTTTCAATAATATTGACTACGACTTGGCATGTAGATCAATGGAAAATCCATAGCGTGAAAGAATCTTAGGATTGAGACGATTTTGATAGAGGATTTTGATTCTTCTCGACACTAATTAATGATGATGTCAGGAGGTTACTGTGAATGACTTATCGATTAAGATTTGAATCTTTTGATGGCTAAGATTCAGTGGAAATGGCTATGCTTCGAAGGAAGTCAAACTTTAACATTGTTTAATCTGTTCTTGAAGGATTGTATTATTATCAGAAATGAATGGCAAGAGTGCGTAGCACAAAAATACTTAATGTGTATCTCCTGCCATTAACCGTATCCCCATATGTTACAAAGAACCATTAAACCATATGTGAAAACGGCGCATAATCCAGAAAGTACGTTTTCGATAATCCTCTTGCAATAATCTTATCGTAACAAGCAAGATATTCTGAACTTTGTCAATATACTAATAATGGCAATGCTATAAGTATACAACAGATCATTAATAATCAAGTATCGTTTCTTGCGCATTGTAAAAGTAACGGCTATTTAAACAACTGCACAGTAGATAGCACACCTAATACATTTATAGAGCTTTGGTGTTATTGATATTTAACAAAATCATTAACCTTGATTAAGCTTTTAGGAGTGTTGACTTATTCACTGGTTGGATCGTGCTAAGAATTCTTATCAGAACTCTTGAAAGAAGACTTTCTGGAAATTACAAGTCATACAAAGGACATTTTTCTAGAGGTCTATACAGTATTCGAACCAATTATATAACCACTAGATGATTGACTTCACAAACTGTATAATCAATCAGAGAAAATTATTCATTGGTATGAATTCCAACGATTCATTAATTTTATTAAAATTCTCCATATATATTTTGTAGAGTATTTTTCTAATTATATATTTATTAAGTTCATCTGTGACCTTACCTCTAGAAAAGTGATTCTTTGTACATTCTCAAAGTTTATTCACTGACAGTGACTCATGGATCATGAAGTAATCTGTATTAACTTGCTTTAGGTAAGAGTGAGACTGAATAATTTTCTGCTACAAAGATTTACGAGGTCATTTTAGGTGGATCCATTACAGTTTGGAAAATGATTCCTAACAGACTGCAAATTGGATGTTTCCTCAGGTGGAATCGTAATTCGTAGGAGATTGATGGATCGTTTAAGATATAGAGTTGGTAATAGACAGGAGTTGTATAATTTGATCTTGAGAGATGCTGATCATGTGTGATATCATAATAATCCTGTCTGTGCGGCATTTTTATACGTGATTTGTTTGTATGTGACAATGGAAAATATATACTATATTTCATATGTAATTTACAGTTATTATTTTTCTTTATTTCATATATTGCAATATGGATTGTATATGAACACAGCAGAAAGTAGTTCAAAAAATTTTCTTTTTAAGGGGGCAGCACCTTCTAGTTAGCGTTCATCACGAGTTTGTAATAATTCCTTGCAGATGGCGCCACACGTAATGCAATTTTTGGTGGCATTTTAAGCACGTGTCATAATCAGTCATAATTTTAGCGCATTTCAATGAGTTCTGATGAGAAAATGCAGTCAGGCGAGGAGGAAATTGAAGAAAAACCAATAAATTTTCATGAATTGGAATTAGATGATCGAATCCTCAAGGTATATTACATATAATTATTCTTTTAGTTTGGCTGGTTATGTTGTTCTCATATGAGCTTGTGTTATTATACACACTTTATGTAGTTTGTTAATTTAGAAATTATTGATTTGTTTAATAATAATAATCTTACTCTTATGTTTGTTTAGGCTATTGCCAAACTGGGCTGGTTGGAACCCACACTCATTCAAGAAAAAACAATACCGTTACTCCTCGAAGGAAAGGATATTCTTATAAGAGCAAGAACTGGGTCGGGCAAGACTGCAGCTTTTGCTATTCCACTTATACAGAAAATTTTAACTGGAAAAGAAGCACAGTCTAAACAGGAAGTGAAGGGCTTAATATTGGCACCAAGTAAAGAACTTTGTAAACAAATTCATGAGGTTCTGATTAGCTTAACAGTCAAATGTTCACGAGAAGTGAAAAGTTTGGACATAAGTCCACAGGTTGATCTCAGTGTACAAAAACCTCTTCTTGCTGAAAAACCAGATATAATTGTTGCTACGCCAGGTAGAGCATTGCAGCATTTGAAAGCAGGAAACGTTAAATTGAAAAAATCTCTTGAAACACTCATCATAGATGAAGCTGATTTGGTAATTATTTTTATATTTGAATGGAAGTTCACTTAAATTACTTTGTTAATTGTCATCTCTATCACTGTTTACAGATTTTCTCCTTTGGGTACGAAGAAGAAATAAAAAATGTTCTTCCATTTCTACCAACTGTTTACCAAGCAGCCCTTGCTTCGGCAACTCTTTCCGAAGAAGTTTTAGCCTTGAAAAAACTAGTCCTACATAATCCAGCTATTTTAAAACTAGAGGAGCCTCCATTGGCTCCTCCGTCACAGCTTGCCCATTATACACTAGCTGCTGAAGAGAATGACAAAGCTGCTATCTTATATGCACTTCTAAAGTTACATTTAATCAGGTAAATACAACTGTAATAAATTCTATGAACTTTTATATAACCACTTATTATTTAATTACAGAGGAAAGAGCATAATATTTGTTAATACCGTGGACAGATGTTATAAGCTCAAACTATTCCTGGAACAATTCGGCATTCCTACTTGTGTTCTCAATTCTGAATTACCTGCTGTCTCAAGATGCAGAGCCGTAACGCAATTTAACAGTGGTACCTACGACATAATTATAGCGTCCGATGAGAAGGCTCTGGAGGAGGTATAGTAAATGTTTTAGTAGTAGTTTTTAGCCACTTGAAAAAATAAAAGCAACATAATTGTCTCTGTTAATTATGTTCCAGCCTCATGTGATCAAGCAAAAAAAGTCAAAACGCAAGAAAGACAAGGAGTCAGGCGTAGCGCGTGGAATAGATTTCCAATTTGTATCCAACGTTATAAATTTTGACTTTCCTCTGGATGTGAATTCATACGTTCATCGCGCTGGCAGAACAGCACGTGGGAAAAATCAAGGAACAGCTTTGAGTTTTATAGCAATGAGAGAGAGGGTATTGATGGATGAGGTGGAGAATGAATTAAAGCAAAGTTATGGAAGGGAAGCATTGTTCAGAACTTATCAATTTAAATTGGAAGAAGTCGAAGGATTCCGGTAACTTGATTTCTTAAAATTTCTGTGCAAACCAAAAGTTATGGTATTGTAACATAATTTTAATTTTTACAAGGTATCGAGCAAAAGATGCTTGGAAAGCTGTGACTAGGATAGCTGTCCGAGAAGCTAGACTAAAGGAAATCAAACAGGAAGTTCTTAATTGTGAAAAGTTGAAGGGTTACTTCGAAGACAATCCTAGGGATTTGCAATCCCTTCGACAAGACAAGGCCCTTCATACTGTGCGACAGCAGCCTCATCTTAAGGATGTTCCGGAGTACATTGTACCAGCTTCATTGAAGAGATTAGCAGGCATTGGAAAGCGAAAACGAAAATTTAACAGGGAAGCTACATCGGCAGCAGCCAGTGGGGCGAAATTAAAGCAGCAGGCTAGAATGTCCAATCCTTTGATAAGTCTCAGTATACCAAAAAAGAAAAAAATAAAATAAATATTTGTACATTATTGTCTTTAGGTGAAACATTTTTATATTCATAAAAAAAATGGTACGACATGGGAATGATTGATTGAACGAGTATGTAGGTTGCTCATGAGATTTTTATTAAAACTGTTAATTACCATTGCGTAAAAATAAATGCATATAATTAGGTATTATGTTTAAGTCAAAAATTAGGATTTTGTTGTTCTCCTAGGCTTGAACTTTCCTCGGATGGCATCGTTCAATCCTTCCCTATTCCTGGCCAGTTCGATGGCATAAAATTGTATTCTCGAAGTGAGGATACTATTCTGCTCCGAATATTCTTTACTGCAGTCTGCCCTTAGAAGGGTACCGAAACTGTAATCCTCAACCATGTCTTTGAACTGCTCACAGAATGGTCTCCATTTATTCTTGCTCTCTGGTGACTTCAATTCATTCTCATCTATATAATCTACTTTGAGATCAGGAAAGACCTCACGGAACTGTTTATAAATCTGTTCATCGTGTGGTGTCAATCTCAAGAGTTTTGGATCCACCGAGCATAAAATCTAAACAATAAAACATGGATATCATTAGCAACTGTTCAGTTTATATATACCAAAATATATAAACTTACATTGAAGTAAATTTCAGCATGTTCCCAAGCTTTCATTGCCCACATGGCTTCCACCGTAGCCTATAAATATATAATTACACACCGTTGCAATACCTTTAGAATTAAATTTTAATAAAAATCCTTACATCATTCTCAAACTCTTCGGCAGGCCTAGACAATACACTGGCTCCAGCAAGAAGTTGATCTGCTGACTGAAATAACATAGATATTTAACTGTATGATATATTTTTAATATTATAATCAATTTACCAATAATATTACACTAGTTCAGGTTACATTAACCAGCTCCAAAGTTATTGAATATTAATAATGAATCAATCGAGGCATCATTTTAATCTGATGCACATTATTATAAACTATTATAGTCAGTTGTTTACATACCACGTTACCAATTTGTGCCATTTCACAATAATTTCAATAATTAATAATGATTCTACGCCTTGTATATTATTCTCAGTTTCTATAAAATGAGCATATGGATCATTGGTGGGGGTAGAAAAGCGGAGAGTAGGGGAATCCGCCATTTTCCATTATAAACAAAAGAAAACAAAGTAAACGTGCGTATCACTATGAATCACCATGAATTCTAAAATAATTATACAAGTAGTAAAGTGTAGTGTGACACTTGAAACTTTAAAATGTATAAAATCATAAGTTTATCTTCTACCAAGCACCTATAACACGATAACGTACAATTCAATAAAAAGCCTAACCTTAATAATACATCCCCATTTAATATAATACGCAAAAGCCTATAAATCAATGAAACAAAATCGAATCTAATATGTGCAAACGATCAAAGAGTATTAGAAATACCAAAATTTAATGGGAAATAAAAGACAAGATTCTTCTACGTAATAAATTTGAAAAAGCCGCTACAAAAGGAAAACAGCCATCATCCGCATTGCTTCGTGTTCATTCGTGAAATCCCCGAGGAGTCCCGAGCGAAACAAGTGTCTGTATACAAGATGGCGGAGCCCGGCGGCCGTGTGGTGAAAATCGCGAGGGTCTCGTGCGTCCCGAAGAAGAGTTCCTAAAGAACCCGCTACGGAAGCGGTCCGGGTCGAGTGTCTGCTACAGGGAAGTAACCTGGTGGGTTCGCGAAGTGGAGTTCGAGAGTGAGTGATCGAACAATGTGACGGAAAGTGCGTGTGAGGTATCATCGAGGATCGCGAAGACCTTAGGCGAGGTCGAGTGTCTGTGGAAGTCAAGTGACCACCGGGGTGAATTCGTTGGAGGGTGGCCGTGGACGAAGTTGCTGATCGTGAAGAAGAGTAACAACGGGGTGGAAGAGGAGGAGGAGGAGGAGGAAGGAGGAAGAGAAGGAGTATAAGAAGAAGGAGCACAATAAGGAAGAAGAGGAGGAGCAAATACGACGAGCTGCTGGTGGAGGTCACTCTCGAGCGTCACCTAGTGCAGGTCTCGTACATCCCAGGAATCCTGGTGGCGTTGCGATCGTCATTCTCGTGTAGTTCCTTGTCTAGTGATACGTCGTCTCCTCGTGAAAAGAACTCGTGGAAGATCCTCGTCGTGAAGAGTGTCTTATCATTAACCTATTCCCGTGTCCATACCCTACAGCGCAATCAGGATCCTTATCCTTAGAGGTCTCTCGTCCTTTTCTAACCCTACTTCTATCTCCTTTCTACAAGCGTACACAGTGTCTCTGTCTCTCTCTCTCTCTCTCTCACTCTGTCTCGCTCAGAAATATACGTACGCTCGCACGTATACTCTCTCGCACGCCCGCACCAGTGCCGGCTGGCTGGCTGGTTAGCTGGCTGGCTAGCTGGCTGGCTGGCTAGCTGATTCCCCTCGGGCCCGCTCTCCCCAGCTGCCTCCTCTTCCTCCTCTTCCTCTTCCTCCGTAACCTCCTCCTCCTCGGAGTGTTCCCCTCCGACGAGGAGGACTAGGAGACCCAGTCAGTCCCCTCTGGCATCCTCGTCATACCCAGAAAGTGAGACACGCGCGTCACTCCCAGCGAGTACACGACGAGGAAGACGGCGACGTCAGTGACTGAGAAAGACGTCGACAACGATGGAGCCAAGGGAACGTTATCACGAGCTCTGCAGGCTCTGCGCCTCCTACGACGCCGTCAAGATGAACATATTCGGCCAGGAAGGGAGAAATCGTCAGCTCGTCGACAAGATACAGACTTGTCTGCCCTTCAAGGTTAGCCTATACGTACTAAGACCCTAGTTATTGCTTTATCATGATTAACCTACGGCGACGACGATGGCGTTGCTCTTACTCCATGTATTCCTCTTCCCTAAAGCTCGTGCATACATCTCTTTTTCTTATTCCTAGGAATAAGATTATCTCCTCGCAACTCCCGGTACCCTTCTCATATACTGGATGTGCAGTAAGACTTTGCTATTAGTGCTGCTTATCGCTCATAAGAATGGCCCTTGACATGGAACTTTCGAATTCTACAACGTCCACGCGACCGACGCTCGAGGACGTTTCCATCGGCGAATGCTACTCGTGCTGCTGGTGCCTAGTTGATACTTCTACTCTCTCACTCCGGTTACCCGCTTGCTTTTCATCGCTTACTTACTTGGTTGAGCTCGCTGGCCTTGCTAAGGGGATTGCGACTCTCGCCGGACGACATTTTGTGCGCTCCACGACTGTCGAGAGAAACGTCCTCGAGCACGTTCTCGGCTTCCTTGAGAATAATGTATACTCAATGCCCTTACGGAGGCCGTGAATTTCTTAAGGTCTTACGTCTACCTTCTTGTAGACTTATTATCATTCGTCTACAATCATCCTGTACCTAATGACAGCCATCCTCTATTTACATTCTCTGGTCAATTGTTTGGATTTCATCAGTAGAATTATTATCACTGTAATATTGAATTTCTCTGTTGCTCTTGACCGACTGGCACTTTGTTGTAACAAAGTAATGTTTAAGAATGCTCATCGTTTACTTGTAATATCTATGGATGCTAAAGAGTCAGGATGAAATACTGACGGTGACCACGTTGCATGCCTAGCACGTGTACTACGTATGAGTATACAGGACAGAAAGCGTGTGCGCGTTACCGGCCTTGCTCTTACTTGCATCCCAACCTCGAAATCCTGGAGGGTTGGACGCATGCGAACTGGGTACTTCGTTAAGGGTCGTACGATATTCCATGTAATTCGTAACAAAACACGGTGCAGGGTGACAGTAGCATTACGATACGATGCATAATTTTGAGTTAATTTTTATCGAGATAAAATAAGTTGAGTTCTGGATTTTAGGATGTCAGGGTTTACCCTGGAGTGTATTCCGGTACTTTGCCATACTTCTGGAACACCTGGTACATGTAACACGAGACTCATCCTGACGTCGATGGTCTTTGTCCCGTGGACGCGTCCCGAAGTCACCCTCGTCTTCCATTTCTTCCTTGTATTATCTGACTTAACCAGGATATCCTGGAATCCGTTGAGGCGCTCACTTCAGGCTTCTATATCTTCTTCTTTCTTCTTCCAGGAAAGTCGTGCTATCGGCTTGGTGCGTCCCTGTACTGATCCTGAGCTTCCCACGGGCCTCTAGCCCTGACCGCTACTTTTCCTGGGCCTTCTCCAGACCCTTCCTGCCTGTTCTCTTTCATGCGTGCATTCCTCCTCTCTTTCTCTCTCTCTCTCGCTATCTCTCTTTCTCTCCCTCTCGCTTTCTTTCTCTCTTGTGTTTCTTGGCTGCCGAAGCCGGCCAAAATTACCCAGGTTAACAGACGATCCACGTCCCTGCTGGGCGCCCAAGGAATTCCCCGGGTGGTTAGCCGTACGAAAGACCACGAGTCTCGCCGAGTATAGCCGACCTAGGGGTACGACCTGGGAGGACGCTACCTTCTAAATTGAATCCCTCAGGATTACGTTATATCCCAGGAACAAGGCATGATTTATGGAAGGGTCACCCGTTATGTAGACCCAATGACGGGATGCCGTTCATACGATTCTCGTTGAAGGTTCCTAAAGGTTATTCGACCTTAGACCTCAGCTGTAACAATTTTCACCGTGTTATTTGAACACCCGTTGCATAAGTTCTTCGACGACGGCGACATCAGCCCGTCCGGGAGAAGGAGGTCTCTTTATCTGGCGATAGGGCGTTCCGGGGCCAACCGGAGACCCACGTTGAGCCACATGCCGGGTGCGGTTGCTCGCCTGCTACGCGGAGTCGATGTGGCTGCTTGTCTGTGGCTTGGTGTTTCCCCTCTTGTACGCTTCTGTGTCTGTGTGTCCGGCTTGTCCCTTGCCTCATTCTCCTCCTCGGCTACTTGCCATCTCCACCACTCCCTGCTGTCTGTCCCATCACCGTCACGACCGCCATCGCCATCGCCATGGCCGCCACTTCCAGCAGCAGCAACGCTTCCAGCCGTATCCTCCTTTGTAACATCTGTCGTTTTCTCCCTGCCCTCCTGTCCCTACGTTACTATTGCTTACTTCCATGTTCTCTAATGGATCTCACTCGTATAGCCATCTGGACACCTTCCACTGGATCATCATCATCTCCTGGTACTACGACGCTTTAGTTCACCCGCTATTGGATAGCTAATTGATTAATGCCTCTTGTCCCGAATTTTCCTATTCACGTTGACACTATTTGTTTTCATGAAACGAATCATTCATCTGCATCTTATAATTTTCAGATTGATCATCGTCATCTCCTGGTTCCTGTTTTATCCTGTGAACCACGTTGATTTCTTGGAGGACTCGTTGGCACATCCATCTCCCGTCTCTCTTGGTCCTTCCTGACGGATCTCTCTCTCTCTCTCTCTTTCTCTTTGTCTCTATCTCTGTCTCTCCTACTCCGTCTTCCATTCCTCCAGAGTTACATTATCGTCCCCGCCGTAGACGTCATAACCTCTCTCTCTCTCTCTCTCTCTCTCTCTCTCTCTCTCTCTCTCTCTCTCTCTTTTTCTCTCTCGCGATCACTGAGCTCCTGTATTCTCATTCCACTTCTCTCCCTACTCCTCTGCTCTCTACCTCCGGCCTCTCTCTCTCGCTCTTTCTCTCTCTCTCTTTAGAGTCTCTTGTAGAGAGACTCTCTTACAGGCAGACTACAGCAGGCACTACCCATCTGCCTACATGGCTCTCCTGATCGGCCGACTACCTGCTGCTTTGCTGTCCTGACTGACTTGCTCGTGGATCTGCCTGTGTCTTCTTGATCCTCTACGTTGCTTCTTCACCAGCCTCCCTGCTTCCTTCCTCCTACTTGGGCCTGCCTACTCAAATAACTGTCCATCCACGTCCTACTACCATTCCCATATCCTTCGGAGCAGGGTATCGTCTTTAAGGTTCTCTCACACAAAAATACCTCTTCAGGGACACTAAGCTGTCCGGCATCGATCAATCATTCATACGAGTTTCGTATTAGTCTTGCTATATTGGAACAGATCGATCAGTGATCAATACTCGAAGAAAATCATACTTGTAACGTAGAAGAAGTCTATTGGAGGACATCAGTCAGCTCCTTGTTAGCTTTAGTCCCATGGCGTTGTCAAGCCTTGGATAAAATGGAAGCAGGACTGGAAGCAAAATTGATTCGATTGAACCATCGATGAATTAGCCGAATATCATTGATTGGAGGTATAGGTGTTTGGAGCCATATACAATTATAATTAGAGTTTGCCATCAGAATAGGCAGGAGAGATAATGAAAGCAGACACGAAGGAGGAGGAAGGACATTGGGAGGTGCCAATTACTGTAATTTCATTATTGAATTTTATTTAAAATCATACTCATACCAATTCTTATTTTTTAACGTTACTATTACTGTTGTTATACCTCTGTCTCAATCTCTCTTTTTTCTCCCCCTCACGCAGTTACACAATCTCAATGACCCAGCGCTTAAAATCATCATTAAATGCGTTAACCTTGCGATACCAGGAGGAGACTTTTGCAGTGTCTTGCAGATGCAACAACGGTGTTCCGTTTAAACGCAGCCGACGCTCTTGACACAATTTCAGAGAATGCAAGTCGCAGGAGAGACAAGGCTGACGAGAGAAAACAAAAGGAGTAGCAGAGAATCAGATAGAGGGGAAGGAATGATCGCTCTTGATCCTCTTGATCCAATCGCATTTTAACTCTACACTCGTATAACGAGTCTACTATTAGTCCTAGAGTTAATACCACACCCAGTAGAGGTCTGATGTATCAATTCCAAACTGTGACAAGACTCCAGGTACACCCAGTAGATCAGAGACAACACGCACCTCTTGGATCTTTATTTATAACGGTACAATGCTGAGAGAGGAGGCGTGGCTCTATCTAGGAGTCTATTCCAGCTCCAGCTTACTATTTTGAACACCCTATAGATCCTATGAGTCATCCCATTCAAGTACACGCACCTTGACCTATATAGTAAATAGTAGAGTATTACTTTCTCTATTACTTCTCGGTATCAATGGAATCGTGTATGCTGCACAGTACCACTTTCACTTTTGTTGTGCTGCAATCCAGTTTGTATTTTCTGTCACTTTCATGCGTACTCTACAAGTGCATATGGTATAAAGGCTGATTTGTGTACCACTGATGATAAGGGAGTGCAGTGGCTAATATGAATTTGGCGATTAATCAATAAGATAATTGTATTTTTATTATTACAGATAGCGGAGGATGATCGTTTGCCAAAGTGTCTATGCTACCGGTGCATGTACAACCTGGAAAATTTTTATGACTTCAGAACTGCATGTGTCAATGCAGTGGAATTGTTGGAAAGATGTTTACCCTCCAGTGATACGGTAAGAGAATTTTAGTTGTTTAATTGTTTTGTGTTCTACGGTGTTAATTATAATAGGATTTTACTTGCTAGTCGTGCTACTGTATTGTAGCTAGAATTTCTTTCTGTGTTTTTAGTAGTTTTATGTCTGTTTCTCGTTTAGAGTAACAATGGAGCGCAGACTCATATGGATCAGTATACAGAGCTGCGCTCTGAACTTCTCAAGGAGAAGGAAAATATGCCTATACTCATTCCTGAAGCCCCCATAGTCAATCCCAATGCAGCATTGGGCACTCCACCAAGACTGAATTCTGATGGTGAAGCGGATCATGAGATTGAGGAGATACTTGATCAGAGTGGCACCGATGAAGGTACATCCTGGAGTTTATCTTGTGGAGTGACTCACCGTCACAAGATATATGAGTTCCAGAGAGTATGATTAAATGCTTTCAATTTTTATATCAGGTCAAGACGAGCACGAGGATCCTAAATCGGATGAGTATGAAATGGATATGGAAACGAATCCAAGTGATTTCCTGGAGATGACGTCCATGGTCACTGACGACGTTGAGGAGATACGATCTCTCTCCATGCCACTTGAGAAACAAGACACCAGTGTTTTTCAGCACACGTCAGAGCAGCACGAGGTTTACGTGTGTTCTTTGTGCAACAAGGCCTTCAGCTCGAAAGGGCATCTCTCCTTGCACGCCAGGATCCATGTGGGTGCTGGTGATGTAATCGGCGAGAAAGTCATCACCGATGATCACACCTCCTACAAGAGACCTTATCAGTGCGACCTCTGCAATAAGTCGTACTCGACGGCAAAGCACAGATGGGGACACGTCTCCACGACGCATAGGTTTGTTGTTTTACTTTGGTTCGATCTTATAGAGAAGCTTAAAAAGTATTTTTCATTTAATTTCTAACTTCATCTTTTGTTCACTAGGGGTCATCCAGCCGTTACGTGCAGATACTGCTCTCGGATCTACTCGACGAGGACGAACCTGGAGGAACACATAAAGTCTCGTCATGCGGGCTTACCACCGCCTCCGGAATTGCCACTTCCCTACGTTCAACCTGACAACAGGTTCCAGTGCAAGACGTGTCCGAAGATGTACACGAACGTCACCGACCTGAATAAGCACAGTCGAGTCTGCCTTGGCGAGAGACGTAGGGAACTGCCCAACAAGATTTCCGTTCAGAAGAGCAAGAGTCTTGTAGACACCTCGGATCTATCTAGTATGGACTCCGACGACGAGAGTAAGGACTATCGGGATGCCGAAGCGAAACTCGCCAAGAATCCCCAGCTGACTATACTTAAGCAGGCGCTGACCAAGGGCGACAGCCTTAAGCGGGATTACGAGGACAAAAATAGACTTGGCTCGAAGCCTAAGAAAGTCGCGAGGACAGGTACTTGATTAATGAAAGCTTATTAATTAATTAAGCAATTCAAAGGTGAATGTTTAATAATTAAATTGTTACAGACAGCAGTGAAACCGATGCCCAGAAGAGGTGGTACTGCGAAACCTGCCCTCAGAATTTCACCTCAGTGGAGAATTTGAAGGAACACGAAGTGACCCACGACGCGAACAAACCCTACATCTGCATCCTCTGCGAGAAGGACTTCGTCCTTAAGTCCTCTCTCAGTAGACACATTCTGTCCTCTCATGGGGTCGATCCTTGTCCAATCGTCGACAGTGATAAGTGTCTTAAGAAAACAGTGGCTAATCTGCAAATGCGGAATAAGCAGGCGCAACTCATCTGCAACGAGTCGAAGTTAACCAAAGAGGCATCCCAATCTCCATTCTCGCCAGAGGTCAGTCTGGTCGCTTGTGAATTTTAATATTTATCAAAATATATAAATATATATAAAATATTGTCTCACAGATGAATATGGACAACGACGAGGAGGATCGTGAGAGCGGCCACGAGAACATGATTGAAATCGAGACTGTGTTTGTCTGTGAAATATGCACGAGGGATTTTAATGATCGCGCATCATTGTGGTTACACATCAGAGCGACGCACAAAGAATTCGCAGCGTTTGCTTGTGGAGTCTGCTTAAAGATTTGCTCGGACAATACTCAACTCTTGAATCACGTTAACATGTACCACGGTGGCTCAAAGCTTCAGGTCTCAGAACAGAGAAGGTTAATTGAATTTCTTTCCACTAAACAGTTTAACTAAATTCTTTGACGTATTAATTGATTCATTAATTATTACTTTGCCGTATAAATTTTCAACTATAGGTATAGCTGTACAATCTGTGGCAGGCAGCACGATTCCAGGAAGAAGCTCATTACTCACGTCTCTATTCATAATGTCGATCCTGGTTACGATCCAGCGAGTTTTGTTCAACTGAACAGTAATTATTATAATGAGAATCTGAATAGTAACGAAGCCAATGAGCAGCCTATTGATTTTGATGGCGAAGATGGGGAGAAGATCGACTGTTATATATGTTACAAGTCCTTTCCTAATGAGGATCATCTCATTAGGCATCAGCGGAATGCTCACAAGGTCAGTGATACTGATGATTGATCCGACACTTAATTGACGTAATCTTTAACGAACTAATCTAGCAGCAATGCGTATGTTTTTTAATTATAGTCCGAACCCCTGGTGCAGATGGGTGACCCTGGCAATGGCAATGGGTCCGGCTCTACTCCAGGCAATGGAAATCGTGCTCAGTATCATTTGTTTTTTGTTTGTGAACTTTGTGGCAGTTCGCATCCAAGTAAATGGGAACGCTGGCTGCACGTTAGTGGAGTGCACAGTAACGAACCTGCCATAAGGGTGAGTTTTCGTTAGTTTAATTGTTGTCTAGAGATTCCAGAGCTCACTGATTTAATGATTTGTTTTGTTGCAGTGCGAGCGCGAAGACTGCGGTAAAATATTCGCTACCAGGTCGCTACGCAACGAGCACGTGCAGCATCATCTTCTTCAGGGTGCCTCGCCGAATACCTGCGAGATCTGCGGGAAGCTGTGGGGCAGTCGTGTGGATTATTGGAAGCATGTAATGGGCGTGCATTCTGACACGGTACCCTTAATATGCGGGGTATGCCTGAAGGTCTTCCCCGACGTCATCCAACTTAGCGCTCACGTCAAGTCGAATCATTGGCCTCTGACTAACGGAGACTTCAGCTGCGACATCTGCGGGAGGCCGTACTCCAATAAATCAAAAATGTCCAGGCATAGGAAGATACATGGTTTGGATATGGACAGCTACGCCAATAGCACCCTGCACGAGGCTATGAACGATTCTAGGCTGGACCAGGGTTGCCACGAGAGCGACCTCATCTGCGAGATGTGCTCCGACCTCAAATTCACTAACCTGGACGACCTGTGCAACCACAGAAGAACAGCGCATGGACTGTTCCCTTGTGATCTTTGTAATAAGTGCTACGGGCGGACCTCGCACCTTTGGAAACACGTCAACCGCGTTCACAAGGGTCACGAGGACGTCACCTGCAGGTACTGCATGAAGACCAGCGCCTCGAGGGATCATCTCGCTGCTCACATAGCCAAGATACACAGGTACGAGCCGGAGATGAAGAAGGAGATAAGGGAGTCGTCCATCTTCAAGTCGCCCAATCCCGAGGACGAGGCTCTTCATCATTGTGAAAAGTGTAACAAGGGTTTCCACAAGAGGTATCTTCTCCGTCGTCACATGAAAGGCTGTCAGAATTACAGAAAGGATCCTGGTGCATTGCTCACCAGGTGTCGTGCCTGCGAGAGGATATTCAAGGATCGTGCTAGTCTTCAGAAACACATTGAGAATCATCACAGTACCTATACCTGCCATCTCTGCGACGAGACCATAACCTCCAAATTAGGTATCATGACGCATAATAGAGTGAACCACATGAACCATCCCGACCTGACTTGTGACTATACCAGTTGCAAGAAACTGTTCCGTACCAAGGAAGACCTGGAGTCTCATCGCAAGGATCACAAGTACCATGGTACTCCTAACGTCTGCGACTTTTGCGGTGATACCGTTGAGAATAAGCTTAAGCTCAAGATGCATATACTGTCCTTGCACCGTAATGAAATTGGAGTATCCTGTGGTGTCTGTCTTATACCCATGAAGGATCCTAAGGAACTCAAGAGACACGTCGAGGACGTCCACAGGAGTATACTGTCTAAGCCTAACACCTGTCAGGTGTGCGGCAAGCAGTACGCCTCCAAGTGGAAGGCTTTTGACCATACGAAAAAGTGCCACGGTAAGGTGTTCAGGACTTGTAAACAGTGTCTAGCAGTGTTCACCAGTGACGAGGATATAAAGCATCACTACGAACACGTTCACAACGTCCCCAAGGATCAGCTTGCTGGTTTTGAGTTCAGGTTGGACGTCGGTCCCAAGCAGGAGGAGTTTGACGCCCCTGAGATCGTCGTTAAGGAAGAGCCTGAAGATCTTGATTTCTACGAGGAGCCTTGCGAGGATGACTACCACAACTCTAAGAGAAGGAGGTCGTTGTCCGATACTCTGGACTGTGAGATGTGTCCTGAGATCTTCCTGAACGACGTCACCCTGGCCGAGCACTACAGAAACGTTCACAATACGGATCCTATGCGTATATTCAAGAAGCTGAAGCTGGACACTGCAAGGCGAAAGACGAAAAATCGCGAGAACTTTGAATGTAAGAACTGCAGGAAGCAGTTCTCCACGAAGACCCTCTTCTGGAATCATATAAACGTTTGCTCCAGGCGTAATTCTACCAACAGGGACGACAGGGTATACCCCACGTCCATCCTGGAGTCTCACCTCAAGAATAACAATCAGATTAAAAAAGAGGAACCTGAACCCATCCTCAACGAGTCCAATCTGAACATCCCGGACTTCAATCTCTTCGAGGATATTAATATGCAGCTCTCTGGACAGAAACCTGTACCTAACCTCATGCCTCTGTCCCACATGAAATCGTTGTCCAGTATGAAGTGCTCGAGGAAGGACTCCAGGAAGGTGTACGACGAGTCGACGAATACCGAGTGTGCCTGTGAAGTCTGTGGTAAACAGTGGCCTGCTAAGAAGCATCTATGGCAGCATCTTATAAGATTTCACAGAGCGGAAGCTGCTGTCACCTGTGGCGTTTGTCTGAAGCTCTGTAAAACTTATCAGGACCTGGCGGATCATCTCAAGGCAGCCCACGAAGCCATCCTCACCTGCGAGGGTAACAATTTTACATGTAAAACCTGCGGCAGGTATCATAATGCTAGAAGTAAATTACTCTTACATATGAGCATACACATTAACTGTAATGGTAGCAGCTGGTGTAGAAAATGTCAACAGAGTTTCGAGAGTGAAGACAAACTCAAGGAACACATCGCCATCTGTACTGGTGGTAACCAGGTAGAGTACGAGGAGCATAGTAACGACCTGGAGAACACTGCCAAGAACAATGAGAATGATCACGATTACAAGAATATCCTTATGGAGGACGAGAATTCCTTGATGGAGGAAGTGGACGAGGTCGAGGAAGTTGAGTTTGAGACTGAAGCTTCTGATAATCGTGAGGATAGTAATTCCGACGATAGTAATGATTCCGATAGTGATAGTAATCCTAGTAGTAGTGATGACGAGGATAACGATAATGAGAATGAGGACGAGGCTGAGTGTAGGACTAACAGCAGAGCTACTGAGGTTAGCAGTGACAGTGAGAGTGAGGATCAAGATTCGGATGAGGATAACGTTAATGTAGCTAAGGATCATCAGCTGGAGGAGAGTGAAGACGTCAAGTGTAATAACATTGTCAAGACAGAACCTGAGGATGAGGAATATCAGTATCATCATCAGGATAAGGAAGAGTCTCCTGCGTTGAAGGTAGACGAATATCCTATGGAGGAAAGGAAGGATCATGAGAATCATGAGGTTGTCAAGGTCGAGGTTGACGCTCCGGATTACTCTGATGATGACGTAGACGAGGACGACGACGATGGACCCCCGGTACTTAGTCCAATGATGCCATTACCACCGGTGCAGGAAGCAGAACATGACAGCAGACACTCGGACGACGAGATACAGCATGAATTAACGCCTATGGTGTCTATAAAAAAGTCAAATGAGACTGAAGAAGAAGACGATGATGATCATCAGGAGTTGAAGAACCAAATGGAGAATGGTAAGTCGACCTCCAGTTCGTCAGAGTATTATGAGAAGTCTGATCCGCAGAAGGTGAGCTCAAATGTGCCTTCACTAGTAGTGGGAGAATCGCAATCAGATACAGAAGAGGAGGGCGAGGGTGAGGATGACGAGGAGGAGTACGACAGCCAAATGGAAGCTATGGATCAGGACGACGAAGAGAATAAAAGGTTTATCAGTTACGACACGCATAACACTGAAGACTCCGTCGAGGGTAGCTTCCCAGAGAATTCCGAAGACGAGACAATGGAGGTCGAGGTTGCCGACGGAGATGGTAGCGTCCAGATACACGACTTGGACGGTACTGTACTGATGGTAGCGAATGACTCAGACGGTAATCAGATTCTAATCCAAAGGAATGTCGCCGACGTGATGGAGAATGACGATTCTAATCCGGAAGTGACTGAGTACGTCTATCAGGAAGGGCAGGAGTACGAGCTGGAGGAAGGTTATGCGGAGTCGCAGCAAGCAGATGAGGTTCAGGACGTTTCCGATGAGGTTCAGGAAGAGGAGGATGAGATCGGTAACGAGGAATCCGACGAAGGGGTCCCTACGAGGGAAAACGAAGCTGACGAAAACGAAGCTGACGAAGACGAAGACGTGGAACACGAACAAGAGGAGCAGGAGGAGGAGGAGGAGGAGGAGCAGGAAGCGGAAGACTGCGAAGAGGAGGTCGTCGACGAGGACGAGGATTCCCAGAAGCCGATTAACAGTGCCAAAACCGAAGTGTCAAGGACGTAAGTCCGCGAGTTCCTCACTAACTGAAACTATAAAACGAACAAAAACGAAACGTTTTACGCTAAACGTTTCTCGCGCGTACCTTAATACGATATACCTGGCATAGTGATTTGTACAGTGGCCATGAGATAACTAGAGTATAAACGTACCTCGTCTACGGGAACAGTGTTGAGACTTTTCTACCATATCAATAACTCGTTCGTTCAGCCTTATCATTGCGTTCCTTGTTGCGACTATATCTGTACCGACCATTGATATACATTATTACGATTATTAATGTTATTATTATTTTTAAGAACTCGACGTCCTTACATCCTGACATGTAATATTTACATGACAGGGTGATCGTGTTCCGGGTTCGCCAGTAGCTTTCGCACTGCTAGACATTGTATTTATTTTCTGCACGTATAACGACGCGAATCCGATGTAGAATTTGAATTTACTTGATCGACCGCGCGTCGATTTTACTGCGCTACGCCGTCGCGACGCCTCTCGAAGGACGACGGTCCCTCGGAGCTACTTTACTCTCGATGGAAGGGGCACGAAAGCTTCTCCAAATCTTTCGAACGTTTCGCAAGTTATTTATTATATTCATTCCAAAGTAATTCTTAGGCATTAATCACATTGCATTGCGTTTCACGCGTATTATTATTATTAACGTTGTTGTTATCTTTATGATTAATCTAATCAAGATTGCGTAATCGTGTTCTGCGCGGCTCGAGCGAGCGCAACCAGCCGTTCCTCTTCGTTATTCGTATTTATTATATGAATATGTATCTTCGTAATTCTTTTTTTCTTGTTTTCGCTGCGAAAACGCAGACAAGCAATACAACTGTATTTTCACGAGCGATCAGGCCAAATTTCAGGAACGGCCTTTATTCAGGGTTCAGTGGCCGGCGTGTCCGTCTCTTTTTCTTTTTTTTTTCTTTCTCTTTTCTCACTCCTTTTTCTCACTCTCTATCTCTGTCTCTGACTCTAGTGAGCGCGTGACTAGCGGTAACGGCCAGGTCTTCGATTCTTGTAAATATTGTAGCATACAAAAGCCTAGCTGTCCTAAAGAAAGAAAGAAAGGGATTCTATCCAGCAAGAGAGAGTACCTTGAAGAAACCTCGGTTAACGAGGTACACGAAAAGTCCTTGGTTCAGTGGCGACGGTGGTTGAGAATAATCTTAGAGGAACAAAAGAAAAGAAAGGAAAAAGATAGCCGATACAAAACTATATATTTTCTGTCATATTGGACCCATTGAGGCGAAATCATCCCTTAAAGTCACACGTGCGGCGTATATACATATATTTCTGTAAATTTAATATATATATATATCTATACACATACAGATGAATATATGTATACGTATATATGTATATTTATTTCCTGTGCTACTGTTAGTCCCGCCAGTACTACTATTATTAATATTATATGATTACCGCTATTCTTATCGCTAAGCTACTATTACTACCGCTAGTTTAAGCTACGATAAAATTAATATAAAAAAAAATGTATATTGTGATAAGCGACTCGCTCGACTACGACCTGTATCATAGAGTATGTAACTATGCGAAGTGACGTTATTATCATCGTGTATAATTGGAAGCGCAAGGCACAATTTCCAATACGACTTTCGTGCTGGCTCGATGACGACGATGATTATGATTCCTATGACGTTCCTCGAATCGAAATGACCTTTCACCTGTCGCACGCTGTCATTTATAATTACGTAACACGAACTCCTGTACCACCACCGCGCGGCTGTATCGAATATAATCGAGCATCGAGATTTTCATATAGAAATTACAAATTGATTGAACGTCGCTACAAATCGAGGAATATAGTTTGACATTGCTGAGGACTACGGTTGTTATATTGAGAAGAAAAAAAAAGGAAATGAACTTTTGAAATAAACGCCTGAGATCATTTACACTCGGTGCATTGTTATTTTTGGATTGTGGCTTTGCATCTTTTTTTTATTGATTGATAAGGCGTTTGATTTTTCTTAAAGTTGTATGCGCGTACGGTGGGTTGCCTGTTGGCAGGCGCCTTGTAGGTGTTGCGGGTATTTTTGTACAACCGGCTTGACGCTAGATGGCGATGGTATCTGCACCAATCTGCAGGTTGAAATTGAGTTGTTTATTTCTGTAATTTGGGATTAAATAAATAATTACAGAGAGGGGGGCGGTGGGAGCATTTAACTAATTTGTATCAGTGTCAGTGCCTGCTAGGACAGATTGATTGTTGGCATTTTAATGACTGGTGTTATGTTTGTTAGTTTGGTGTAGTCATTTGTTTTTTGGTGGTTTTTATTGAGGTTCTTTGGATTACTCTGTTGTAATTTAAATTCTTGGTGCACTGTAGTTTTGATTGAGTTTATTTGGATAATTATGAGGGCTCCAGGGATTAGGTTATTGTTGAATACTGGTTTTAAGACTGCGTTACGTTGCAGGTATTGGATAAGAGAAATTATGGAAATTGCATGGTTAGTTCGAATGTGTTGTGATTGTACTTTATTTGTTTTACAGTTCCACTAGCACTGCTAAACATCTTCAAGAAGTTCCAAAAGTGAGAGGCACCACTGTGGATCTTCAGGATGTAGAGCAACATGCAAAATTAAGCGAGAGATGGTGGGACACACATGGCGAAATGAGAGCTCTTCATGCTTTGAATCCTTTGAGAGTTCAGTTTGTGCGTGATGGTCTGGCTAATATTGGATTTGAAGAAGCTAATCCTAGTAGTCCTTTGGAAGGAGCTAAGATATTAGATGTTGGCTGTGGTGGCGGTATTCTCTCTGAACCATTAGCCAGGATAGGAGCAGACGTAACAGGGATCGATGCTTCACCAGAATTGATAACCACTGCAAAAGAGCATGCTGCTCTTGATCCAACCCTTTCTGGTCGATTAAATTATATTACCAGTAATGTAGAGGATCATGCTCGCACCAATTCAGAATCATACGATGCTGTAGTAGCATCAGAGATTCTAGAACATGTCTTGGACAAGGAGCTCTTCCTCAAGGTACATTCCAAAGACTATGATATATTGGATCTAAGATTTATATAGGGATTAATATTATTATTTTACAGTCATGCGCTGCAACTATGAAACCAGGTGGTTCTATATTTATCACTACCTTGAACAGAACTCTACCATCCTGGCTCGGAGGAATAGTAGCAGCTGAATATCTATTAAAATTAGCTCCAATGGGAACACACGATTGGAACAAATTTATTCATCCAGATGAAACCAGACGATTATTAGAAGCCTGTAAGTAATAGCTATTTATTTCAATTAAATTCATTAGCAATGCCAATTATTTTAATCCATATCTAATTATATTACGTAGGTGGCTGTAAAACAAAATTAATTCACGGTATGTTTTACAATCCTCTGAAAAATGAATGGTCCTGGACAACATCGACGTCAATTAATTATGCGATTCATGCTATCAAAAAGGAGGAAATTTAGTCTCTCCCATTTCCATTTAGTGTGTATATAATTGATACGTTATTGGATTGATTAAATTATTTGTATCATATTGTAGAAGAATAAAGCTACCCAGTAATATTTTATATAAAATCAATTGCCCATTATAATAGAATATTAATTACGGCTTGGCAGCCACTGCGCATATAAGGTCAGAGCCACCATAAACCAAACAGTAGCAAAGGGACGTATATAGCGATAGAGAACAAAGGTCGCTACGAGGTTTGATATTGGTTAATTAATAATTGTATAATTAAAAAATCGTAACCGATAATGGGTATGAACGAGATCAGTATGTGGGTATTAATTCGTAGATACGACCGTCTTGGTAAGTTAATATAACCTGAATCAGTTACTTTTTATCTATCAAAGTTTGACATTTATTATATAAACATATGCATTACTTCCTATTTACAGAATCGGACAGTGACAAGCTTCAGTCAAGCTTACATCACTTTACCCTGGTACGAGGATTGACATTTGATGACCTTAAATTGTCTGTATTTTGTTGGGTCGGTGTTGAAGACGATGGGAGTAGAGTACTCAAAATTCGAAACAATAATAATAGTTTAATTCCCTTATCAGCATTGTTAAATGGATCGAAGAAAGAGAAGTAAGATAGTTTTATTAATAGTCTGTTACTCATTGATTGATGAGCTTGAAATAATATTGTCGAATGGTATTTGCAGACCTTTCATCGTAGACGTTGTAAGGGTCCATCAATTCTGTAAGTGCTACTTTTAGTCTTTATTAACTCTATTGCAAATCTGATTTCTATAGATTCGCTATTTGCAGGTCCTGCTGAAAAACGTTCCATACCTCCTGGTTACATAGATGCTCTGAAATCGAAGCTGGGTGACTTGGAGAAGAGGGTAAGTTAATTATATATCAATGAATTGTAGTAGCGTAGAATGAACCATGCTATTCTGCAGGTAATACTAGCAGAGAATTCATTGCCGGTAGTCACATCCTCTCATATACAAGCTGTGGAAGAAGCAGCATCGCAGTTAGCAAATTGTGTGAGTTTCTTGGACCGTAGACTTGATGAATTGGCACCAGCTCATTGGAAGTCACAAATTGGCTCTCCAATTTAATAAAAGTAATTAATAATGCTTCTAATTAAAATATATTATCTACAATACATATTGAGCGTTCTAGAAGAGGTTCAACTTTTAGAGCATTAGACAAATAGTAAATAACAAATATTTATTGATATAACGCATTCACATACGCATTAGAAAATTTTATTCTTCGGTGTAACTGTTCGAGGGACATTTATAAAATAATTAATATTATCTTTACCATTGGTTAACAGAAATAATCATTACCACGGACCAAAGAGTATAATTAATTCAAAGTTTTACCTGAAAGCAGTACTAATGAGTCATTGAAAAAAAATATAGATAAGACCTCGAAAATTACACAATAAACAATGCCTTCGTAAAGTAAACTTTATTATCATTAATAATCATCTTTTGTACAACCGCTCACAATACAAAGGAATGTTAAACGTAAAGTCTCACAAGTAAGCAAGTACAAGAACAAATGTCTTTCAACATAAAAAAAACAAAAGATAAATTTTGACATATCGAACCAGCTCCAAGTATTTTCTTTACCATCTTCACCACTTGCTTCGAAGTGTTCCTACCAGCTTCATGCTGATAGGCTGTACACCTCTATTAACCCAATGATAGAGGTAACCCGATCACAACCAGTTGTTCAGGATCGCCAAAGTTTGCCAAGAATTGGAAAAAATCTGACAATGACAGAAAAATAAAGGAGCTGCTTGCTATCACGTCCTAAGGAATATTCAACAATTGTAAGTAGAAAAATATATTTTGTACCGTTCATCCTAGAACGGGTATTATAAGATTTTAGTTTTCTCTTCTTGTATTTTTCTCTTTTGATTTATAAAATTAAACACTGGACAGACGTTACGTTACATCTATTATTGCAGGGATATTCGTATACAGTACTATGTACAAAAACTCGCCACTGGGAGGGCACTGAAAACTATAGTATTGAGTAAATGCAAAAATTACTTAAATGAGCTGCACATGACAGTAAAAGAAGAAAGAGAATATCCTTAGCTGAGAAATTGTCGTTACAAAAAAAAAGTAATGATAAACGGTAATATATCAATAAATGAGGAAGACCGGCATTGATAATTAATAAATGCATTCAATTGTCAGAAAATCTTAAAGAAATTCATGACACAAATTTTTTTTCGTTTTAGCATCAAGTCTTGTTCGTGTCTTGCCTTTCTCTTTACCTTTCTTTTTCTATATACCGTTTTAAAAAACTACACGCAATGTATACATATAAATATATATATATATTAATAGATAAATAAATTTATATACTGTAGAACAATGCTTAAACTATAAAATCACGTCCTGCAGCAGTGAGTGTAAAACAAGAAAAATAGAAAATAAAAAAAAATAAAGAAATACCAAGTCGATAATCTGGAAATCTCGAAAAACGAAAAAAAATAGCCGGGCTTGTCTTTATCATTTTTAATCATAGTTCGAGTTTCACGTATCATCAAGTACAAAAAGAAACGAAGAAAAGAAGAAAAGTATAATAATCTCCAATTAATTGGTATTAAACTATAATAAGAAATCGAAGCACCTTAACTAGATTGTACTTTTACCTTTGCACCGTTTTTCCTTTTCTCTTTTAAAGGATAATAATGGACACGCAGTTTTTCTCTTTCTCAAGATGGTCGTACGAAAAGTATCTCATAAGCGACGCGCAAGAGTCACCAGTTAAACCGGTTAAGTTAAAGATATTCGCCCACGAAAGATGAGCACGTCCGATAGTCTGAATTGATATAAGTTTATAAATGCCTTCTTTTTCTGGCATTTGTTTTAGAGATTACCGAGATGGAGGTCGACGTGGAGGGACAAAATTGTTGAGAAGCACTGAGCACGGTTTCTGAATTGAGTAGAATCAACTTCATACCCTGACCGAGGTCATCGTCATGCTCGATAGCAATATTGGAGGAATTTGCCTATAAAGAGAATCAGCAGGTATAAAAAATCTTAAGATACCACGTAAAGTATATCCAGTACTGTGTACTCACTAGTTGTAACGTAGCCACAAAGTACCGGGCGACTTCCGTGGGTGACTCCTGGTGAACTGTACTCTCAAAGGATAGTTTCTTAGTGCCAGCGTCACGAAGATTCTCCAGGATTCGCTCACTATACTCATGTATATGAAACGTAGCCCTTCGTTCGGCCTCCAGGAGTTTTGGCTTGAGACTTTTGTGCCAGTTTGACACCCTCTGCTCCAGCTCTGTCTGGACGTCGGACTCCTGGAGAAGCTGTAGCATCCTACGTTCTATCAAGGTCTGGTAGTTGGGTACGTCGTCCTGGATTTCCGGATCGAAATCCATGGAACAATCTGCGGTAAATGTTTCCTCAGGTTCTGGTGTGTCAGGCGGTGTAAATGTACTGGGTTGTGGCGAGAGTCTAGACTCCGTGGAGATGAGGTCCATGGAATCTGACGTGGTGTTCTGTGTCGTATAAGGTAATTGATCCACCAGAGGATCATTCTTGGTGAAACTTGGTTTGAAACCAAGCAAGTCCATCGTGATGGTGCTAACTGGTTGATAATTATAGACGTCGTAACCACGTATGCTCTTGAAGCAGAGGTCGCACGTCTTTTGGAACTCTTCGAGTTCCTCTGTTAAATAGAAAATCAAGGATTTTTGATGAGTGACAATTTTTTTGTGAAATTTCTACTGACTTTTCGGTTATATTTTTCCGTTTATTACCTTTCTTATAGGAAGTAAACATTTGTCTAGTTGGTGAATACATGGTCATCTTCTTGCGCTCTAACTCGTACTCTAGGATATATCTAGTTAGACGCTGCTTCCGTTTTGCCTCCGATATTGGTTTCCGTTTACGCTATCAGAATCAAGAGCGATTATAAGAACGTCTTTCTTTCAGGATAATGATAATAAAGGGATATACGTACAGATTCAGATTTGAATTTTAGTAGAGATATGTGGCAGGGTAGCTTGAACTGTGTACGACGCTTTGGTACCTTTTCCGGTACACCACGTTCAAATGGTATTGGCTCTAATACTTTTACATTGTTATCATTGGCAGCTGTGTTTGCATTTTTTAATCTCTTACTTCTGCGAATATACAAAAATATATAAACCATGGAAAGGTTGAAGAAAACTCGAATTTCTTAAGGCACAATAATCTTTGTTAAAATACCTTCGCTGTTCTGGTTCGGCCGGAAGTTCGACAGTGTCTTCATCACGTTCACTGGAACTACACCTCCTAGTGGTTTGTTCTCTATTAGAATCATTCTCAGTTGTATCAACTTCTTGTGAACTTGTCTGCTTTTCGGTTGAGACGTCCTTCTCGCCACACTGACAATCCATAACAGTCCTTTCCTCATCTTCAGGGCTGTTCCTGGTTATAATAGTATCAGCTTCGTGACTTCCGGTATGGGAATTCACCAGGACATTCTCTGTCGGCGTCGGCTCGCTAAAATCCTCCCTGTCATGCTCGACATAGTCATTGCTAAGTCTATCTGGACTGGAAGCTCTATTCCCGATGGAAGTGTAGGTCTTCGGGCTACCTCGTGAAAGCTCTGAGCTCGCCGTTAACGAACAGTAATCCGAATCATTCTGATTTGATACAACAGTTGTCTCCAGGAGGTCGTCAAAACTGGAACCCGAAACGTTTAACGACCTGGTCTTACGGTTAGACTCAGAACTGAGTTCACTATGTCCTGTTTCACAATCCTGATTAGAGTCTGAACAGTATCCTGATGACTGTGTAGGATTCAACGGAGTATTATTGTCTGGTAGGTCAGTGATTACCGGAAAGTCTATAAGAAAAGGATAATTCTTTCTTTTTTTCTTCTTAGAAAACAGAAAAGGTCTTTTTTATTTTCATTTCTCTTACCGTTCGGTGTCAGCTCATCCACGAGCATACCAGTCATAGTCACCTGCTGGTTACACCTGTGAAAACATAACGGGACCCAATTTAAATATCATTATCATTCAATGACACTTAAACTAGAGCTAATGACGAAACTGACAATAACGTTTACCGAAAGTCATGTTTCTTCCCGATGATCTCTCCGTGAATGTCCAGGATCTCGACGGGCGATATCAAATGCGAGTTATTAGTCTCCAATTGAGTAAATCTTCTGTTTAGTAATTTTATCGATTTACGATTAGCTCGTCGTTCCTTGAGATCGATGTTCCTGCCGATTTCATTGCTGAGGTTGATAGACTCAAAGTCATTGAAATCGAAATTTGATTTGAATTTTGACTTTTTCTCTTTCGTCGCATCTTTTCCTTCCCCCTCATTAGATCTGAACAAGTTTTATTGATAAATATTATCACCAGGGGCTTAGTTTCTCTTTCTCTACACAATCAGGAACTTACTGACTGTCACGAAGTTTTTCATCCAGCTGAACAGTTTCATCGAATAAGTACTCTACACGTCTCGAATACACATTAGTGGAATTCTGCACAACCAGGGCAGCTTCACCATAGTTAATTTCACAGGGTTTATCGAGGAGCTTGTAATACTCTTCTAAGACCTGAAACAATATTTTAATTGTTTCTTCATATATTTCTTAAATATCTCTTATCCTTCTTCCTATCCTTAATTTTACCTGTGCCAGAGGAAAATTCCAATCTGATAGATCCTTAGCAGGCATCATAAGACGCGAGCTTAGATTCTCAAGCGTGGACATGTTGCTTATAATATTGTTAAACTGAAAGAGAGAAAAAAATTATATGAATATCAAAAGAGAAAGGCTCTTGGAATTGTTGGATTATATGATTAAACTTCTGTTGGTAGCACATCACATGATGTAAATGTACTCAAGTCATTAAGCATATTTTGCACAGTTCATTACCTAACTATTTAATTGCCTAACGATATAATCTCAACGGAGACGAGGATGACGTTCTGGCTGATACAAGGCGTCCCCGTCGTCACGGCACCGACATTCGAATTGTCGGAACTCTTATCGTGAACTACTAAAATATCCTCGCAGTACATTAGATTAATAATCGGTGCCGTCGGGGCATTGATAATTGTAATCGGTTTTCTGACTTGTTTCTTGTAATAATTTAATATAATTCTGTATATGTATCAAGCCATTTGAATTTCTTGTAAATTATTTTTAGCCACGTGGAGAGAAATGCCGTCTGAACAATATCACTTCCTTGCTGATTAATGCCATGATAAAACATTGATAAAACATATTACGAAGCGACTCTGTACTTTCTTCTAATCAGCAGACTGCTTCTTCGCAATGATTTCATTGTCATTTCCTGTGGTTAATTGAACTCTGACATAATGTCTGCTTTAAATAATATTGTAATTCATTAACTTGCTAATGTTATCCAACCACTGCTACGGTATCAGACACTGTATGTACCTATAAGGAAATCTTTTGGGTTCTTAGAGCCATTTTAATATTATGGGTGGCATTACATTCCAGCACAAGCCATATATAAATGGAAGTAGACCCATCGTGCTCAGTTATATGAAATAGAATCTCCTTGCGCATAACAAGTAGTGGATAACATCCTTGCGAAACACTTTAATCCACAAGGATAAGACAACGTTTCTTTTTTTTACTTAAAACAGAAAAATACTGCCAATCAACTGCCACTAATTAAACGTTACAAAATGACAAATAAATAAACAAACCAATAAATCTCTGTTACATAATAAAACCCCATAATCAAACTGTATTACATAAAAACAAAATAATATTCCTCAATAGAACAATATCAGAAAAAGAAAAGGTCAATGCCACCATAAAATGACATGTCGCACGTGTCGAATAAGAATGTTTAAAAAATTCCAAAAAACCATCATGACCAATCCTTAGATGGCCAGGATGTCGTATCTATTAATGGGTCCTTATGCCCGATTACACAATTGCGTCAAGCACCAGGTGAAACCAGAATAAATCTACCCAATCGAAGGAACATCCTAGACAGAGTAGATATGATCAAAGTGAATTCATAAGGGTGAAAAACAAACATTAGGAATCCTAACAAAACATTTCGAGGGCAGGTCGTAACAAGTATCAATGACTTCCTAATGCCTCAGGGTGGATAAAGTTGCGAGTGACAAGCCCGGTGGCGACCTCACAGTACCGATAAAGGGTCAAAAAGAAGAGGCAGCTTAAAGAGAAGCGCGAAGTCTTCACAAGAGACACGCTCAAATTGCAGGATACGTTGACGCTGAGGTACGAGGAACGGTCCTATAAGGATTTATCGTGACATGACACAAGGAGACGTTACAATTAACAAACGGATACTACACTAGAATCGTTTTGTATCATTGTAATTTTACAAGTAAACAATTACCTGATATGAAATCCTTAGGCGATCTTAAAACCCTTTCTCGCTCGCCATTTTCTCTTGTTGTGGGCGCAGCCGGCGTTCAGTTCAATTCGTTCGGTTCACGCGGGATTCGGGACGCCAAGAATAAATACGCCCTCTACTGACGTAATGGGAACTAAAAATACAGTGGGGAGATCAAACAGGGGTTCTCAGAGATTTTTACGTCGTTATTTATATTCAGATATAATAAACGAGATCGGCAGAAGATCGTTTAGATATATTTAGCTTCGTTCTTATATCTAAGATTTAAATGGCGGCGGTTACCTGTAATGGCGGAGCTGATACGTAAAGATGATCACAGTTACGATGGATGCTGTAGATACCACAGGTATGGTGATTAACGATCGTACTTAATGAATATTATGAGAATGATATCGATGATTTGTCAATTATCACTTACTGAGGAAGTTTGAGAACCATCGTTTCGTTGACACAGATTAAAATATGTCGTGATATCTTGAAGGATGGATGCTACCTCAGGTCGGCTGGCGTTATCGGCCGTAGAGGAGAAGCGAAAATATCCTTTTCGTAGATTTCAAATGTTTTATCGTTGATCGACATGCGCGGAATATTTAAAAAATATTCGTATCAATCTGTTGAATGATCTGTGTACTATTCATTCTTCTCGGAATAATTAACTGTATGGATTTCTACAGACCGAACAATGTGAATTAGAAAGGCGCTATTCCTTTCTCTAAATATTTACCTTCATCTACACTGACGCTATCAAATGATCGTTGAAGTTAAGGATTGTTAAGTTAAGAAAACTGCAAGAGATTAAGTTCCCTTTAAAAAGGTTTATTATCTCAATCTCAATATTTTATATGTATAATAGTTACGTCATACGTAAGTAAACAATCCATACCCCCGTAATTCGAGTGTCTTATACACGCGTGTATAAAGGGTTGCCGAGATTCAGGCACTTACAATATATTATTTATTTCAGTCTATGAGTCACGCCAGATCCTGTAATCTCAAGCTGATATAACATAACAACATAATATAGCATAACATAATAAACATAAGAGTATGAGTCCATTTAAAGTAAAATGAATAACTGGTAAAGTATCTTTAATAATGTTTTAATAAAATACAAATACCAGAACAACGAATGACAATATAAAAGTCCTAACATTATTTGCCCAGGGTTCCTAGAAGCAGTAGCCGTGACTAGATCCAGGCGTCGCGACGCTCCTCTCTCATTGGTAGAAAGATCCCATGCTTGACAGCGGCGGCAATCTCCCACCACACGCAAGCTACAGGCCCAGCGGTCTAAACGAGTATTCAGTTGTTCGCGAACGCTCGTATGGTGAGGATTGTTTTTCTCCATTTTTATCCGAATAAAAAAGTGCGCGAGATAAACGTTAATTAACGTCCAGATCAGTTGCATCGCGACGCTTAACGTCTGTGCTTCCTGGTCGATTAAACCCGGTGCAACAGCAGGAGTTACTCCAGGATTGTACGAGCATCATCGAAGCACATCCTCTGATAAACCAGGATGGGACTCTCCGGGTGTTACGGCCTCATCAAGTACATACTCGTGTTCGTGAACCTCATATTCTGGGTGAGTCTATTTACGTCCATCTATCTATAGAATTCTTCATCCTGGCACAGCGAGTACGTTGATTCTCTTGATTCCTCGTTTCATTATTCCCATTTCTATTTTTTCTTTACTCCCAACTTGTTGTTGCATTGCAGTCCAGACGAATCGAAGTACTTTGCATATATTGTATCGTACAACAATTTAACGTGTACTCAATACAGGCAATTTATAGACGCTTATACAGGATAACTAAAAAAAAATAATTAAATCACATGAATTAATTGACACGAAATATTAATACAATTAGGATTCTTTATTCGCCGTGCCACGGCATGCTGTATAAAACAACGGGTAACGTTATTGTATATCGTATACTAGGGTCTGATTTTATTATTTATTAAGACACCCAGTAGACGATAAAGTCTCTGACGAGTTATTTGCATCGCTTCGTTCACACATTCCGTATACGTATATTCTCTACATGCAGTATTATACATTGCAAATGGGAGGAATCCCTCTATGCAATGTCTCCTCTTGGTACGTAAAAGGCAGAGAATCTCGAATGCTGTTTCGGTCCTCCTACTGGCGTACGTAACTATATGTACGTACACATGCCCTTTTGCGAGTGGCGGAGTTGACTGTCGTGACCTTTTGCCATATCTCGTTCCCTTTGTGCGGAACGTACTGGGGTCTTGAGGCTTAAGTCCCTCTTTATTCTCCTCTTCTCCTCGCTCCTCTTACAACCCTGGCGAGGTCTGCCTGCTTGCTTTACTTACAAACAGCACACGTGTGCGCATTGGCTAGGGAGAAGAGAGAATTTACTACAAAAGAAATGAGGTCTCAGACTTTTCCTGAGCTTGCGCTTATTTTTATCATAATGATGTCCTTTTGCAATTAACGAAGATTTGTTTACGTACCACCAAAAAGTACTAACAAGCGTACTTTGATTTAATGAATATTTCAAATCTTTTACTCGGAGTAGGGAAATTATGTTTGGTGGACAACTGCTTGGGAATAAATGGTCCATTTTCTTTTATTGTCACGTTTCTTTCTCCTGGAGCGACGTTACTGCCATATCTCTTTGTGAGATTGTCATGAAAACTAAAGTCTAACTGTTATATATTTGAATTGCGTTTTTTTAATGCCACACTGTACAGCGATACTCGGCGATTTTGCAAAAGGTATCTTCGCTGCTTGCGTCATTCAATTTTTGTGGGCCTTCTAATATTTCCGTGAGTCAACCGGTCGCTTCGAGCGAAAAATGGCGGATGTTTGTATTGGAAGTGGAATGATTTTATCGTGAATGTGAATAACAACAATGCGCAATGCTGTTTCAGACAACTTTGATATTCTTGGACGATCATACGTGTATGATAAGGCTCGAGATGGATATTGGAAATTGAATTGTTTTGGAGGTATCGAACAACTTCTGGATTTTAATTTGATTGTCATATGAGACTATGCTGATTATTCTATGACGTTGGCATCTTGCCGCTTCGAGTGGACTGAGTTATCGTGCTCTAGGATGCACCTGTTGCATCTTTGTTGAACACAATGTATAACTGCCTTTAGTATTGGATCGGATGACGTACTGCACGTCCGTTTCCGTTTACTCAATCATCTTTAGTCATCAGGACAGACGGGATACGTTGATTCCTCTTCTTGGCATTCTCCCCCCCTCTCTCTCTCTCTCTGGAATATTTAGAGATTAACGTCACACACGTGGGGCAGCCAGTATTTGCATAGAGATGAGTATTACAGACGCTTACTAGGATACGTGGAAAAGTATGGTACATTAATTCCCTTACGGCACATTCAGCAATTTGATAAAGGATGCTAACGATAACGGCCCCTATCTGCAAGCATAATCCAAAAGGCGAAGCTGGTAATATCAGAGAGCAGCGAGTGTGAAGAGGAGAAAAAAAAACGAAAAAATGGTTGGATTCCGTAATGCCCAGGAATATCCGCGAGTTCCGTAAGCTCCAAGAATATCCAAGAAGTATTTAAACGCTCTGAGTGTCTAGAGAAAGCTCGAACGAACTCGATAAAAATTGAATCAGAATGCAGTTATGACTTTAAACGAGGACTGGACGTGAATAATAATTCTTGCCATGTCGTACGTTCCACCCGTTATATATTATATTACGTTAGTATATAATCGAGGAACAACGGAGCTAGGTTTATTTTTTCGTTAGCTCTAATGCCAGAACGTTCATGGGAATCCCATAAGGGTAGACCAAGAGTCCCAGGGTGTTCTAGTTGTGGATTACGTCAGTGGCAGAGCTGGTAGCGTAATTCTGGCGTCCTAGGCGCAGCTGTATCGATTGCATCTGGGCGCAAGGGAGAAGGCCCCCCTCCCCACCATTTCCAACCCTCTTATTTCCCTTTGGCTTTCAGGATGCTGGTGGTGGTGAGTTCCCCATGCTGCGTAAAATCCCATGCAATTCGCCAGCCCTCCTCCACCTATTCTGGGACACGTCCAATATGCACATGTGGGTCAGACCTGGTGATCTTCTCTATGTGGGTCACTTGCAATCAAACTTTACTGCGTCACGACCATGAAACACCATGGAGGACACTTCCTATTAATTAGCAGGAATAACCGGAAGCGAATGACAATCGCAGATTGAGCTTTCATGAAAAGGGATACACACTGTAACAGCAATGCTAAATTCATGACTAACCTTACAGTATTCACTGGGGTCAATTCTTTTTTTCCATTTTGAACCACACACAGTGTCAGAAAATCATAACTGAAGTCGCACACTTCACTATGGGATGAAGAAACTCGTTAAGCCTCGGACGTCCCATAATAAAAATTTCTTGGAATTTTCGCTCCCATAACGACCCACACGTGGGACCACGTAGGAATTGGAGAAAAGGCACAGAGTCACTCGGCAGAACGAAATGGCTTAACAAATTCCCATAAGAATTTCCATTTTGAATATTTAACAGTCTCCAATACTCATCTTTGTCGTCGCTATCTTTGGTTATGGACGTGAGAATCATTGGGGATTCGCAATTGATCCGAGCGTGGGCGTAAAAGTTAAGGCGCGCGAGATTGACTGTTATCTAAACGAAGCTACTAATAAGGACGTGGTTATAGTGAGAGCCAGGCATCACACGAGAATAAAGCTTTGATATATATACATGGCCTAGGTATAGTCCTTTAGAAAAGTGTCATGTAAGTACAACTGGTACTGATACCTTATCTTGTACTGAATTTACTTCATTTTTTGGTATCCCATGGGTACAGTTCCATAGCCAAGTAAAGCTGTGCTTTGAAGTTGAGCACAGTGCTGCATATACAAGGGCCTGTGCTATATCAGAATATCTTTTTCTTTTTTTAGCCAAGAGACTTTTTCTACGATGCCAGCAGTAGGACAGTGTTATAATCCATCGAGACTGGCAGGGCATTGTATAGATACTACAAGTCCTACTGGTATGGAACTACAGTGCAGGGAGAACCGAGTGTGCTGGTCTTCTGTGCTTTAAATATAACTGAGAGCAAGTCCCTCTCTACAGGCTGGCTGACTATAGTTTGCCGCAGCTTCTACCTACGGGTACAGCGACCTACGCCACGACCGAGTTTTCTTGGTGACAGTTTTAGCGTCACACCCTTTCTTATCGCATAGCTTGACATTCTTCGTTATATTTATTTACTTAAACTTCTTTTCCTCTTGTCATTTCTGTCTTTGACGTCCTCGCCAAAGTTAAGAGCTGCAAGGTCGACACATTCCTAAGATTCTGCCCTCGTTTTCGTTATCTGGTTTGCCTTCTTATCTTCCCTTGCTTATTTTCCGTTTATGGAAATTTCATTTCTCCCTGATAGCGCAATTCATAGATAGTACTGCTGACATTATACGCGATAATGATGTCTGTTAGGGACAATCAATCTTAAATGGGAATTACAGCTAGGCGTACGCGTATTACAATTCCTCTGGCGTTTTCTTAAACTCCGTTTCCTGTACTCAAGGCACGTTCGCTAAGATCGTCGTAGACATGGTAGCACGTACACTTTATACCCAGTGACTCATCTTCTTGGCTCCCTTCGTTTCTTGTGGGTTATATATATATATTCTTTTTTTTCTTGTCGAGCCTTCTGGTATTTATTCATCCCGATTCTTCGGGCGAATCCACTTTGGGCTTGTCTGCCTGCTTTATGTTTGAAATAGAGGAAATGGGGAGGGAAAAAAAATAATAGGCGACAGACGTCTTTCAGTCGCTAAGGGTGGGTTCCATGCTTGTCAACTTGGCCAGAACGCTTTTCCAATGCTCTAAGGATACTTTATGTTTACCCTGAAACAGCACTGATGTCTGCTCTACTTTTATTATCAAGTGTCCTACCACTTCTTGGGACAGAGATGTGCAGAGGTGGTTTTCAAGATAACGACGCCCACTTTCGACCTCTCTCAATTTTAGGTTTGGATGTCCGCTCAGTCAACGGCAGACCAACGTAAACAATCTGGATATTCAGGTTTTTGCAGGTCCAATGCGCTAACTGAAGTTGGTTCTATCATGTAAATCAGATAGAGAATCGAACTTCTGTTGATTCGTTAGTTCTGAATAACCCTGTATACCAGGGACCAATATTTCTTTCCAGTTGTACTGGAATACAACATATGCTGGCTACTCAATGGGTGTGTAAAGTCGTTGCTTTTTTCAAAGCATCACAAAAGGATGAATAAATTCCTTATGTAAACGAATGAAAAATTTCTAGTCAATTTAACTTATTTATAATTTAACATGTAGTACTGCGTGTTTGTTACGTAAATCAATTAACAAGCACTTTGAAGAAACGTGTTGCAACTGTTTTCAACATAATAGAACCAACTTCAGTTGGCGCGCTAGACCTGAAAAAACCTGTATACCCCGATATTGGTTATGTTGATAAGGCGGACATTAAAACCTAAAATTGAGAGAGGGAGAAAGTGGGTGTCATCATTTTGAAAATCACTTTTGCACCTCTCTGTACTTGGGGATACTCAAAAACCCCTTGGAAACTAAAGTCAATCTAATTTGGTGCTTTTGAGAGTACTGAAGAGTGGTCTGCTTTATACACGAGTTAAAAAAGAGGTATAGACACTGTCGAAGCCAGCTAAAAATACCCAATTGAATTTTTTTCATTGTATTTAATAACTTTCTGATGTTTCAGTGAATATAGTTGATGCATAGGGTTTGTTTGATATCAAGCTAACAAGGAATTGTCACCCTCGTACAGGGGTAACCAGGCAACACTATGCAAGCAACAACCCCTTCAGTTTACGATCAATTCAAAAGAAAAAATAAGTATCGTTATCGTTCCTCGTCACGCAATCAATATTCCACGTGTTCACCACTCGTACTTTTATGTACAGGGTTATCCAGTTAAAATGCACCAGGCAATGCTACAAGTTCCCCCCTATGTACACAGTAGCATTGGGAGTCGGTGTAAGGAAGTAAAACTTGTGACGTGTACGTGACACTTTATGGGGTTGCGTGCTGTAGTTTTTTTTTTCTTTCTATATGCTCCCTATAAAATGAGGAAATGAAAAATGAGAATGAGTCACGACCAACACCTGCTCCATTTTATAATCGAACGTGCAAGTCCAGGACAATTCTTCATCCCCTATTGTACATGTGCAATCAAGGGTTTCCGTTCACACGGTAGTGGGTAATGTTGATTTTTTTTTAATGCTAAAAAAACATAACACAGTTTGGTTTCTTTTTCTTTGTTAACATAGACTTTGATGTTCTCATGCGTTTTTTCCATACGCAATATTTCCCATGAGGATTAGGTATGTTCGATCAGTCGTCCTGTGGTTTATTTTTATTTTTATTTTTCATCCCTTGATGTCGTTGAATTTTCAGGAAGGTCGTGAGACACTGTGAAAAGGGAAAGAGTGAAGGGAGAAAGAAAAAAAATTCTACGACGTCCAGAAAGTCCCTGAAAGTTTTGGGGGCGTTCTATCCCGTTGCGTCGTTTCATGTCAAAAGACTGTGGGTTGTCCTGAGGCGTCTTTCTTTTTTTGGAAGGTCGACCTTATTGCCATTTTCTTTTCTTTCTCGTTTTATACCTCCATAACGAAGGAACAAGAAAATACCTAGAATTCCCTCCAGGAACTTTTTGAAAATGTAAAACCCAATTTTAACCTTGGGTTCTTAGATAGTCCTTAGGTAGCCTTAGGCACTCTCTGTTCGATATACGTGTAATGATTCCCTTATCATCATGGGGTCCCATATCGCTAGACGATAAAGGAGTCGAAGACTCCATCAGTATTAAGATTAAAATCCTCCTTCTGTAGTTCCCTAGTAAAATAATCGTAAAATTCCAAATCGCTCGACTAGTTCAACGTAGAAAATGGGTATCAAATATAACAGTAATATATAGCATAGTCAAAGATTCTCAATTTTAATTAACAAGTGCCATCCGACTGCTAAATCCTAATAATCTTAAACAGTCATAACTCCAATCACGATCGAGTTAGTAAAATAATAAGAGCTAGGAACGAAAATATAAATGAACAAGAGAAAAAGGCTCTGTTCTCATTTCATCTTTTAAATTTCGCAACCAGCCATGGCTTTTCCTCTTGATTTTATTCCGTCGTCCCTAGCAATTTTAATTCTCACGTTTCAGACAGGAAAAGCAATATCATCCCCAAACACAAAAGCGAAGAATTAACTTGCAGTGAAAATATTTTCCTTTGACAGCCCTGGGTTCGTTCGACCCCTTTTGGAATAACCAACGGTGAAAGGACGGACTTTCGTTTTGGAATTAAAAGAAAGAAAGAAAAGCAAGACGGACGCCTTGCGTCGCTTTTGAAAACAGTAGAAGAACGACGCCAAGGAGCGCAGGAGGAGGGAAGGGCCGACGATGAATAATTAATTAAAGAAAATAAAGGTCCGACAAATTATAGGAAGTAACTCGCTCTTAATTCATCCATTGCTCGTCTGCCTCAAGCAACTTGTAAAATAATTTTTAAAGGCCTTAGGTCAACCCCTCGATGGAGGCTCCATAGCACTCTGATGTTTTCCGAATCTATAAGCTGGAAAATACGCCTGAAATAGTCTGTCAGGGTTCAAAGGATCTTTTTGTGGATGCTTGCGTCGAGGGTGTAAAGGATTTGCTACTCTAATAGTCTGGGACTCTGCTCTATCAATCACAGTACAGTACTCCGTACCTGAATTAACATTGTGAAGAGATAATTATCGATTGAATATTGATGTGCTATTGGATATATACAGTGGACTATTATTGCCCTGCTATAATAGAGAATATGCCCTATAGTCCTATTACTAGGCCGGGCGTTGGCCGATAAGTGGCATAACGGAAACTGGAAAGCACAGGAAATTGGGATGAGGCCAGAGTGGTGGAGAATGAGAAGATAGAGGTGGTGGCTTCTGTAGTCTGTATGTATAGGTAAAACATAGTATACAGTACTACTGATGAAACTAGAGAGGAGTGGGCAGAGAGCGTGTGCCTTAATAAGGCCCAGAGCCTTGAAGGAGTATATCGCATTACGTCATTTTCTAAGAGCCTATGCTATTGTAGCGCCTCGTAGCTTTTTCTTTTTTACTACTCATGTGTTCCCGTAGAGTCTAGTGTGTATCACTACCGGTCGCATTATGCACACTGGGCATAGAACCATGAGTGTAGTTTAGTATGACTCAAGAAAATACTAATATGCCTAATTGGGCTAGGCTTTAGTGTATAGATAATTATTGTCGATGATTATTATAAAACTTTGTATCTGTTATGAATTGTCATAATACAGCTAATAGGAATCTAATGGACGATGTGTTTTCTGAGTTATGTTGACTATGATTGTATCTGGGGTGTGACGTAAGGGAAGATCTTTAAGTACCAGGAGTCACTGGATTGGGTCGTCCAAGATACATTGTTCTGTAATGGCTAATAGTCATTCGCTTATTCAGCGTTGTTCATAGATGTGAATAAGGTCTTATTCATAACGTGACTCGAGTTTTCAACGAATTTAAAATAGCAGGATTGTATTAAGATTTATCTTTTTCATTTTAGGCCCTAGGTCTCACCACGGTAGTCCTGGCTATATGGATGCTGACGGATTCTACTTTCTTGGTGTCACTCGCTCAGGAACAGCACAATTATAATGCTGGTTTGTATATCCTACTCGCTGCCGGGGCTCTGATGCTCGTCGTCGCCTTCCTTGGTTGCTGCGGCGCCTTCCGAGAGTCCCAGTGTATGCTGGTTGGTTTCTTCAGTTGCCTCCTGGTGGTTATCGTCGCCCAGATTGCTGCTGGAGCCTGGCTCTATACCAACAGTGACCGTCTCGAGGAACTTGTCAAGAATTCCGTAGTGAATACGATCAAGGTGGGTCATCATCAGTCTTTGATGATTCTACGCCGTTAGATGACATCATAGTTACTTGACCTGTGACATCTGTTATTTATATTTCAGAAAGAATATGGCAGTATCGAATCTCGTACTCAAACTGTCGACGCTTTTCAATCTGGTCTTGGATGTTGCGGCGCCAATGGACCATCTGATTGGGCAGGAAGCTCATACGCCAACAAGGATCCAACAAGTCCTATTAGTTTGACCGTATCTACTGTAGCAACCGAGTTCCTCATCCCTAGGTCCTGCTGCAAGTTGCCGGATGACACTGCTTGTGACGTGATCCGTAAAATAACTATAGCTGGCGTACCGAATCCTGGAATCTACAATGAGGTAAGATAACAATTTTTATCTTGGATGTTTGGGTATTTATTTTTTCTGTCCCTGGAAGAAAATGGTTCTGAACTCCTCGTCATTATATTTACCATTTAGATGGCTAGATTAAGGACTCTGCCTTTTGTTTTCTTTTTGTTTACTTTCCATCAGCATTGTCAGTTCGAACAATTTTCTTCTTTTAGGGCTGTATGGACAAGCTGGTTGAAGCCTTGAAGAGTCAGAGCTGCATCGTACTCGGAGTTACCATAGGAGTAGGAATACTGGAATTTTTGGGTCTGATATTCTCCCTTGTACTCTGTTGTGCGATCGGTTCTCCCGATCGGTACAAGGCTTAAGACCTCAATGATCTTACCCGGTGCCAAATGGTGTCGTCCAAAAAAAAATGATCGTGTTAAACTTGTAGCGCCTATAGTCGATTCGTAGCTTCAGTTTGTGCCAAGTGCCGAATGGGATTATTGAGATAGAAAGAACGAGTCTTACAGAAGATCTCTTCCTTACCGACTAAGAAATTAAGATAATTCAATACTCTCCAGGAGTGATCGTTAACTATTCGACATGAGAACCAAAAAAGTCAAGGGAGAATCCATTAGGCAGTGAAAAAACGAAACGAATAGAGAAAACAGAAAACCGCGAATCGTACGGATACGATAAGTCTTATCGCATCGAACGATTGCGACTACCCAACCGGGAACGTAATCAGAATTGTTATCCTTACGTTTTCCTGGCTCGTTCGGAAGTTAAACCTCGACCTACACCAGACAAGACAAGGAGAGGATAAATAAACTATACCATGACTCATTTGGACATTGCGCATCCCGCGACACGATCGCGTATAAAATTCAAAATTGTCTTTTCAAGAGAGAAAGCAGGCAAAAGAGCAGAGACGTGTTTTCACGCACTTTCTTTCGGGCCAAAGTATCTTGACCAAATATACAAAAAAGGAAAGTATATCGATCCGTCAATAAAATAATTTATTCTGCTCTAATGTGGACAATAAGGCTTTGATTGCTGAAACGATTGCTTGGCAGGATTTGAATGGCGAATCTTCTAGCTGAGCACGGATTCTAATTCTCGCGTGAGTTGTGCGTCTGAATAAGAAATAACACACGCATACGAAGCACATAAGTCTATGGTTAAACTGTCCAAAAAAAATTAGAGTTTGTCATGTACTGAAGACAAAGGAAAAAAAAAACCAGTCACTGCTTCCACCCTTTACTCAAGCATAAATCCTTCATTATTACAAAACTGAACGCACGTGACCTCCCGTGTTGATCCTTCGAGAATCTTTGACCAATATATACGGGAACTGATAGCATTGTTATACAAAATAAATTCTCTAAGGATTGCACGCGGAATTCGCGAAGATTAATTGAAAAGTATTCAGAGAGCCAGCCAGGCTCTGCGAAAAACACTCTGGACGTGGAAATTAAATGCCGGCATTTTTTTCCCACCTTTTTTTCTTTTTCTTTTTTACGAAAACTCGGAATCTCAGGACGTCGTCGTCCTTACAGATGAAAAATGTCGAAATCAATGACGGGTTAGATTATACGAGATAATATTTTATTAGCGAGTCGCGCTTCGAGGGACTGTTCCGCCATGTCCGTTTTTCTCTTAATCATTTTGATATTGATATATATTTATATATTTTTGACTGGATGTTTTTTCTTTTCTTTCTCGTTCCGATGCGATACTTTTGACGATTCTTGCGAATCTCTCCGTGTACCTTATACTCTGTCCGATCGGACGCGTTCTATGTCCGAGGCATTCTTAATACGATTGTAATTATTATATAATGATATATATGAGAGTGTAAGAGAGAGAGAGAAAGAGAGAGAGATAGTGTGTGTGTGTGTGAGAAAGAGAGAGGCAATTGTGAAAAAAATGCACTAAGTCACTTTTAGTTGGTACATATATGTATGTGCATATGTATATGTCTTTTAGGTTAATTGTGAAGATCTATAATATAATATAATATATATATATAGTATATATAATCTATATATATACTAATTTTAAGCTGGTTTTACCTGTGGCCGATGATATTAATACCGTTTGAGGTATTGTACAGGATTTTTTATTTCTTTTTTTCTTTTTATTCCGAAAATTCATCGCGTTTTTCTCCACCTTTTGGCACAATGCGATTGTTCGCTTTTATCATCTTTATTTTTTTTGGTCTCTTCGTTTTCGTCGAACCTCACGAGGTACGCGCGTAGCCTTGAAAGGAGAAACAGATATGGACATTGAGAGAATGATTGAGGGAGAGAAAGAGAGCGAGAGAGAGAGAGAGAGAGAGAGAGAGAGAGAGAGAGAGAGAGAGAGAGAGAGAGAGAGAGAGAGAGAGAGAGAGAGAAAAAAGAGGGCTAACGATAAATGACAATGAGGGTAATTTTTGAGCGAAATTCTATTTTCGTAATTCGAAAGTGAAACATATATATGCATTTACGTTTGTATACTATATTGTATTTTCAGAGGCTACGCAAAGAAATTCGAAATAAACCTCTTTATTCACGTGTATCGTGATTGCCTTTTATATTAAGATAACGCTTATAATTTGTTTCAATTAAATTACTTTAGTACAGTTCTACTTTCTGTGCTATTTCGTCATTGTACAACTTAGATTCAAGTCGTCTAATACACTTTGCCGTGCCGCCGACCAAAAAATTGCACCCGTGTCCGAGCGCGTGCTCACAGATGGCGACACTGTCGTCGATGAATTTTCAAAAATGTCCGGCAACACTTTTAATCTCTGAATCTTTTTCTTCTTATCCCAAACGCAAACGCGTCTTGAATTTCGGCAGCTTAGAATTTCGAGAGAAAGAAATTCCCAAGACATTGAAAAAAGGAAAAGTACAATGACTCGAAAATGATTGTTCACCTGGGAAATTTGCAGGGTAATAAAAAAACAACGGCAGAAACTCCATGGCTTGTAAAGACATATAAAAAGTACGTCGACGGGTGGTGCACCAAAGACAAAAAGAATGGCGTCGTCGTTCAATGAATACAAGGAAGAAGGTGTAGAGAGGAGACTGAGTAGGAGGCAGGGTTTCGTATAAGTGGCACGTTTGGAAGGAGAAAAAGATGGAGCAGAGTGTTACTGGTGGGGGCCTTACCAGGGGCCTCACAGGTGCGGCTGCCATTCTCGGGCCCGAAGCAACACCGCGAGAACCAGCAGCGCAAGGCAAGCAACGCTGACGCCGAATACAATACTATCCTCTGTGTGACTATTCTGTCCTGCATTCTGTAAGGAACGTCCCTCTGGAATGCTACGAGTTTCCTGTGTCTCACTTACGTCTTGACTACGCATCATCCCGACACCCTTTGACGTCTTCCTCGTCGTCTTGGTCGTTACTAGATACACGTGGAAATTGTCAGTCTTAAGTCCCGGCTATATTATGCCAATTATCATACAACCTCACGTGTCCTACGACTTTCCTCAGAATGGACCTCTGTAGTTGTTGCTCCTCGTGCACCGGGAAGTGCTGAAGCAATCAGGTACAGCAGACGGTAGTGCCACTTCCATGATAGTTTCCTTTCTGGATTATACAGGGTGACACTGTAAGTATATATATTTACTTACTAATTCGTGCATGTACGTTCTTATTCATTTATACTTTGAGCTTCCTGGTGTCTAGACTCATCTTGATATCCTGGTGGATGGGAATGAATTCTACGATCTCAGGTACACCTTGGGAAGTCGATGACAGGATTTAGTTTTCTCTTTTTGTTTAGCTTGTTCTACTTTTTCTCTTATTGACATACCGCGTTTTATCTTAGATAAGGTTACTGTAGTTAGCTATAACTTTTTAACGATATTCATGTAACCGGGCTACCTGTTATTACCTTAGCAAGTTACCTGTGCGATTCTACATTCTCTAATGAACCAATAACTATTTTTGCTGTCCTGTATACTTTGTAATTGTCATTCTTATTAATTCCAACGGATACTTCAAGGTGCGCTCATTGGGTCGTATTTTGATAGTTATCATATGACAGAGGAATTACTTGTTATGGATATCACAAGGAGTTGATGGATAAAGAAATTTCTCTTTTATCATTACAAAGGACTTCCTGTCCTTTATATACGAAATACCTGTTGCACCGTTTAATGTGTATTTAATGATAATCATAACAATGGCTCTCTAATGACTATCAAACAGCATCCATTCGTCATGCATTTATGCATGAGTGAGAATTTGTTTAAAACTTTTCTTAACTATAGTGTAACTCGTTAATCCTATTTATTACATTTTTTGTCGCACTATATAACGCATGTACGTCACTTTTTATATATGTTAACCGTCACATCCCACTTGCTTATGGTCAGTCTCACGTATTAATTTCAGTATGAGTTAATACCGATAATCGTGCTTTGCATTAGTTCTCATTGCACTTCGCATATGTATATGCAAGAGTGCTCGCCTCCATGTCGTTAATTCTATTTTTGTAATTCACGTACGCGTTACGCTTAGCAATGTCTACCTGTAGCCCATCTCGTATATGTACGTTTAATATATTCGACGGTATTTGTTTGTATTTTATGAGCCTTCAAATGATGTCATCATACACCTAGTAATACCTTAAACCCACGTCTCCACGTCGGTAGGAATTGCTTGGACCCTGTGGATGTGAAAAAAATAATTTTTCATAATTATTTTAATTTAAAAAGATTACTGTTTCGTACGAGTATTGTCTTCTGTGCGAAAGTTGTCTTGTACTACTGTTGGCTGTATAATGCAATGATACAGTTATACTGATAGTGCTGATAATGGAAAGTCTTATACAGCAAGAAATATTATAGCTCAGGGCCGTCTTTTCTGGGAGGCTAATTCTACGGTTCGAAAGGTCACACAGAATGCCAATGACCTGTTCTGGTTCTTGCGTCTTTTTTTTATGGCGCTTAGTCGTTGTAATTTGTAATTTCGGAGGTGGTGAAATTTTGGAAATTCTCAAGGAACTGCCGGAAGTGAAATCAGGCGTCGGGACGCCACTGCGTCTCCTTCCTTATATGGAAACTTCTTGCACTGATCTTGTGACTCATTGAACGCGAACTTGTCGGCCGCTTCAGTTCTTGAAAGAGAAAGATAGAAATAAAAAAAATGGTTAAAAAGTTGCTGACGGACCGGTTTTATAGCTTGCTTTGTTTTATTATTTTACTTTTTTTTTTGTAATTCTATTGTCACTAATTGTGACGCTCTATAGCATTGTATGTGATTTAGTATTGTGGTTTTATGTATTAGAGTATCTGTTTCGGGGATCTTGATAAATTATTTTGATTACCTGCTATAGAAGTGGAAGTCTTCATTGAGCGTCGCGACGCTTCCAAATTCGTTGTTATGAATTGATCGAGTCGAATGTCGCTTTTTAATTGTTGACTCGTGCTCTGAATCTTTTATTAATGTCTTTTCTCTTATCTATTATTATTGATAATCTTCATGATCTAAGGGACGTGTCAGTCCGCCGCCTATATACGTTAATCCAGGGACATTCAAATGGCGTCCTGGACTTGTTGCCGTTTGATAATCCACGGGGCGATCTATTATTAAAAAATGAATAAATTATTGTTGATTTATTGATCCTTTGTTAGTGTGTCCTGGTCGACCATATTAATGAGAACCGATCTTGAATTTACATCGATGATTTGCATAAACATTTTATTTTTTGGTCTTTTGTAATATTCTATACAAGTTTTTATGATCTATACCTTCTGTTGCAAATTTGTATCTTAGATAAAACTTGTGAGAAAACATTTCAAGGTCTTTCACCTTACTTTGCGTTTGTGATGTTTATTTATGGGCTTAATTGGAAAAGATATTTTTGGGACGCTAATTTCGTGTGAAGCTCGTTGAATATTCTTATGAATTTTTTTATTTTGAATCTGAAAAGAAATTACATCGGTCTTTCAGGGTATTATTTAAATTTGGGACTTATGCTAGAGAGCCTGAATTGTACTAAATGTGTGAATACATACCAGCAATACATTCACTTGTTTTATAATGAATTTCTTATTTGATTTTCTTCTTTTGCTGTTCTGTCAGGATAAAGATGAGGTTCCTCTATGTCATCTTGGGATTGACAGTTCTGTCAAGGGCCCAAAATCCTGAGGATCCATGTCATGATAAGAATTATCATAGTCTGGAGACTGAGGAGAGTGCCAGGTTGAATTGCGGTGCAGCTTTTCAGAATAAATGCCTCTGTCAAAAAATCTGCTACGATGGGCTGCATCATCAGTACGTTGTCAATTGTACAGATGCAGGATTTACTGACACCTCACCATTGACACACTTACCCAATAACACTGAGGTAGGATTTCATTGATGATCCAAATAGAGGGAGACATTTAGTAGAAATTATCATCTCGCTGTATGGACATTTTAAATTGATAATGATCCTTCGAATTTCAGGTGCTGATTTTTACTGGGAATCATCTTGAGGAGTTAAACTGGAATATTTTTGGCACTTCAAATTCATATCAGAACCTTCGTGTAATAGATATGTCAAATAATGGTATACGAGAAATAAGAGGCAAGACATACCATCATGTTCAGTATGTCCAGAGGCTTATTTTGGATTTTAATAGACTGAGTTTGGATCCAGCTCGTAATCATCCAAGAGTGTTTTCCAATTTTGGATCATTGCTCGAGCTACACTTGACTGGTGCATTTGAAAAGGCCAAACCAAAGGATCTGGCTTCTACTTTACATGATATATTTGTTAATAGGTATGTTTCCTATTAATATTATGTCTGTTATACTGTTTTTTTAGTTCTCTTCAAGTGTCATTAACCAATATATAACCTTGTGCTTGCAGTAACCTGACCCAATTGATAAAGCTTCACCTGGAACAGAATAATATCTCTGAATTCCGTGACTCAAATGTCTTTTGCGATCTTCCAAACTTACTGGACCTTCACCTAGGGGACAATGCACTCACGGCTCTTCACTTCAATCTCTCCTGTCTCCATCATCTGCGCTTCCTGGATCTTCAGCGCAATAAATTCAGCAGAGTCCTGGAGCGCGATCTTCACACCCTGGATACATTCGCCAAGCATGGACAGAACGTTACTATTGACCTATCCGGGAATCCTTTCAATTGTTCCTGCAAGCTCAATCCATTTATCAAGTGGATGAAGAAGACCAAGGTCTTCGTCAGGAACAAGAATCTCCTACGCTGTGACAAGAGTAAGTTACTGAAAAGTTGTTCCTTCTCCTCATTTTTATTTTAATATCCCATTCATCTTTCATTCACATTATTTTATTTCAGAAGGAGAACCACACAGGCTTCAAGAATTTAAGGACTGTCCGGTGAAACTTGCTGCCTCTGCCCATCCTGGTACTACAGTGGCTCTAGTATTTTTATCCCTAGTTTTAATTGGTTTGGTATCAGCCTTAATTTACGTACAACGAGCCGAACTAAGGAAGAGACTAGAACCTGTGATAGATTCAGTAAGCAAACGTGTCCGGTACACATCCATATCCACAGGTGATAATCGCGAGATGGATGTGTGAAAGAGTCGTTAATGAATTTCTTTAAAGAAATTTTATAGTCCTTATACACTAAATGATTAATCAGTATTTTGATATAAACTGATTTAATCAAAACGCTTCATCATCGAGATAATCTCTAAGTAATGAAGTATGAATTTAATATAATATTGTATGTGTTATGCATACCAGTTATGTGTATTTATATACAATGTGCTACTTAAATAGCGATCAAAAAGATTTTGACATTTTTATACATGAAACCGAATTCACGTCTCTGTTCAAAATTGTTTTTAGTATACATTCTATGTAAACTATTCGTTATTTTTATTCTCAAGCTTCCGGTTCGTTTAACGTATAGATTTAGCGGGAAGGGTGCACCTGGTGCCACGCACCATACACTGCCAGGACGTTCTACACTGGTAACTCTTATAGAATAAGGGCTAATGATAAGAGCGTCATAAAAATAATAATATGAAGACATTGCATTTTGAGAGTCTATTTTAATATTTTATACTCCTCAATAAGACCAATGAAGCTTAATTGTATATTGATTGTTTAAATACAATGTGGAATTTAATACTATATTTATATCCGTTAATACTATTATAGACATAATAATGTCAGATACAGACAAGCATTACACTCACTGTCCCTTACATTGTATATTATTTCTTCTTATCTTGAGCTATTGGTACCATGATATCTTCCCAAGAGAGATTAGATATCAGGATACCCATTGCATGAGAAACGTGCGATTGTACTAACCGATGTCACAATATCTTTGTGAAGGAGTGACAAATAACGTTTCTAAAGTGCGAAGAAATAATTGATTGGATTAATTAATTAATTAAATAATCATTACTTCCCGTTTGGGAAGTGGAGATCATCCAGAAGGATGGCACGGTCCAGACGTCTTCGTCTGGATGAGGTCGTCACTTCAGTACCAGAATTAGGACCTTCCATACCTGATGGAGGATACTCGTGGATCATTTTGCTAGGAGTCGTGACCATCCAGGTACTGTCAGGTACTGAGATGTTATGAGAGAATCATCTCCTGGAAAATTAAATTAGTTCTTAATGTGTATTATCTTGACTTTTAGAAGTTTTTCCTCGGGTGGGTATGATTAATTGAATTTTATTGATAATCTTTTCAGATAACTGTGCCCAGTATTTTGTCCATGTACGGAGTGGTCATGGGGTATCTGGTGAGTGGTATTGAATCTGATTTTGATCTTTACACCGGAAAGATTACTTTGACACCAATACTTTTCTATGCATTTTGGAGTTTGACAGGTAAATTTCCTTGCATGGAATAAAGATTATTGATATACTTTATGTTCGTTACCTGTCTATTTATTGATTATATTTACTTCTTACAGATCCTTGGAGCAGGACAATAGTCAGTCTAGCATCAGTGCCTCGGCTGGTGGCACTAATAGGAGTAATCCTCCTCTCCGTAGGTGTCCTGGCTTCAGGATATCTGGCAACTGGTGGTGTGGGAGCTTATTTAGCACGTCTCAGTGCAGGAGCTGTCATGGGTATAGGAGCTAGTATTATTATCATTCAAAGTGAAAACATGTTACGTCGTCACTTCAGGACACGACTTCGGCTGGTGCTCACTTTGAAGAACATAGCCTTTGCCCTAGGACAGATCCTGGCGCCAGGATATGCTTTTCTACTGTTGTCAAAGACTGGTTTACAGACTGGATTGTTTCTCATGACTGTAATTTTGATACCAACGGCGCTAGGCGCTGCGACGTTCGCTGCTCCAGCGCTTCAACGTGCTACGCCCTATACTCTTTTACTTGGTGAAGAAGACAACGAACTCACCATCGGGGACACCAGTCCGGATGTCACTAGAGGAACTCAGCAAGAAACTGAAGCTGGCGAGGCAGATGCAAGTACTCATCCACCAGAACAAGGGCAAGAACCGGCAGAGGAACCAGAAACTGATGAAGGACCTCCACCAATCTTTGGTGCAGGCAGTAACTCTTTCTCCTATGAAGATCCTGAGGATGATGTTAGTCTGTTCGTTACTCCTATTGCTCGTGCTAGTACCAGCTGGAGTGATGAATTAAAAACAATGAAACTGGTGACATTTTGGTTTGCTGTTTTTGCGTGGACTGGATTAAAAATTGGACCACTGTCTATCTGGTTGCTTCTGCCACCTTTGACTATCACTCGTATCAGTACTGCTACCCTGGCTGATGGAGTAATAGTTCTTATTGTATTAGGTCTGGGTACCTTGATACCTGCTATTGGTTCCTATTGGAACTTAAAGACTGCACACCAAAGAAGTGTTTATTTTGGTTTGACTTGCTGGCTAGGAGGTTTTGTTCTTGTGGGTGAGAACATAATTTTTCTTATATGTTACTTTTTTTACAGGTATTTTGCAGAATTTATCTATTTTTTTTGTGTTATTTTAGCTTTGGCCTATAGTACGAGCTATACTTGGCTTACGGCTTGTGCTTTCCTGGGTGGTATTAGTATAAGTGGATTAACCGTATCACAGGAATCTGCTTTGAGGGATGTTTTTGGTGCTCAAACTGCCAATCGTGCTCACACTGCTCTCTCTACTATTGTCGGATTTAGTTTACTCCTTTTTTCCTTCATTGACAGTAAGATTCACATGACTCTTAATACTGAAGGGGTGCGAACACTGAATATAAATTTCATCTTACAGATTTTACATTTTGGTTGAGAGCAGCAGCATTTGTGCAGTTCGGTGGTGGAGTTTACTGGATCTTTGCACCAGCACTGGGAGCACTTCGTGCCAAATGGCCAAGGTGACAAGGTGATGCATGACGATAACATCAGGCACACTTTATAGTATTAATATGGTTTATGGAAATTAAATATTTCTGTAAATAGTCTCATATCATTTTATCTTGCATATAACTGGCAAGGCGGATTAAGGTTTAAACATGTAAGACATTTTTCAGTGTTTTCAAGTATCGCTATATATTTTATACATGCAAAGTTGCAGAAGCCATTTTTTTGTTTTTATGTACAATAATTTCATTCTCGATTTTCGTAAAACGTACATACATATTGTATTAGCTGTGACGCGAGTGAAATTCATGGAACTACTGCCTGGCAGATAATAAAAAAAAAATTATGACTGATCAGCCACGTTCGATTCTTATACGAAAAGCCATTATTAATCTAGTGCATACTATAAAATGTAAGTTACATGCTAAATAAAAATTATCACATACGATTAATATAGACTGGACGTAAGAATAAAAGTAAACATAAAATAAGAGATTTTTCTACAACGATTCGAGTTTAGTTTAAATATTTAAGGTTTTAAATAACATTTAAATGTAAAGGGATGTCCAGAGTGAATAATTGTTTTAGAAAAAGAAAGACTCTAGGTCTCATCTATATTTCTCGATACTTAAGTGGCATCTAATTTTATGTTTCATTATTAATTGTTATTGAAAATTCTGTCTCCTGTACGGGTTGTCTTATTTGTTAAGATGTACCAAGGCGTACGGTGCATACTTCCAGGTTTTAAACCTAGTGATGTGTGTTAAAAATAATTTTATGAATTTAACCAGCTGCTATTAGCTGAGTAAATCCATAATATCCTGTGTCGATAGATTTACTTGCTGTGTATTATTCGACTGTCCCATTAACGGCTGTGACATTCCCAATGTATTAGAATCTGATCTCCATTGCGAACCCATGGAATTATTAGACATGTTCCAATTTTGGATTGGTGGGTTTTGAGATCTAATTTGATTCCAGCTGGGTATTGTCTGATTCGATCCAAGTGTACCCCCTGTTGACCAACCTGGTGAACTCATACCATCTGCATTCCAAGTCCCTGTAGGACTCTGCGCAGACTGTGGACCAGCTGTTATAGCTAGACCACCCCACTGAGTCTGCGTAGGTGTATTCTGTGACCAATTAGCACTCTGCAGAACCGAGTAATTCGGTTGCTGAGGTGGAGATTTAGGAGTTAGATTCAATTGCTTTAGATTATTTTGCAGAAGTGTATCGGTCAAGTCCTTTGGCTGTGGCTTAGCTGGTGGAGAAACCACTTTGGGCGCCAGTGGCGCCTGAGACTGTAATCGTTGACTAGCTTCCTGTTGCTGAGCCAATCTGTAAGGTATAGAGAAAAGTAGTCTTTCTGCGGTCTCACTAGTTACTAGAAAAATGAAGAAGTCTCAAAAGAAGTTGCTTCGATACCTTTGTTTATCTTGAAGAGTAAGACTTTGTCCACCATTAATAGGCTTCGAGGAACTTTTAGGAGGTGGTGCCAATTCTATTCCAGCAAAAGCATCATTGAGCTCGTTAACTGTAGTAGGATTTGCAGCCTGGGAAAGGGCCTGATCAAATTGCTGGGCCTCACGGCGAACTGCGTCCAATTGTTTCAAAGCTTCTCTGTGTTCAGATGTAACTCTTGTAATCATATCTCCCACCAGAGTAGCCAGGGTCTCGAATTGCGTAGGGCTGAGACTCTGCTCCACGCACAATGGTAGCAGGAAAGGCAAGACCCGGGTCGCCATGATCTCTTTGCTCATTCCTAGTTTACTATGAGTCAGGACTAGCTTGTAGATTCCTTAGAAATGAAAAGAATGATTACAAATTTTCAATTGATACGCGTCTACCTTCTGATAATGTCTGAAAATTTTGCAAACCTATGATCGCCATAAGAACAGCTGGTTCTCCAGAGTGTGGTATCTCTTGTAAGAATGGTAGTATCTGGTCCAGGACGAGCCACCGGTCCAGGTTCTCCAGCATCTTTGCAAGACATAGAAGACAATTGACCCTTACTCCTAGACTACTTGTACTTCCTTTTCCTCCTATGCAGAGTTTTTTAATTCTGGGCAGAATAGCATTTTTCATTGAGGGTCCTTCAATGAGTGTTGCTATCGAAGGCAGTGCTGCCAGACACAGTTCCTGCAGTTGTTCCCAGTTGGAGTCTAGGGCCCGGGTGAGCATAGGGACGATGTCGCTCTTAATTACATCAGCAGGACACAGTTTCAGGAGTAAGTCTACTCTTTGCATCAGGACCAGACTTATCTAAAACATTAGGATAAGATAGCCAATGTCTTCATATTGTATAAAAATACAATGGGCTACCTGTGGAGGCTCCTCCAGGGCCAGGACGGGCTTTAAATTTGGCAAAATGTGTTCACGGAATTCTTCTACGGTTCCAGCCTCTGCGACCTGGAGGACACTTGGTAATACAAAGGGGACCATAGGTGCATTCACGAATTCCTTGTAGAGTGCTGGTAGTACTCGGTACAGGGCTACTCTGTGTGGCAGCTGCTTAATGACCTGAGGCAGACCCTTGTAGAATTGAGACTTCTGTAAGTTGTCCCATTGGAAAAGCTTGTCCAGATAGTTGAGTGTTTTTACGCCAATATCCGTGAAATACTCTATCTAATATTTACAATAATAGAAACATTAGAAATTGATGAATAGCCAAGAAAGTATTTTGATAAATAAAACCTTGCGTACCTTTATAAACTGATGAGCATCCGGTCTAAGTTCTGGGTTATTAGTAAGCATTAGTTTCACAGTATCTCTGAGGGGTTCTGGGATAGGAGATAGTTTTGCAGTAGGCAGTGATGTCCTCATATCTCCTAAGAAACGTCGACACCTGGACGGATCTCCATGGGATTCATGAAGCGGCCTGTGTCCTGGAGAGTGCAGGGTATAGACTAGCATTCCCAGGGAGAATATATCACTAGGTGGTCCATTACTACCAGCTACAATACACTCTGGAGCTTGAAAGTCTAACTGAGGCTGTGCGATAGCTGGGATTGTAGGATCATAATCAGTGTACGACCAGGATGGCTAGGATAAAGAACATAATGAGATCCTTTGAAATTCTTTGATAACTTTCATTTGTATATTACATACCTGCTTGTCGTTAGGGCTCTGATTCAAAGCACAAAAGTCAAAGCCAAAAATTTTCCATGCTCCCTGTGCATTAATGACAATAGATTCTGGACAGACATTTCTGTGCAGAAGTTTTACGTCACCATGCAAAAATGCCAAACCCTCTCCCAACTGTAATAATCCATAACGAATTTCTACATCTAATAATTTATAATCTCTCAGGGCTGCTGGAGGAGGCTGCGGCACGTTCTCAGAACGTCCCAGTGCATTAGCCAAGCTCGCGAAAACTGGCTCAGTAGCGAATGCAAGACTATCTCTGGATTCTTCGAGTGGATGCTGAACAGTTAATATCTGAGGATGACGTAGTTTGGTTAACTGAGTGACACCACGTCTGAGAGACTCTAAAACAGCTTCTCTTTCTGCCTTTCCAGACCAGCGATCCAGGAGTCTCTTCTCGAAAACAAATATTGCTGCTTCTTGTCTCGTTGATTTTTTATAACCACTGTAAACCTTCCATAACAAACCAGGTCCTGCACTGGCGATGTGAGCTGTCGCTTCGAATTCTCTTGTCACAGGATTACCTGGGAGAACACTGGAGAGCTGTGAGAGACCATAAGCAGTACTGTTTACGGTGTTACTTATGGTGTTGCTCACAGTATTCCTAAGTTTGTTCAACACGTCCATCTTGACACTGCTAATACAATAAATAAACAGTTATTATCCAACCCAACAAATACTCAAATGCATCACTTACATACAATCCAGGAGGTACAAAATTTATTGCTATCAGTTTACTTAATTTGACACATAGCTTTCATAAGATTCATCAATTTCAGATGAACTCAGCCAGTTGCTACAGCCTATAGGCTATAATCACGGAAACAGGTGTGACTATCGATTCATAAAGTAAATGAACTATCCCATTTCTAGAGATTTTTAATACAATTTTTTATTCTATGTCATTGTAGGTTAAATTCTTACATGTAAAAGCGTCGTAGAAAATATAGAATACATTTTTATCTGCATTTAACTCGACCGACGTTGCATAAAAATCGTATTCTTAAATAGCAGACGAGGATAGGCAATGTGCGCCTGAAGATAGGCAACCTTCTGGTGCCGACTGTATAGCGGATTGCATATGGGTAGGCGCCAATACCATTTCATATACGACAGCATAGTTACATACTATAGGTATGCTAATAAATACCATCAACAGATTATCAGTATAAAAATAACTTAACCAACAACATGTCATTCAAGCAAAATTAGAAAATGATGAAGACTGATACTTGTTCTTATTTGAAGAATAAAAGCAACAAAGAAGAAAGAGGAAACACGTTAAAAAGACTTACAGAATGTAAGTCCGGTTTAACGATAAATCGAACTGTATTGCCTCTTAAATTTTCATCTGTAAATGCATCGACTTATCTTAAGTATTACATTGTAACCTCTGAACTCCCACTATCTAATGTCTTGTTGCATAATTCAAGAGCTGAAATTCATTCTGATTTCAAATTTATTTAGATGTGAACACTGGACATCTCTCCCCGCCAATTTCTCACGAGCAAACTCTAATGGCAGATATTCGAAACACGATGACGTCCAGTACGTATGGCCGCCGTATTGACACGTCAGGCAAGAAAGACGAATCGTGGCCAAGAGAACGTAGCTCCTCGCACCAATCTGCGCCAATCATTTAAAACCAGCTGTAGGTGCCTCGTCGTCTGTCTCTGTGTCTCTTAGGCCGTCTGTTTTCTGTTGGCCAGTTGATTCCCGTCAAAATGAAGATGGCTGCTGAAGTGAGGTGGCTCACGATTTTAATCGCCTTTACGGTTATCCCGGCCTTCCACGCGGAATCTCCACATAGGAAATTCGAATATAAGTACTCGTTCAAGCCCCCTTATCTCGCGCAAAAGGATGGCAGTGTTCCCTTCTGGGAATACGGAGGAAGTGAGTACAAACAATCTGTACATAACCAACACGCTTCGTTTGAGATATTTCTCCCGTATGTTGACATATTTTGCCGGCTTCTAATAGTTTTATGGAATTTTCATTCTCTTGGATAGTTTGGGATATGGTATACTTTATATTTTTGATGATACTCTACTCCTTCAGGAATGTTTTTAGTATTCGCACAGTGTTAGAAGACTGTAGCGATGGAATATTGCTGGACTGTTGTTGGTCGATGGAATTACTGTGAATTGTTCTTAGGTCAAACATAGGTTTGTTGGTACTCTTGGTATATAGGGAGTATTGGAATAATTTCAATGTTAAGACACAATGAAAATTTGGGTCTTGTGATTTGGAGTAAGGTGGAACGTGGTTGGAGTTTGGGTTTGATTTTATGTTGTGGTTGTAGACAGATATTCTTTTCTGTTGCTTAGTAGTGATTTTCTAGTTTTGAATTCAGAGAAATTTAGTTTCTTATGGTATTTTAAATTCTGTAAAGATTGGTCAATGTTTCTTCCAATTTTAACTCTCTATTTATTGCTTCTGTGGACTACTTTCTACAGGTTACTTGCAACTTTCTCTTGATTTTGTCTCATGGTTAATTAGCTATTTTATATATTGTGTATTTACTTGATTATTTTCATTTCTGTCATAAACACAAGTTTCTATGTTTCAGATGCAATTGCTAGTTCTGAGAATGTCAGAGTGGCTCCTTCGCTTAGAAGTCAAAAAGGTAAATTAATGTTAAGATTATTGCTTGCGTTTGAATATTAAATTTGACTCAGTATTCGATACTTATAGACTCAAATTATATTAGATAATATCAATACTTGATAAATCATATACATTTCATTGCATCATATCATACTATCTACAAAGATAATGTTAGCATGTTTCCTGACTAAAATGTATTATGTTGCACTAACAGGAGCGATTTGGACAAAGGAGCCAACAAATTTTGATTGGTGGGAAGTGGATCTTGTCTTCCGAATAACTGGACGTGGTAGAATAGGAGCTGATGGTCTAGCATTTTGGTATACGACACAAAAAGGTGCCTACAATGGTACAGTGTTTGGTAGCTCGGACCAGTGGAACGGTCTTGGCATTTTCTTTGACTCTTTCGACAATGATAATAAGCACAACAATCCTTATATCTTGGCAATGCTCAATGATGGCACCAAGAATTTCGATCACAGCAAGTAAGCAGTCTGACTCTTCTCTATTAAAGAGATGAATTGAAAAAGGATAAATTTTAATTTCTGTCTATAAAATAGTGATGGTTCTACACAACTACTCGCTGGATGTCTTCGTGATTTTCGTAACAAGCCATTTGCCACACGTGCAAAAATAGAATACTATCAGAACACATTAACAGTAAGTGCTCATTTTTAATAACATATATACTGATATAATTATCGTGATTAATAACAATAAATATATATATATATATGTATATAATTTCTTATAGGTTTTATTCCACAATGGTATGACCAATAACGAAAACGATTACGAGCCATGTATCCGGGTGGAGAACATAGTCCTACCAAAATATGGATACTTTGGAGTATCCGCAGCTACAGGCAAGGACGAATTATATAAAATATCAGTGAATCAGAAACCCTGACACAATTTTTTCTTTAATTCACAGGAGGTCTAGCCGACGACCACGACGTTCTCCACTTCCTAACAACCTCTCTCCATCCACCCGGTCAGCTGAACGGAGACGGTCGCAAGGTATCCACGGAGGAAGAAGCAAAACTGAGTCAGGAGTATCAGGATTACCAGAAGAAGCTGGAGCAACAGAAGGAGGAGTACCGTCGGGAACATCCTGAGGAGCAGCAACAGAAAGAAGAGTTCAATGAGTGGTTTGAGACAGACAACCAAAGAGAGCTCAGGCAGATTTTCTCTGGACAAAGTCAAATGTTCGACGTGTTGCGCGAGCTCAACAGAAGACTGGACGAGGTGGTGGGTCGGCAGGAGAGGACGCTGAGTCTCATGTCTCAGCTCCAGGTAGGCGGTGAGTGTTTCCCAAAATCTCTACAATATAAAGGAAAAAAGATCCACCAAATCCTTAGTAAAGTCATATCATCCCCAGGTATCCAAGGTGCTGGTGCTCCGGGTGGACAACCTATCCAACTCATAGACACCATCCGCAGACAGGAAGTCGACGCAGTTCTTAACAATCAAAATATCATCCTCAACACAGCCAGGGAGATTAAATCCTTCCTTGGCGAAGTACATTCCAAGGCTGATACCATTATGAATAATCAAGCACGCGCACCCACTGCCCAGGTACAGCCAATGGGATACGATTATCAGGCACTGATATCTGAAATGCGCGACGGACTCCACGTCATCAAGCGTGACGTGGCTCAGACCAATGCAAAGTTGTCTAGTGGCACCGTTGATTGTCCAACTGGAAATTGTCTGACGACGACGATGTTCCTCGTCTTCCTGGCTGTACAAATGATTATTCTACTCGGCTACAATATGTACAAGTGAGCAAAGTGCCTCGTTACCGCAATAACAACCGAATTCTAGAGTGTAGACGTCAGTATTATTTGTAATACTCGTTTATCTTTTTATTTGCAGAGACAACAGAGAGGCCCAAGCCAAGAAATTCTTTTAGAAATCATCCAGCAGAAGAGGAGTAACCGTTTAACGTTACACTCCAGAAGACACACGTGCACATGTTGTTACGAACTCTTTATTATTCATTTACACTGGTCATCTCTCTTTTGTTTTCGCGATTACTTTATATACACTGTTTTTGGTCTTTTTTTTTACATGCGACAATTTTTTCTTAATGTTTTTAAAATCAATTCTGCTTCGCATTTAACGTGCAACTCGTTGATAACGAGAGCTGCTGAGGGTGCCTCTTTGTCGAAGTAGCGAATGAGTCCGAAGCGGGTATTTCTTTTCTTATTTTGTTACAAGGAAAAGTGGAAAGAAAAAAAATGCAAAACATAGTACAATATCATTATTAATTTTGACCCACGTAAATCGGCGACCCCCTGGGGCGCTGCGATAAACCGCGAATCTTCTTTCGTCCTTCCGATAAGTCGTATTCTCAATGTGCGTCTAGTTTTCTATCTGTCGTTTGTGCTTCTTCACGAAATAATTCATCGCTTTGCGTTTACTCCTGAGAATGTCTTGGAGACAATAGTAAGGACAATAGGTAGCGTTATTTTATCATTCTCTTCACTTGCGTTATCACTTACGGCATACTATGCATATAGTATATATATAAATATATACATATATTTTTTTACTATCAATCAAGTCAAGCGTCTCGCGCTTTTGCATTGCGTGTCTCTTTTTATCATACTTCTCTGTTTTCTCTTTGTTGGTTGGTTATCCCCCTAATTGCGCTTAGCGTAAATTCGCATCTTTTCATTATTGATTCGTTATCACGCGATACGACGGGGAAGATGCAAATTCTTGTGAGACAAAGTATAGAGTAAAGATAGTATTAATTTTAAAAAATAATTCAAGGAGTCGCTAAGAACAAAATAGTAACTTTGCCTAACAGTCAATAGCGTACGGGCAAATCATGGCAGTAAAGTGAATACGGACTGCAGGTTAAAAGAGAAATCAATGAGCGATCAAAGAATTTTAAGAGTGTCTGTATTCAAACTATTACTATTTTTGATTCGCACTGTATGCTCCAAAGTAAAAAATGGAAATCCCACGCGTCTTTGTCGGCGTGAAACACCACGGAGATTCGCCGGAGAATGTTAGACTGTGAAAAGGCAAGTTTGGTTTTCCATAGGTTACTTTTTTGTCCTATCTAGTTTGGTATATCTCTTCTTCTTTTTTTTCGTTTTCTTTTCCACAATTCTTCACTCAGTAACAAGCATCTTTCAGGATTGGACGAACGACGAGCGAATTCTGACTCGTGACAAGTAATTCCATATTATTCGCATTTACGTGAGAGTTTATCAATGTTTGTAATCTGTACCAGGTACGAGGAGTGAAATAAAAAAAAAGAAAGAAAGAGAATCAGAAGGGATTTGGGAAGAAAAAGCACGTATAACCTTATTTCTCGTGTACTTTAAATATCTCTTTTTCCATTTATCCAAATTCTTTGTCTACTTTCCCCTCGATACCTTCGAACTCTAAACCACCATTATCTGAATGTTTTCAGTGAATTAACACGCTATAAGAGACAGTCAAAATTTTCAAAATTCCAAATGAAAAATAATACCCGATCACCTCTACCTATCAATTCATCCAAAATATTACAGTCACCCAGAGTCATACCAGCAATATATTATTATTTTTCGGAAAAGAATACACATATACCCGTCATTTCGATAACGAGTACGTCTGTCTTTCTTCTATGCACCTAAGCCCGCATAAGCTCCTCTCTCTCGCACTCACGGTAGGTATACAAAATTCGAAAAAATCCAAAGATCCCCTAATTCTTTATTATTATTTCAATGTCAACGATTTAACGGAGGTTATCAACGAATTCCTCTGACCTTTAAATCTACTAATTATATACAAAAATTCATAGTCAATCGTACAAGAACATTCCACGACAATTGTCAAAGCTGATTGCTAACCTCATAGATGGATGTTCCCCGTACGTGTCATTATACTCCAGCGCCTAAGTGGAGAAACGATTCCCTCTCGATCCACTAAATCCTGGAGGATGACTTCTCCCCTCCCTTTTTCCTGCAAGGAACATAAATCCTGGAACTGTACGTAGGAGGTATATATGGTGCTCAGGATCCCAGAGCTGCTGAGTGCTTGGGGCTAAAATTGAGATTTATGAAAGAGTCAAACAGTGTACGTTTCTCTACGTATATACGCATCCTTCATTCTCTTGTTCCTTCCATCTATTTACGTCTCTTTCTTTCTCTTACCATAATGGGACTGGACCGCTTGGATACTCATCGCAATCACGATTTAATGACGCGAAAGAGCTACTGATCATCCCCTCTAATGAAATGCTAATTCAGACAGGAAGGATGGCTGTGCCGTATCTGCTTGCCCCATTAGGGTCCAGCACGCAGCATCCACTTGGGTAAGTAAAACTTGTATTGTCGAATCATAGGATGACGCTGGCATTAATTATTTGACAGATATCAGTCTTGCCCATTTGTAAATCATTCGGCTGCTATTCTTTATGCAAATTTTCTACTCTCCGTGGCACGCTGGGGGATGAGACAGATTTTTCTGTTTACATTTCTTTGATATACTTTTTTTGGTTATGTAACTGTTTCGGAACACGCAACAATTTTTTTAAGCTTGTATCACTGTTTTCGCGATGGATTCTCTTAGCTAATCTTGTTACTGCGGTAGTCATTGATTTCTAGTCGAGCAGTTAACGTGATTCGACAACACCCCAAATATGGCACAACCCTTCGGATTCGCAACGGGATGTCAGACACTTGTTTTCGTGTCGATTGCGTAGTACGCGTAAAAATTATATAGGGTGGATTGGCAAATGAGGAAGCTAATTTTTTTACATGTAGATACACGAACGTAAAGTCGAATTATCGATTTATTTGTTACTCTGTAGAAAATTTCTATCGCGTGGGTTAACGTGTATAGTCCTTCCACGAGTAAAGATCCTGTTCAGGGGACTTATTTACCTTAAAAGTCATACGAAGATGACCCCCTTCAAAAGCTATTTTACGCGTGGACGGACTGTAGGTATTGATAACAAGTATGTCTACCGGGTTATTCAGGCCAAACGCATCACCTGAAGTTGGCGCCCACATTTGATTCTTATGACAAAACCACGTTCAGGTGGTGCGTTTGATTTGAATCCCGAAAAAGGCTTAGAAAATTAGAAATTTTCTAATTCGCGATTTTACCGCAACAGAGAGGAAACCGCCATATTCTATTTTTTCCAATATCTTCCTAACTTTTTATTATTTATATGCAATATTTATTTATCATTTTTCATCGTTCACTATCCTCTCTCTATACCCTCCCGTCCTGAATTCCTCCATTTCCAAAATGCTATCTCTCAACAAGACGCTTACCCATAGTCCAACCCACTTGACGATATCCGACCAATCAGAATGCTTCGCGTAGGGGCGCAGAATCCGCGAAAATCATCCCCTGCTGCTAAACCACGTTCATTGGAGAAGCAATCAGCCAATCAGATTCCATGTAATATTGATCTGCGGTCATACGTAGTTGAAATTGTTGAAACTCTACGTCTAAATTTTTTTATTTTTTATTTTTCATCCCCCTCCACCTCCTCCTCCTCCTCATTTCTCTTCCTCTTTCCTTTTATTTGACGTAGCTGTAAAGTGTTTTACTGCCAGGACGAAACGACCCAGCGCAGCGCTGTGATGGCCGTGAGTTATTAAAATTGTCAGAACACTTCGATGCTTTTGGGAATTAATGGATTGTATAACACTGACTAGAGGCCTATTGCGCGCGCGTTTAACCAGAATCCCATAAAGGAATAAAAAATTATTTCATTTCTTTACATTTCTAAAGTAACTCCAATCTGTCAAATTAACTGCATGCCGTCAACACGCACACCAAGCGACAAAAACCCACACATCGAGCGGCTATAGCGACCACCAATCGGCATCGCGAAAAAGGGTGACAAAATTTTGAGATATTTTCGATATGCGGTAAATCAACTCAGACGTGGATTTTACACTAAAGGAATTCTTGGAAATCGTTAGCACTTCCTAGAACTATTCGGTTTTTTGCACTAGGTCTACCCGTTCTCGAGTTATGGCCGAAAAACGAGTTTCGGATTCTGCACCCCCATATGTTAAAAATGCATATTTTTAATGGGTTTTTTTTTCAACTTTTTGATAATCGTTAGCACTCTTTAGAAATATGCGTTTTTTTACGTGAAATCTCCCCGTTTTTACGTTATGGCCTAAAAAGTGCCCGCAATCTGTCATATTGACTGCATGCCATGAACGCGCTTATCAAACGGCAAATTAACACGTATCGAATGACGATAGAGACGACCAATCAACATCGCGGAAGAAATTTCAAAGATATTTTCCATACGCGCCACTTTACTAGAGCAACCACTTTATTAAACCACGATACTAGAGCAACCACTTTCCTAGACCACGATACTAGAGCAACCACTTTATTAGACTACGATACTAGAGCAACCACTTTATTAGACCACGATACTAGAGCAACCATTTTACTAGACCACGATACTAGAGCAACCACTTTCCTAGACCACAATACTAGAGTAAGACGCGCGCTTCGCGCGCGACAAAAAAATGCGGTATCACACTGTATATTTATTCAAGTTATCATAGATTTTTTAACTAAGGGGAACAAATTAATTCTAGACCATACACTAAAGGGAAAAAAAGACTGTCTTGATTACTACGTATCGGTACCACTGGATATACGATTCTTTCTTGTATATTAATTTTTCTTCTTACCCTTGTCTCATACTCGGCCTTATATGCAAGAGACAATATTATTGTTTATCTAACGAAATGGACCATTCTACTTGGAGAGCCTTTCATGGTGGAGGGGATGACGCCATCCCTTATGGAATAACAATTTATAGAAAAATTAGTAGCACTTTGCTATGCAAACACAGGGATGAAATTCTGTATGGGTTACAGAATCTTTGTTTAACGTTTGGGAGGGGTGGTTGTAGGGTGGAGGACCGTATAGGGTTTACCTCTTTGGGCAGCTATAAGAGCTATAAGGGATGATTTGGATTGTGGGAAAAATGATTTTTTTTCCGGCTGATCTTCAATTCGCGAAAGCCAAAAGGGGGTTGGTATAGGTAAAAATAAGGGTGAAACTGTCTGACTCGATTGGGGATGGTCGAGTGAAAATTGTATAGCCTCCTTCAAAGGCATATCCAATCAGCGATAGTGCGAGCATCCCCTAAAGGTCCTATGACAAATCAAAATATATTTTATCCACCCTGTATACGCTCGTATATACTCTAATAGATTTATATATCATTCGTGTATACGAAGTTTATGCGAGTGCACGAGGCTGTCGATATAGTTACAAAGAGAGAATGATTTAGGGGTTGTCGGGGGATGGTAATTCCACGAGCGATTTGTTCGGCCTACGCTTACTGTATGTATCGATACGATTGATAGAGGTTTGGGGGGGTTGTTACCACCCGTATTGGAAGTCATATTTACAAGGGTATAAACCCCTGTGCACAGCGATGCTTATAAATAAAATTAGACGAGCGAGAACCGCCCCTAAATCGTCAGTAGTATCTCTTCACGGTAAGGGTTGTAAAATCACTTATCTTACGCAATAAAAATTCAGTCCAGTCTCTATATTTTCCTATGGATACCAAGGGATGACAGTGGTTCGAAAATGTCAGAGATCTTAAGAAGCAACCCCTATGAAAAATGACAATGACTCGCCAAAGTCGTTCACCAGTTGTCAGTATAGGTACCGATGCATCATCCCCTGTTTCGGCTATAGCGACGTGGATGGAATAAACTACGAAAAAAGAAAAAAAAATATATAGAAACAAAACCACCCTTACGCGATAGAAAATATCCTGTAACGAGGAACGTGTCAGGGTTCGTCTACTGCGAACAAAGGAGGGTTCCTTGGTCTTTTGGCTTACAGGGTGGGAGGGGGTAGTTGCTAAGAAAGACAACACCGTGGGACATTTATAATCTCCACAGGGGTGTAGATCAGCGATCTTTTTTGCTTGGTTGAAAGGGGTTGCGTCACGTGACAGGAGCCCTGGCGAAATTTACATTTAATTATTATTAATAGCTGTCTCCTCAACCGGAATACGACTGTCGTTACGCCATTTTGAATTCCATCCAAGTGCCTGTATACAAGTAATACACCTTATTGTTGTAAAGTGCACTTTAAAAATGGCGGCCAGCAGACTCACGCGTTATACAATATGTATATATATTGCAGTTTGCAATTTATTGCCATTTCGGTCACTGTATCTGCATGGACTTTTGGTAATGGACGATAAAATCACAGTAACATCTAAAACGCTTACGTAACAAAAAAAATTGTCTCGACAGAGAGATAGAGAGAGAATAAAAAGAGAAAGACAAGGAGAAAAAGAAAAAATTAAGTGACAGGAGCTCAGGCAAAATTTATATTTAATTATTATTAATAGCTGTCTCCTCAACTGGAATACGACTGTCGTTACGCCATTTTGAATTCCATCCAAGTGTCTGTATACAAGTAATACACCTTATTGTTGTAAAGTGCACTTTAAAAATGGCGGCCAGCAGACTCACGCGTTATACAATATGTATATATATTGCAGTTTGCAATTTATTGCCATTTCGGTCACTGTATCTGCATGGACTTTTGGTAATGGACGATAAAATCACAGTAACGTCTAAAACGCTTACGTAAAAACAAAATTGTTTCGAGAGAGAAAGAGAGAGAGAGAGAGAATAAAAAGAGAAAGAGAAGGAGAAGAAGAAAAAATTAAGTGACCACTTAAGAGCTCGGCACTTAGGTGGTAATCTGTCCCAGAGGGTTGACAAGGGGGTTGTTCACTGTTCACTGCTTGCTACTCACCACTCACTGCACAGTGACAACCCCCTTGGGGTGTACTTGGTATATATACGACATAGTAAATATCTCCCTGCATCCCCTTGGATGTGCATCCTTACGCGCCCATATACACTGGTACACGTGCACGCGCCATTGCCAATGGTATAGGATCGACTTTTCGACGGTTTCACAAGTACTTGGTTTATCGCGGTCAGTTTACGTCAGACGACGCTCGGCGTCCTTATTTATGGGAAGAGGATTGTTCGACGGCGCTATATATTTTACAAATTGCATCCCCCTGGTAAGGCACGACGGTCTAATGGGGTTGATTGAATTTCCGGAATTTACTCGAAGAAAGTACCCTTAATCCTCTTGCACGAGTTGTTGCAGCCTCGTTATTATTGTTCTTATTCGACGAAGCGTCGCGACGCAGAGAGACGCCGAATATTATTTATTAAAATTGTCTTATATGACGTCTTTCTCGTGCATCCATCTCTGGGGTATGGTAATGTTGTAATAACACTTATGATAAGGGTGGGTTCTAACCTACCCTTGTATACATATGTATATAGGAAGTTCGTATACGAATATGAAAATGACGGAACAACCCTTAACGAGAGAGATTTTAATGCCCGCAAAATTTACGTAAGGCCTCGTATCACGTGTGTTGCGTATATGTATTGTGAATATTATGATTGTTCGTATTTTGAATTATTATCTGCAGTATGATTGCAGTGGGATTATTGCGTGTAGTATTTGCTATTGCGTAATTTAATATTCACACTTATGGCAACCCTTGGCCGTATTTCATTGCTTAAGTCCACATGCATGCAAGTGCTGCACCCCTCCCCACTTACCCCACTGCAGTGACATGCCACTGTACAATAGTGATCAGTCTAGCAGGACTAATGTATATCACGACCAAATGTTCAGTTAGCTTTAAATGTCCCTATTTTGAGTTATCCTGTAGGTGCAGTTAACAACCCCCTGAATATCATTTACGTACGGCCAAATCATCCCCCGGGACGTGTTAAAGAATATTTTACGGCTATGCTGCATACATGCATGGCTGATCTATACCGAGGGGGTTGGATTGCAATTGGAGATTTTTTTTACGGTGGCTGGGGTGCCAACTATTGTTATTATTATGGGTGTTTCGAAATTACCGGGGCAAATTAACGGGGTAGTTTTTAAAGTGTAGGGGTAGTGTTAATTACTTTATCGAGCCCACGGGGTCGCTTGGACGAATTACGAGTCTTGAGTGTCTTTTATATTATCTATGGACGACATAGGTAATGTTAAATGTAACTGACATCGTATGGGGTAGCAACCCTTGAGGATTGTTATTTTTGCAAAAATCAATGGATAATGATTATGTGCAATTTTGAAAATTCTTTTGACGGATCTCAGGAATTTTTTTTTATTCTTCGTTAGTTGTATCTTGCTGCAGTGGCCATTTTTTCCTTTTATTCTTGTTTTTCTTTTTTTATTGCACTGCCAGAAAGTTTTGCCCTTCCTTTTATGAAGGGAAGAAAAAGAGAGAGAGAGAGAAAGAAAGAAAGAAAAATTGTATTCTCTCCCGTCGTTACGCAGCATCGCGTTCCCGGTTTCAGTCTCGACATCCGGCATCCGGTTCCGCTTGCGATTTTTATAGGGACCACTGTGGAAGCTCAGAGTTCATCCCCCTTTTTCGTAGAGGGTAGGAAATCCTGAATCGATGATTCCTAGGAATCCGAAAATTCACTGAAGCGCGAACATCCACTCGGTATATGGTAGAATGGTTGTTTACAGAAGAGAAAAGGATAACCATCCCTTGAAGGGTGGTACCAAAGAGATATTCTTAGCGTCGTCATATCCGCCATTCGAAAAATCTGGGGACGTGTCATTTGTCAGAGGATAAAATTCTTCGCTTTTCTGATTTCATCCCCTTGGACGTACAGCCACTGCAGTGTAGCTTGTCCTTGATATGCTTTGGGGGGTGCGTGCAGAAAGTCAGCCGGAAGTGAGCCATTTGTAGAGACGCGTGGCTACTGTTCCGGATGTCAGCCTTGACGAGAAAAATCGTTGACTATTTTCACTTACGGCTGGAATTGCAACCCCTCGTTCATACTGTCAATGACGGTCGGCCATCTTTGTTCGAGGCTTTGTTTAAGCTGTTCTCACCCCCGAGTTCTGTTTCTTTTTTTGTGAAAATTTTTGAAAACTGACAAATCATGATGAAATGCATTTTATCGTTCGATTCAGAGCTCGTGGGGGGTGAGTGGAGGTTAGGGGTATAATATCTATTCTTATTCGGTAGTCACCCTTCACTGGGGGGATGAATCGTAAACTATATGAGGTAGAAAGATCTGAATATGAATTAAGTGCAGTATAAATGGCTGACGAATGGTAATATTGGCAATGGTTCACGGTTCTGCAATATCGTGCACTGATATTCTCTTGCACTTACGTAAGGGTGTAAAGTGCGCGCGCGCGCATCTATAAACAAAATTGTAATTGTTTGGACAAACGCACCCTTAGGAAAATCCGTTCGTTCGCCAATGACGCTTCATCGTGAAACGAGGAAAACCTCTCAGGAAAATGAATTTATTCGCCCTGTTATCTGTTCTGTATGGCAATGACGTCACGGCAACCCCATAAATCATAGAAGAAGAAATATAGATAGAGTATAGCCATCCCCAATCTGAATTCCTACATTTATCTTTCTCTCGAGTATTTTATCTTACCCTTATATCATCTTTCGTATACCACGTGAATGCCCGGTGGTTATTTGTTATTCAACTGTCAAGGGTGAATTTTGAAAAAAAGAATAGTAAATTTTTGTTCAAATTTGAAAAGTGAATACATACGCCATGAAAGCCCCCTACTGGTTCACGTGGTGGAGGATGAGGTAGATGGGGACTGAGGAGTTTTCTTGCTCGAATTTTCCATCCCTATGGATGGCTGCTCCTGGGGGATGAAACTTGCCGAATTGACAAGGCCGACGTGGAACGTCGGCTCCAGACCCCCTGGCGCCGTCGCGACGCTTCCAGCTTTTGGCAAAACATATCCGCCGTTAGTATACGTACCGTACGGGCGTCTAGCTTTTTTATGGCTACTACTTCTGGGGAGCCGCTTCTCTATTCGTAGTGGCTCCTAGTATATACAGTAGTACCACCCTTGGCCCCCCATAAACTCGTTCTCTTGTCGCAACTATCAACCCTCCCAAACTCACCCCCTACAGCTCCTCGTATATTCCTCTTCGTTCTCATCCCCCAGGAAAGCCGTTTCCCGCTATTTCTTCTCGCGCTATCTTCCGTCTGACCGTTTGGACGGAAACGTCAGGAAACTCTTGGGAATGTTTTCTTGGATTATCCACCCCCTTAACAAAAAAATACCCCTGCGACCCCCCCTAGACGAATTTCGGAAATGGCTGCTGGGCCAAGCACAGTTTGCCATAGAAATTTATGTGAAAAGAAGAAATATCCTTACCTCTGAACTTTGACGTTTATTTTTACTCTGGGGGGTGGGTGGCACCAGAATTGCGTTCGGGGAATGATCTTGGTTTTTGGAATTTAACGAAATTTCGTAAGCATTCATTTCATTGGGACTTCGTATCTCCCTTTGTATTCCAACTATCGTACTCTTTGTAACTTTCAAAATTACTGTTACCAGTATCCTTATAGGCACTCTGGAAAAAATGACAGAGCCGTGTGGAAGAATGACGCTATTTTTTCTTGTTACTTTCCAAAGAAAAACATTCTTAAGAAAGTCATAATTTTCGCATGGGATATCAAGGATCCTATGCTGGCACGTTTCCGATGTAACGTTTGTCAGCGAAATTGCCATGGCAGATAGAAATCAACTCATTTTCCTCGTCGTGGGGGTGGAAAATGGAGAGATACTATCCCGCCACCCCTGACTGTAGCAATAAATACAGAAACTAACCTCCATCCTTATCCTCCACGATTTCAGTTCCTTAGCGAAGGCGCACAAACACACCCTTAAAAGACTCTATTTCTATGTCTCTACTACCAAGTATAGTAGCAAATACTACCCTCCTCTACTTTCATCGGTGAGTATCATCCACTGGGTGGACTCGCACCCTTATAACTGTCGACGTAGAGAGAGACAAGCGCCCTCGAACTTTCCCCATTAATTCTCCACGGAAATTTTATTCCTCGTACACGCGGCGTTCCGGCTTCTTTGTCGTCGCATCTTTACAAGCGTACACGTGCGTGGAGCGTCGCGACGTCATTTCCAATCGAGCAGTATAATCACGGGAATATATTTCACTCACTCTTTTCCTTACCCTCCCTCATTACCAATCATCCCTCAATATAACAGTCAAATTCGGTGGTAACTTTATGATAACGTCAGGTGAACGAAAAAAAGTCCTGACACCTGCATCCATCTAGCGGCAATAAGAGAAAACATAATTGTCGATAAAGCAGATACCTGTCTGCCGTGTATAAAAAATATATAACTTTGAAAGTTTTGGATAAAAACAAATTTTTTCTCATGAATATCGTAAAAGAAAATCTACACCACGATACTCGTCTCATATCCATGTAACCTATATACTCCGGACTCGAAACCGAATTAAATAGGATATCTGGCGCCATTCCAAACAGCAGCCTTGTGACTTGAGAATCGTTCCTCTAGACTGAAGTTCTCAGCCGTTTTCTCATCACTGCTGGATTCTGTCTTCTGTACTTGCCTTTCGTGAAGTAATGCGCCATTAATCGGTCACCACGTATAAATGAATTCAAACGAGCGAGTGGGTTTTCGTATGTCCCATTTTAGTATGGACGTTTAGTATAGCCGCCTCCCTCGAATTGCCCACACACGACACGCATGCACGCACCAAACCGGTGTTTTTATGGAACACAACATTACACCAGAACTTTCGCAATAATAACAAGCGCAGTGCTTTAAAACTGAGCTAATTTTCCTTTCCCACAGTCCCGCGACGAAACGTCTTGTTTGGTTATCCATTTTCGTTATCCATTTTCGTTATCACTGTAGCCATAGATAACGAGAAATATTCTGTTCTTTTTTTTTCTTACCTATACCAAATATCTTCTTCTGATCCCACCTTAAAAGATATAGTATCTGATAACAAGAAGCTTTGCCCTAGTAGGAATGATTTGTCGTATCTTAGAAATATTATTTGGCAACGATTTTCCTGTGTCTCATCCGAAAATGGAATAATTCATGTATTCCTATGCGTGATGTAATCACGACGTGGATACGAGTAAATTAAGATTATTCTAAAGTGATTTTAAGAAAATATTCTTCTAGCCTTGTTTAGTGAAAGGAAGTGTATGACCGCTTCCTTGTAGACAAGATAACTTCGCCTGGCATTTGCCTGACCACTTCACGTCCGCTTCCCTTGAATTTCACGTTGAAAATACTCGTGGACATTTTATGTAGTCAGATCAATGCACATAAAAAATTGGGAAGGCATTTTCTTTCTTTTTAAAAATCTTTTTCTTTAAATTCCGTAGATTCCATCGAAGGCCATTTATTCCATGTAACTCTGTTGGGCAATGGAGGGGGCATTGCTAGTAAGTCTCGTAGTATTACGTCACTGAACCCCCGTTTGTCAGATGTAAACTCAATGGCAGTCGGTCATGACTATATTTGGCGCGAGCCGTGCACTCTCGATTTTGGCACCGTTATGCTTCTCTTCTTTTTATCTTCTTTATTATTTTCTCTTTTCACCCTATTTTTCAGTACTCTTATCACTGATTACAGAAGCAAATACGTACTATTCGGTTGTTTGCGACTATCGCGAATCTCAAATTGCAAATTCAAAGCAATGCTGTTTGTCGCAATTTTTTCATTTAAAAAAATCGTGAAGTAACTCTATAATTTTCCAAAAAGCGGGAATAATATCGTGTCGATTATTTCCCAAGGGGTGTCGGTCTGGAAATTATATTTTTAGAGAAATCTCTCGGTTTGTTTGGCTTAGCTATTTGCATCGGTTCAGGATCGTATTCAGCACTCACTGTACCCCCAGCATACGATCGATCGCTGAGGAACGTTTCTTATTCCATGATCCGTTCCGCATTTTCATAAACGATCATTGAAACCGATGTGAAAATTCATTTTGCATTCTTTAAAATGATTCTTCAATAGTGTACACGCGAAAATCTAAACGCGTTTCGATTATTAGTAAATTATCTCTAAGCTGCTTCAAGAAAAAAATCTTTTCCAGCTTCTCGAATAACGCTACGTCGAATGGTAATTCTGAAAAGAAATTCTACGTAAAAATTGAATAGACGTTTAATAAACGCCAAACGTTTCTCTCTCATTTTTCCTCATTGAAAACGGAAGACGATTCAGAGGAGGACACTGCAAATATATCGGAGCCCCCACTAAGCACCCACAAAAACTTACGTCCCTGTCCTTGAATGGTAGGAACAACGAAACGGAACCGGAGTCGCAAGAGTGTTGTTGGACGTGAGGTTGTAGCCGAAGTGACAAATTGATTAAACGCGAGTAAGACAGGCTCCTTCGTGCTTATGGATATTAGTCAAAGTAAGTAAAATAAAAGAAGCTAAAATACAGCAAGGATCGTCGTCGATATACTTCGAAGCGTTCAGTCTTATTGATTTTCCTGCTGATTTTCCGACAGATGGGCGTGCTGCTCCCAGGCAGAGACAGAGAAGCCTTCGCGGTCCTTGCCAGTATTATAAACCCGTTCATATATTCTTGAACGTCTCCCTATAAGTGTATTCTCGTAAAAAATCCGCCATTACAATCTCTTCTGTTAATTCACCAAGAGTTCGCATGCCCATCAAGGTAGCGTCAAAAGCGGTTCGACGATATCGACGGTCGATGCTGGAAAAGTTAACCTCAAAATCATATACTGTTAACGGAGGGGTAGGGCCATCCAACGGGTGTCTCCCGAAATAGAGATGATTCACAACAACGATAATAACTGACAGTTTCTATTCTTTGGCATCTTTTGCATTATTCCCTATCCAATTGCTAAACTGTTCGCGGAAGTGTTAGGATTTTCATTCTTAGGAAAAGCAGAGGGTGCATTTGCGATAGATCTTCCTGGGCTAGGGTTGATTCGAGTTCTTCTTGCTAACTCACATTTTCTTCTTTTTCCATCTCTTCTTCTCGTTTTCGCCGCACACCAAACCTCTGCGACACGCCAAAACAATAGCTCCCGGGAAAATCAATAGGCAGGGTGCAAGGAAGTTAAATAGGGAACCCTGTACACTGGCCTATACATATGTAATAGATACTGGACTCGCCCGTTATTATTTATTTTCTTTTCAATTTCTCCCAGCATATTTCACCGTATCTTCTCTACTTCCTTCCTCTGACCTTCTCTATAGATAGATAAGCGTCAGACCGATTCGATCCGGGTAAAGATGAATGAGAGCTAATTGTCATATTGAATATACATAAAGATACACAAGCCCTCCCATTGATGCATCTGTTTCATTCCCGGATAAATTAAATGAAAAAAAGAAAAGGACTACAGCCGTATGTTTTAACAGTAGGTAAAAAAGCAGTGAAGTTCCGCCTGTGTTTTATAAATAGAACAGTGCGTGTTCCTTCTGGGTATATACATATGTACGAGTTTGAATGGCTGGTCACAATAGTATTCGTAGAGCTTCCCATCATATGTATATATATCTATATATGTCATATGTATACAGATATATGAATCAACATACGTCTCTGTCGTGGGTTCCACGAAAATCGTAAACACGCGTCCGGCTAATGCGAAAGTTATGAAGTAATATTATTCGCCCTTCCACCATGGAGAGATTGACTCCGTGCCATATCATCCTGTTAATAATGGCGATGCGCGTATCGTCGATGACGCGACATTACGATTACGTGCGATCCCATTCTTAGTCAGAAAAATTCCAAGTCCGCCATTTTAGGCGTAAACTTATACGGTTTTACTTACGGACACTGCACTTATGTATTTCGATACGTGTAAAACGATTAATCGCTCGTCTGGGCGACGTTGCAGAGAGATGCAGTATTTTACGAAGAATTCGCTGAGCTTACTAATTGCAACATGAATTCCTCGTACAGAGAATTATCCGAGTGTTTCCTTTTCTTTTTCTTTTCTTTTATGCGGCTCTGTAAAACGTTTCGCGCTGAGCCGCGTTTCGTGAAATGCATTTGCTTCGGGATGGCCGAGTGGCGCGCTCGATGCACGCTTGATAATCGTTATATTAGGAATTTCTACTTTATCGACAGACGGTAAAGAATAAAAAAAAATAACAGGTCGGACAGAGAAAGGTTTTTTTTATTAATATAAACTTATGCATACCGCAACGCTAAGAGGAATTTATTATTATCACATTGTTTTGACCAAGATCAGTGTTGACTCGTGGGTCGCTTTAATTTGGATCGATCATAATGACAATTGGTATTTGCTCCCGCGAGTCTCGCCTTCTATGAATCTCGGCATATATTTTCATAAGGAGCAGACGCTGAAAGTCAAACTAATCTCACGCAATCATCCAATTTTAATATATCCTCTCTCCGACGTATTCACGTTTCTCCGACTTTCTTCTTCGCTTAGCAGTCACTCGTATCCCGAATACGTATATATACGCGCGCATGACTCTGCACTGTCAATGAAGGATACTAGTGTGCGCATGAGAATCGGGAAACAAATGGCTTCGTTACGGAATCATTATGGATGATTACCCGATGCCCGCAGACGGTCTATGACAATTACGTTGTCTCAAGAATGAGATAACCCTTTTCCTCCCGTCGTAATTTCCCTTATCCACTTGAAGATCCGTGGAAGCGTTTAAGTCAGAGAAGAAGAAAAAAAGAAATAGTCTCCACTCAAAGGACTCCCTGCGATTTTCTTTTTTCGTCCTGTTGCAAAAATAACAGGAACTCAGGATCCCATCAGTGGAAATGTCAAACGTCCGAATAGTCAAGTGACTCTACTCGCGCCGAATCTCCTTTTTCTCTGTCTTCCAGCAGAAGCCTCAATATCGGATTTTCTACCCCCCTTAACATCAACGGCAACCCTTCTTTTCCTTTTTGACTGTATCCAAGGGCTGCTAGCCGCTGGGGAAGTGTTTAATTTATTTATAGACAATTCAATCAGACTCTGAGGTCTGGTCAGTGTTTCCTGGCCCCGGGCAGTTATCTGTTAACGATATAAGTAACGGGGGATGATTTCAACCCTTGAAACCGATCCAGTAGTCTTCCTAGACGGGGGATGGGATTTTCCTTGAAGGAATACAAAAAATAATACAACCATTGTGAATTCTCCGTAACAACGATCCAAACGTATCTCAGTCTCTCTCACTGTTCATCTCCACTTTAATACACCCACCATTATGCACCTGTCTCCCCGATACACTGCTTATCCAACCTCCTGATGTTCCCTGGCATCATCCCCCTCTTCGTTCATCCTCGCAGAACACATCCTTTGGTCCGTCATATTTAATCCAAGACCACCCTTGTTTGCGTAGTTTTGGGTTACAACTCGTCTAATGGATTATCCTTATATCCTCCTGGACGCACCATCACCACCGCCATTATCGTCACCCTCAACCCCCTCCATACCTTTAACCCCCCCCCGAAAAAATACTACCCTCCAACACCCGTAACGTCGAAGCTTTCTCAAGAAGACGCATAGAGACTCCTACCCAGCATATCCACCCTGTCGAGAAACACGCGCATCGCATAAACATAACAATGATTTCCTATATTTACTCGACTTATTAGCAGAAATCATCCCCTAAGTCGTGGAGTCTCTTAATGCCTCCTTGGTGGCTCGCGAGGCCCGCTTATCCTTATACCCTTAGAATAAGCCGTGACGACTGTCCTTGTCTCACGTGAAAAACATCCCTTGCTCTCGTCACTCCAATAGTTATATATCAATCGTATTCTTATGACGAATCTCACGGTGACAAGGGGTTGCGCTTCGTAGGGACACGTGATATACGTTGCCACGAGGTGAAACAGGGGTGGTACGACCGCATTGATTGAATGGGATTTACGACGTATATGATTCCCATATGAGCTCGATACTCTTGGCATACGTGTGTAACGAGCCCATTACAAGATTATAGCGTTATGGCGTGTGCACTTATTAGTTGTCGTCGAGACTTTCTCCCACTTTATTCTCTTCCCCCCTGCTTCACTGCTTTATTTATTATTCTCGCAAATTTCTTTACGAGAAAATGGCCGGGACGTTGTTATTAGCGGGTCCTTAAAAAAAAATAGGGGATTACGAGTCTACACTGTACAGGTATACGAGATCGAGTCTTATGGGCGGGGATTGAGATTGTGATGGATATATATGTATTTTTGTTTTTGAGTAAATTTTGAATTTTTTCTTTTAATTTTTCTACGTCCTCTTCTATCACTTTGGCTACTGTGTATAGACACGGGCATTTACACCGCTTGCTTCTTCTTCGGCATTGGCTTTTAAAAGCTCCTCGTTGTTATGTCGAGCGTGAGTGCGAGAGAGACGTCGCTATCTGGCCGAGAGTGTAATAGAGTGAGACAGCCTCGTATATAGCGAGTAGGGCCCTCTCCTCACGGGCTATAGCTCCTATGGAGCCAGCATCAGCAAAGCGTCTCGGCGTCGGAGGCGCCAAAGCGTCGCGGCGCCACCCCCGGCGCCCGTCACTACGCCGCCAATCTCAACCCAACCCGCCCCTCGTGTATACCATAAACCCTCCTGTCCCTATCCGAATTTCCACATGCGAAAATCGCCTGTTCTTTTTCTTTTTTTGCTTTTCGTCTGTCTTTTTCTATCGTTGCTCTTGTTTTCTTTAATTCCCTTGCATCTACATTTAATTGTATCTTTGTCGTTCGATGCAGTCGCAATTTTTCCTTTTTTTAATTGGGATTTTGACGATTTTACGCAAAGACGAAATCAACGCCCTCTGCATCGTTTGTTCGTAGGAATTTTTAAAGCCACTTCGTCACTTCACACGGTCGCCATTTTCTTCACGTCTCGCGGATACTCGTCTTCTTTGTTTCTACGTTTTCCTCCAAAGTGAACGTTTCTCGCCCTTGTAATTTTGCAGACGCGACGCAGTGAGAATCAGCCCGTACGAACGAGAAGAGGCTACGCGAAATCACGTGACACGAGGAACACCGAAGGGAAGTTTATTCACCGTGAGAGAATTCACTAAAGGGTGAGTTTCAAGTGGTATATACTTTGCATAGGGATCTTTTTATCCCTCCTTCTCTTTTTCTTCTGTATATTCTTTTTTTCTTTCTTCTTCCTTCCCCCTTTTCTCTCGTCTCTCTGTGCGTTTCCGTCAAAAACGACGACGACGACGACCGCGACACAACAATTGAAAACCAGCCCATGATCGTTTCACGGGGTCCCGGCGACTAACTGCCTGCTCTGACGAATGTCAATAAAAAATACTCATAAAGAGAGAAAATGGTGAAATAGACGAGTGCGATAAAATGGCTACCGCATGACTCACGAAGAGATGAGACCGACCGGAGCAACCGGAACACAGCATCCCCCTATAAACGCAGGGGGGTACCGACGATTTTCGTCGTAAAATTTTCGTCTGCAGTGAACGCATTTCTTTTTCCTACCTAAAAAGGTATACCGATGAAGGGTAGGTGGTGGTGATGGGAGTAGACCACGTGACAAATACGAAATACTTCTCGGCCATAATCCCCAAAGTATAATACTTAATTGCGACAAATATGGACCGTAAAATTTGAATAGGCATCCCTTAACGAGGGACACGCCTAGACGATATACTTCAGGAGGAAAATACCTTGAGGGGAGGACGTACGTATATATTTGTAACTGCATATATGCACAGTGCAATTTAAATGCACCAGCCAAATTTCACAACTGTCATGCGACAGGTTGTGGTTATGAGTCATTTGAATTTGAATTTTGAACTCCAAATCGTTACAAAGATATCGTACAGAGACACTCAAAGTATTCCTATTGAGGATCAGACGGAAGCAGCATCCAAGTGAACAGGGGTGTACAAGAGGCGTTTGAAAAATTGTCTCGTAATCGTCCAGAGAAATCTCGTAGGGGTTGGACAGGTGACGCACATCCCGTAAATTTTTGCGGGTTCGACGTGGCGTCCGATAGGATCATACCGCGCGTTTATTCCGCACAAATGGCAGATTGGTTTGGCAGGGATGCTGCACGTTTTTGCTATCTCCATGTGAGGTCTGTAACAGGGGGGGTCGGTAGTGGCTATTGTGCCCTGGCAGTTACACGTCACAGTGTCTGGTGGCGACTGTCAAAAGTCAAGGATTGGTATTAACCACGCGTACCAGAAATCAACCCACCCACCCCTATGAGATGTGCTATCTCTGATCTAACGTCGCGCAGATCACCTATCTGTACATCTGTCGCGATGGGTGCTATCGGAGAGTATCCCTTAACTGTACTTTAGATAAATATGGGGTGTCTTCGTCTCTGCGCAGAATTTTCTTCCTGCGCGTTCTCACAAGGGGTGGTTTATTAGAAGTCAACGTACTTACCCAATTGTTATTGTCGGACAGCTCTTCCCCCCTCCCCGCCCCCCGGGTACTTCCTGCATGAGATAAAAGGGTCCGTGACCGTTCCCTTGAAATTTTTTGTCAGATTCCAGAATTACGTGGCGCGCATTGATTCTCCTCGCGGTGAACCACCCTTAGCTGATAGTGGCGGTCCAGGGATATAGTGACTGGTGGGGTTGGTCGGCCAGCCAATCAGAACGTTCTAGACGGTTTGGCGCCAATCGTAAAACAGACCGTTCTATGGGAACGAACAACAAACAATAAATAATAACGTATTGCGGGATGTCCTCTATGGTTTTTGGTGCTTCCGTTTTCATCGGTTGACTTCCGGTTGTGTTATGGCAATTCTGTTAATCAGTCGTAATTGTCTGGCGATAAGGAACTTTTGATAATTTATTTGATTCTCGTCGATGGGATTGTCGAACAGGGTGTATGGGGCTTTCTTGATTCCGTAGGGATGGTCGAGACCTTAGGAAGAATAAAACTACCCCTAGCGCGTTTCGCAAAGGCGCACGGTCAAGCCGTTTCTACCGGAAGACTCCCGTGGAAGCTTCTAAAATACGAAGGGATGAAATAAGTGCGGGAGGGAGCGGAGGGACGAAAGAGGGTTGTCGCTGCATAAATTCCCAGTACATCTCAATTCACCCCCAGCGGTGACCATTCTCTTACACGTCGTGCCTCTGAGTGACACCCTGAACTTCCCGTAGTGCCTTTCTGGCCTCGCCACCCCTGCGGACTTGCATTATCATCCCCTACGCTCATGCTGGGGAATGAATTTCGTGAATCCGTTAGACACGACCGGATTCGAAAAAAAACTGTCATCAAAACCTTCGTACATACTTTCCACTAAGTATCACCCTTACGCGCTGACCGTATACCCCCCGTGCAAATGCATCTCTCGGAAGATTCGCAAAACCACCCCTAAATCCTTCCTTTTTCAATTCCCTTCTATCTGCTTCGTCGACCCGATCGCTCATCCCCCAATCGAGTTACCCCTTTACCATCTTACTCGTACTGAGGTCCAGCGACTGGTTCGCGTCCCCACATCTTTTCCTCGTAACTAAAAAAAAAAGACAAAAAATAAAAGTAACCAGCATCCGCTCGCGGTCCAAGGTGGATCCTTCAATTATTTAACCCCTAGCCACGGGGGTAGATACGTAACCCCCCGTTACGAAAATGGAGCAATGAGAGAGGGTGCAACGAAGGGTGTGTAGGTACGTCGGTACGTAGATCTCCTAGCGTCGCGACGCTTCTCGCACCGATATCCTACCACCAACGTACGGACATCCCTCACGGAGGGGATGATGTGTTCGTCGGTCATATAGTGGGGATGATTCTCCTTGGCATCATTCTTCCCCTATAAACGGGAATATCGTTGACCAATCGCGTCGCTGATTCTACGTGGCTCACCCCCACCTCTTGGGGATGATCGCGCGCGCACCCTCTCTGACGGAACTCCGATTCTCCGGGTGCCACACGCAAGGCCACAGACGCATCACTTCTTTGGCGACAGCCTTCGGGGTAACATCCTCGTTCTCTCTACCCTTGCAAACATCCCTTATCCTCAACGTTATCCGATAACTACCCTGCTTCGTACCACTGCACCCTTGTCCTTTACAAAAATATCCAAGTTCAAGTTCCTCGCCTTTCTTTCGTACTTCAACCCTTTTTCCCCTTTCTCCTTCCTTGTTTTATCTTCTACTCTTTCTACCCTTTTGTACAATTTTTTTTTCGATCATCCACTTCCAACGACTTCCGGTTCTCGCTGCTTTCATCCCCCTTTCGTCCATCGTCACTTGTCGCGAAAGTTTACTACTTTACCCCGAACTTACCTTTTGTGCCTTGTGACAGTCCGTCCAGAGATACATAAGATTCTCGTTGTTACTATAGCATTTTTTTTTGTTCATCCCCTATACACAGTTTTCTTGTCTCCCTCGATTATTACACCCTTCGCAAATTTCTTGTTCACCTCGTTACTCGATTATCGTAATTCGTTCCTCCGTAGTTTATATAAAACACTTCGAATTTCCTACTGAAGGTATATTGCCACTTAACATTTTTTAAATAATTTTCTGTCGTTAAACTTTCACAAATTTTACGTGAAATTTCTTGTAGACACCCGTCCATTCTCTCGTGCCTTGTAAAAAAAATTCCTAATCTACCCTTACGTATACGGGGATTCATTAAGAGGAAAAAAAATACCTAGAAATTCAAAAGAAACCTTAGTCATATTTTCAAAGGGACAGTACACCCTTAAAAAAAATTGTACATTTCCTTTTCAATCCCTGCATCCTTATCGTTCTGCCGTCCAAAGTCAGAGAGAGAGGAAAGAGAAAGAAACAGAGAGAGAGAGAGAGAGAGAGAGAAAGAGAGTAGAGTATAAACGTGCTATAGCAATAACTCAGTAAGTCAGGCTTGTTCGCATCCCTTAAATTTCGTAAAACGGGGTAAAAGTATTCGCCGAAAAGTAAACGTCGTTTATCGTGATTGACCGAAAGAAGAGCCTTTGAGAGATAGAAAAGAGAGAGAGAAAATAAAAAAAAGGAGGGGTCTGAAGAGGACTCGATAGGGTAGCAAGTTACATCATGAAATTACCTGGGTAAGTAAATCGTGTGTAATTTGTTATGAAAAATATAAATGTATTTTTTGTATGTATCTGTTTGCCTGTATGTTCATCAGTGTTATATCACGTTGCATAATTTTATTTATACTTGTGCTTTATCAGCTGCTCTTACGTATCGCGGTTAATGACCGCAATTATTCGAGGGGTGGCCGAATTTTATTAGGCTGTAAATTTTTTTTTATTCTCCGTTATCAGGGGGGCGAGTTCCTATTTTGAAAATTGTCAAGGCTCGCGCGTGCGTGTGTCAAAAATAATTGACCAGGTAAAATATTTGGTTTTAAAGCGGACACGTCAATTACACATCCAGGATATATGTGCCATAGGGGTGGATTTACTGTGCGGGGCCCTTTAACGTCTAGGGAAACCCGATAGGATAATTCCTGGGGGTTAACTTCTGTCCGGACACTCTAGCTACCCCACTAACCATGGTAGGCGGCCCCCACCCCCCTTGGATAGGATAAATTTCCTCTGCACGGGGTGCTTCAGAGCGAGGGGTTGAAAGTATATTGTTTTTCGGTTCTTTTTACTCCGTAAAAGTTTCATGGGGGGTGGGTGGGAGGGGGTAGTAAGCATCGGTATCTTTAAAAAATTCGCGCATCAGGCGAGTCCCTGTCAATTCATCCCCTCTCAACTCCTGGGGGTTAAGGGATGCTATCGAATTTCATCGAGTATATAAACGATATACGTACTTGCGGAGGTAAACTGAAAATCGTTGAAATATCTTTGGAATGACTTGGAGGGAGGGGGGTGATACCACCCTTAAGTTAAGAAGGGGATGATTGAGCTCTAACGATACTTACGTAAGGGATGCTTACGGGAACGTACGAACGGCGGTGAATGGGCAAAGAGATTGCAGACTGTTTTTTTTAGGGGGGGTGGCACATGAAAAATCATGAGTTTAGGGGGAGGTCACTGTCAACCCTTAATATAATTCCGACATTTGTCCACCGAAACGGAGGGTGGCGTGTGGTAAGCTTCTGCCCAGGGCGGCGGTGGTGGTGCAGGTTCTGTAGAAGACACATCGGAAGAAAGGGTGAAATAATTCTCAGACCTTACTCGAAAACCACCCTCCCTCCATCGTCCCTACTTGGGGGTGTGTTACTGGGGCACTAGTGCGCAGAAGCTCCGCGAAGCCCGACGCGATCTGATTCTCCCCAACCTTTCCCCACCCCCTGTGCGAGCCGCATCTCATCCCCTCTATATTCTACTCTTTGGCCAGTATACCCACACACCCCCAAAATATAAGGGGTGGCCCACCCCGACATTTCACCCGGTTACATTTCCAGCCTCGAGTCTTCCACTGCGGCGCATTCGGTTTCTGGCCAGTGACCGGGGTAGCACCGTCCGCGCTAGTTCAACCCTTAGCTGCAGCTACCCTTAAAACAACCCTTAGTATATACAACCTTTGCCGCGAATCATCCCTTAGTAAAAACCCTTCGCATCCATCAACGTGAAAGGAGTGTCTAACACCGCGTACGATTTACCAAATTCTAATCGCTCGTATCATCCCTATCGACAGTCATCCCTTAACTTGCACGGGTTGGCGCGTAAATTTAAAAAGCAAAAAATCTCATAAACAGTGACAAGTGTTAACTTCTTGTTCCATCGGTCTTCTTCTACCATGGATCTGAACCCGTGCTGTGGCTTTGTCGGTTTAATGAACTATCTGTATACCAGGAGTCTTCATCGCAGACGACGACGAAGACGCGACTCGCTTCAGGATACGGACACCTTGGGCATTCCGCGATCCTGGGTACATTGAAGGGAAAGGCGTTTAACGGCTTGCGCAATTTAGTCAGCCTGATTTAGATGAGACACACGAGTGTGGGCATTTTTAGTGCTTTTTTTACGATTAGTTGAATCGTGTGGCTGGGGGTTGGTGGGCTGGGAGGAAAAGGGGTTTATATTAGGACAACGACGCTGGTGCACAAGGTAAATAAGAATTGTTCTCTTTGGAAACTGATTGGTGATTGATAACGTTGTATTTATTTTTTTTTTCTTGTCAATTTTTGAAAAAAGAAGAGGTAGAAGATACTCGAAGATGTTTTGTAAATAAAAAAATGACGTGGCGCGCTCTCTTGAGTCGTTTAAAAATCGTGAAACGAGACGCTCGCTTTTATTTGAAGATTCTACGAACCCCCTCCCCTCCCCCCTCCGTGACGAAGGTCTCGCTTTGATTGACGAATTCATCCCCACGACCCTCACTACCACCCTGTGCGAAATAGTTACCGAGGATAACCGTGTACGTCGTCACCCTTTGATCGCATTTCATCCCCATTCAGCTCGCATCGATACAAGACTCTCCTCCTCGCCCCTTGGTGTGATTAGGGATGCCAGGGGTCTGCTTGGATTGTACGGGCTGTTGATCTTCGTTAAGGGATGCTTTCGTACGGGGAGGTCATACGCGATTTTTCCTTCTGGAACCTCAAACCACCCTCTGAGATTCGAGCGTATCATCCCCCTTCCCTTGCTCCTTAGCTATGGTGTATCAGCAGGGGTGCTCGCGTGATTGGCACATTGTGCCGATCGATTAGCAGCGTTAACTCCCACGGATTAACGATACTACGACTTGGGGGGTTGGGGGTGGGGCAGGGGGTTGAGGACAATTATGCGAGGGATGCTTGATACATGGTTCACTCACCTTAGTCGTGTAATATTTTATTTTCGTATTATCTTCACTAGAAAAAAAAAAACTGCAGTCGCGAAGGGGTTGTTTTTTTTCTTACTATACTAAAATTTTTTTTTCCTGATGCAATTTACGTGTAGCTGTAAAAAAATGTTTTTCTTTCTTTTTGCTTCCGTCGTAAGGGCTCTCTGGATGACATTAACACCCACCCCTGTCGCGCTGTTCAGCATTGTTGAAAGTTGCAACCCCCCTCCGATGCACTTCTTAGATTCCGAGATAAGTAAGAGGAGAAGGTTGGGTTAGGTTCGACTTGCCTGACGAGGTTCTTCTAGGTTGTGTAGTAGTGAAGGTGCTGAAGGAACCGATTGGAGGACAGGAAGGTAAGGGAGTTGAAGGAAGAGGTGGATGGGGGTTGAAGGGTGGGTGAGGAGGGTGTCAAGGACCGGGTAGGGGTTTGTGCTCGAGTTTGACACAGTCAGAGCCGGCGTTGCCTGGCAACGACTCTAAGGGTGAAAGTCCACTGGCGTAGACACCCCTTACTAAATTTTACTCCAACCCTTAGTACGGCGCGTAACTCTCCTCGGCTCGCCGCTTGTTTTTCTCTCTCTCTCTCTCTTTCTCTTTCTTTTCCTTTCACCCTTATACACATTAGCCATATATAACCTCGCACCTCTTGCAACCCCTAAAGTGACTTCTCCTCCCACCGGAAGTCACTGACCGAACGAGTACGCTAGTCAATCGAGTGTTTACTGTACGAACTCTTTTCTTTTTATTTCTTTTATTACGGAACTTTTTTTATTAAAAATATCGAACTCTCGTTTTATCGACTGTCCGTTCGATATTTTCGGAAAATTTTCTATTCGGCCTTTTTGGGGCGCTGTCGCGTATGGACATTTTGCTCGACAATGAAAAAGTTAATTATAATGAATTAAAAATTTGTGATATTTTCAGACAATTAATAATTATTTAAACAATCGATTAATCGAATTTTAGCAATTTTTGTTGAATCGATTTTTACATTAGCTTTCACTCAGCACGCTCACTCTTGATGAACACGTTCGTATCCACGCCTATGGCGGGCACGCTGCACCCCGTGGCAAATTCTATGGCAAATGTACCATGCCATGGGAGATCAATATATAGACAGAAGTCCTATGAGGACTTTTCATGTCTCTGTTCATCTCTCTCTCTCTCTCCCCCCCCCCTCTCTCTCTGTCTTTTTGTCTCTCTTTCACCTGTCATTGCGGCTGCAGGACACGTTTAATTCCGGACTTCCCTTGTGCTGCTCCAAAATACAAAGATCTCATGTATACCTGAAACTGCATAGTCTTTTGATAAAAAAGAAATATAATTATTAAATATAATTTTACAAGGATAAAAGAGCACAGAAAGACAAGGAGAATTCTTGTCGAGGATGACTTCCCTTTCTCCCAATCTGCCCCAAGAAAATGGGGACGGATATTAACCCGGTGGCGATGCAACTTGTTGCATTCAGCTTTAATGCGGAAGCAGCCGATGTTTACGTATAGTATACCAAAGACCCGTGATCTTTAGTTGATTTTTTTTTGTTGGCAGGGAAGTTATAAAAAATTATTTCTGACAAACGTATTCCTATTTTATCAGGCTTTTAATGAAAATGAAATTTTTGGATTGTTTCAGTCAAGTGACTCGGGAGGATTTCGAGCTTGCAGAAGATCGCCCACGGCAATCGCAATGGCCACCCTATCCCTGCGAATCTCCATACCGGAGAAAAATGCGACGAAGATGATGCAGTTCGATCCGAGCACGTCGGTGTACGACGCGTGTCGGATAATTCGAGAAAAATTAGCTGACGCCACGAATATGGGACAGCGTGAGTAATATTTCTGATTAGCGCGTAGAAAATTGAATGGCGTAAAATCTTGATGGGTCAGCAGGATGCCTGAGATTATGATGATGATGATGATTAAATTTTTTTAACAGCCAAGGACTACGGCCTCTTCCTCTCAGACGATGACGTGAAGAAGGGCGTCTGGCTCGAGCCTGGTAGAAATCTCGATTATTACATCCTAAGGAATGGCGATCAGCTGGAATATCGACGGAAGTTGAGAACCCTCAGGGTGCGTATGCTCGATGGTACCTTGAAGACACTGTTGGTGGATGACAGTCAGCCTGTGGCTAATCTCATGGTGGTAATATGCACGAAAATCGGTATAACGAATCACGACGAGTACTCCTTGGTGAGGGAGCTCGTCGACGAGGAAACTGAGAATCAGAAGCCTGGAAACTTCGGCACACTCACCCTTAAGAGGAGGAAGGAGGATAAGGGAGAGAGGGATGCGAAGATGGATCAGCTGAGAAAGAAACTTAAGACAGACGACGAGGGTGAGTTTTTTTTTATTTATTTATTTGATATAGATTTTCCCGAGATACCTGGTGCAATATTGTACAATGTGATATTGAAAGATAACTGTCTGTTTCAGTCAATTGGATCGATCCCAGCAAGACTCTTCGCGAACAGGGTATAGATGAGAGCGAAACGGTTTTACTCAGAAGAAAGTTTTTCTTCTCCGATCAAAATATCGACAGTCGCGATCCTGTACAGTTGTCCTTGCTCTACGTACAAGCCAGAGACGCCATCTTGGACGGTACACATCCGGTCACCCAGGAGAAGGCGTGCACCTTTGCCGGAATTCAATGTCAAATACAGTTTGGCGATTATAAGGAAGACAAACACAAGCCTGGATTTTTAGAGTGAGTATAGACAGACTGTATCCGGTATCCATTCATATTTTACCCAGAGGATGATATTTTGAAACTATCTGTATATCTGCTTGTAGTCTGAAGGAGTTCCTGCCGCAGTCCTACCTGAAAGTCAAGGGTATTGAGAAGAAAATTTTCGCCGAGCACAAGAAACACGTGGGACTTTCTGAACTGGACGCTAAGGTCCTCTACACGAAAACCGCCAGGTCACTGAGTACATACGGTGTAACCTTCTTCCTGGTGAAGGAAAAGATGAAGGGTAAGAATAAGCTGGTGCCTCGTCTCCTGGGTGTTACCAAGGACTCTGTCCTGAGACTGGACGAGAAGACTAAGGAAATCTTGAAGACGTGGCCGCTGACAACTGTCAGACGTTGGGGAGCCTCGCCCAACACCTTCACCCTCGACTTCGGCGACTATTCCGATCAATATTACAGCGTACAGACCACCGAGGCTGAACAGATTTTACAATTGATATCCGGATACATAGACATCATCCTCAAGAAGCAAAAGGCTAAGGATCATTTTGGTATCGAGGGCGATGAAGGATCTACCATGGTCGAGGACAGCGTATCACCTCTCAAGTGAGTGCTTGCATAACTATTTATTAATTAGATTGACATTAAGCAAAATCAATAATCTCAATTAACAAAGTCATTAGTACCATTAGTCCGGTGCACTTGTTGTTGCTGCTTGTTCGTTACTTCAGCTCCAATTGTCACTCGATAAAGATCGTTCTCTCGCTTTTTCTTGGTCATTGTACAAAATGGAGGAGTTCCTTAGACAACGTTACAAGTGCGTCCTAATAAAAACTACAAGACAATACTAAACAAATAATTTTCTTACTCTTCTATACGCAGAGCGACAATAATGCAGCACGAAACCAGCAACGTGGGCAAAGGAAACGTAGAGGCCGTCTCCGTAGCAATACCAGCAGTGATGAGGGCCGGTGGCGATGGTGAGTGAAAGTCCAAAAACCCTTAAAGAAAAGAAAACCCTATTTTTCATTCTCAAGTAGCGTTTCAAAAGAATCCAGACCTTCACGTTTCTGTTTTGAATGATTTTTCGTATTCTTTTTTATTTCACACACGTTGCCGTACCTCGTACGTTCTTTTTCTTTTTGTACATACAATACAAACCATGTATATACACCATCGTACAGTCGAATCTTTCAATCAGTATATAACAAGTATATAAAATAGCTTACAAGGCATTTTTCGTAATACTCCATGGAGTTTAAAACGCGAACGCACATGATCATCCTCTTGTACATACGTATATTAGGCTAACTGTATAGGCTAGACTGCATGATACGGTTTGTAGGGGCTCGACCATATGGAACTGGGCACATGGGTGGTGCTCAATACACGACAGTCAGCGGGCAGGTGAACATCGCGCACGCTCCACCAATGGTAAGGACGGGACGAATGGCTGGACGGAACTCCTGCCGATGATTATCACTGCATTAAAAAAAGACGTTTTGTATTTTTTTTTCTACCTAACAACTAACGACGGATTTTTTTAAATTATCTCGAGCACTTTAGGATCACGTTGATCCTCGGCAGGAGTATAGAAATTATTCCAGCAATTTCATTTACAATTAACGACAGTAGCTTAGTCTCTGTAGGACCGCAGCTTATCGACGGTAAAAATAATGATTTTCCGAAAGACCAGAGCATTTGTTAAACGAAGTGGGATGAAAAAAATAATATATCGAATTCTGTCAAATCAATCTGTCTCTATTGCGTGTGTATATACGAGTCGCCCAGTAGCCGAGAATACTCAATGTCGGACCTACTAACGATCGGTTGAATTTTTCTTTGTTTCTTTTCATGCTAGGCGCCCTGTATTATGGACACAGAGTAGGTACATCACGATAAACACTTTTTCTCACAAGATTTGATAACGTTTTCACACGTTTGCTTAGTTCTTTCACGATTGGTACGTTTTGCCTTTTTGTTTATCACTTTTTAGTTGTCGTTACTGGCGGTGAACCAGTAACGTCCGTCGTCGTACGAACTTTCTAGGTTTTTCCCGTTTCGATTCCTTTCTATTGTGTATTCTCGTTGGTTACCGTAATTTTTTTTCTTTTTTTTTTGTTTCATATCACAGATAAGTCTTTCAGTCTCTATCTGAAAATTTTGAAATTAATATGAGATTTAGTGCATGGCTTTAACGAATATCACAGAAGTAAAGTACTTGGGCGTTTCCTAGATAAGGTTGTTAAAGGTGAGTTTTTCACGGAAAGGATCGCCCGGGTATTGTACTCTGTGTTGAATTTGAGACTACGTAAAAAGAATGATTGCTGATTTAGGTGCAGCAAACGAAAGTCACGTCCGTTCTGTCGGAACCGCAACGTGCCTTACTCTCGACCATCACTGCGGGTCACGAGGTCATCCAGACTGCAGAGAATGAACTCTCGAGCAAGGCTCAACTTCCGGAACTGGGTACAGATCCAGCTTCCTTGAAGTGGATCGAGCAGACGATTGATACCCACAAACAGAATGTAGGATCGCAAATAGCGGCCATGAATGCGGCCACAGCTCAGGTCGTCACCCTGACCTCAGGACCTGCCGACGACGTGGATCATACTGCAGTCGGTGCTGCCATCTCGACGATCGCCACGAACTTACCGGAAATGACGAAGGGCGTAAGAATGATAGCTGCCCTGATGGAGGATGAAAATTCTGGCGACAGACTCCTAGACGCTGCCAGGAAGCTGTGCTCAGCCTTCTCGGATCTTCTCAAGGCCACCGAACCGGAGACCAAGGAGGTTGGTTTGACTCTAGTATTACTGTTGAATGGTAATGAGAATATCAAGGAGGTCTGTTTCAAAGGTCGCTTTTCTCTACAGCCTTTCTATATAACGTCTACTCTCTATGGACAATATGTAAGCACTGAGTAAAGTCATTGAATGTTAGAATAGATTATAGTTTTTAGTCTAGATCAGAGTACCTTCTAGACTACGCGTATCCGGTGTTGGTTTCGTTCCTCGGAGGAGAATAAAAATTGACATTGTATCTTTATAGCCAAGGCAGAATCTTCTCAATGCTGCATCCCGAGTGGGCGAAGCTTCTCACCAGGTCCTCACCACCATTGGAGAAGAGAACGACTCGAATCGTGAACTCCAGGACATGCTCTTGGCCCTTGCTAAAGCTGTCGCTAATACTACAGCTGCCCTGGTGCTAAAGGCAAAGAATATCGCTGCCACTTGCGAGGACTCTACGACTCAGAATAAGGTCATCTCAGCTGCTACGCAGTGCGCCTTGGCGACCTCTCAACTTGTCGCCTGTGCTAAGGTCGTCGCACCGACTTTACACTCTCCAGCTTGTCAGACTCAATTGATGAACGCAGTGCGCGAGGTCACCAAGGCTGTCGAGGGTCTCATTCAGGTCTGCAACGAGACCTGTGGGGATGATAATCTTCTGAAGGAATTAAGTGCCGCAGCTGCTGAGGTCAGCAGGACTCTCAACGATCTACTGAATCATATAAAGACAGCGACCAGAGGCGAGAGAGCTAAGGAATCCGTGCAAGAGGGTGCCGTGGAAACCATCCTCGTCGCCACGGACAAACTATTTGCTAGTACTGGAGATGCTGGCGAGATGGTGCGTCAGGCCAGGGTGGTAGGTCAGGCTACGGCGCAGCTTATTCAGAGCATAAAAGGCGAGGCTGAAAAACAGACGGATTCTGAGCAGCAACGAAGATTACTGGCTGCTGCAAAAGTACTGGCCGACGCTACTGCCAAGATGGTGGAGGCTGCTAGACAGTGTGCTAGCAGTCCTCACGATGCTAAGATGCAAGATCAGCTTCGTCAAGCTGCTGAGGAACTCAGGGTAGCTACCACAGCCGCTGCTACTCCTGCACTGCGTAGGAAACTTATTGGCAGATTAGAAGCCTGTGCCAAGCAGGCTGCTTCCACAGCCACTCAGTGCATTGCCGCATCATCTGGTGCTGGTCATCACAACACCAATCCATCCAGTCAAGAAGAACTCAATGCAGAGTGCCGTGCCATGGCTCAGCATATACCACACCTCGTAGCAGGTGTAAAGGGTACCCTGGCCCAGCCTGATAATCCTACAGCACAGCTAAACCTCATTAACGCATCTGAACAATTCCTGCAACCCGGCACGTCCGTAGTTAAAGCTACCAGGGCAGTCCTGCCAACTGTCACTGATCAATCCTCAGCCCTGCAACTGAATAATACATCCCAACAGCTGGGATCATCATTAGCTGATCTGAGATCAGCTGTAACTCGCGCCAGGGAAGCTTGCGGTGGCCTGGAACTTGATGCTGCCGAAGAATTAATAAACAGCCTGAAGGATGAACTTGGGGAATTCTACCGTGCAGTAGAAGCAGCTAGTCTGAGACCACTTCCTGGTGAAACAACTGAATCTGCTGCTCTGCAAGTAGGAATCACTTCGAAGAACGTCGGCTTTGCCATGGCACAACTTCTGTCTGCTGCCAAGCAAGGAAATGAGAATTACACTGGAAGTGCTGCCAGGGAAACTGCATCCGCTCTTAAAGATCTTACTTCCGCTGTACGTGGAGTAGCTGCTACCTCCAATCAACCGGATACTCAGAAGAAGGTGCTCATGACTGCCGACGATGTTATTCTACGCTCTCTTCACCTTGTCAAGGAGGCCAGACGTGCTCTGAAGAATCCTGATAACCCTGAAAACGAGGCTAACCTCGCAGCAGTTGCTAAGGACGTGTCAAATTCACTGAACAAGTGCGTGTCCTGTCTACCTGGACAGAGGGACGTGGACAATGCTATTCGCAGTATCAATGACATGAGCCAAGTTCTGAACATGAACGAGTTCCCACAGACGAACAAAAGCTATGGGTAAGTAGAACAGTTTTCATTACACCTAGTGAAGATAGCGTCGAGGAATATCAATATTGACCACAGCTATTATTCCTTATCAGTTGTAAATAGAATGACTGCTCCTCTGTTACACAGCACGTTATTATTATTTCCAATACAGTACGAGTAAGGGTTTCTATTTGCTTGTGCAGGCAACTTCAATACGACCTGAATAACGCTGCAGCCAATCTGAACGATGCTTCGTCGAACGTCGTCTCCTCGGTTCGATCACCAGTTCAACTGGCCAGTTCTTCTGAGCAGTTTACATACGCATTTGGTGACTTGCTTGGTGTCGGAATGGAAATGGCAGGTCAGACTACTACAGAGACCCGGGGTCAGATGGTGGTGTCCCTGAAGAACGTTAGTATGACCTCCAGCAAACTCCTAGTGACTGCCAAATCCGTGGCAGCTGATCCTAACGCTCCCAATGCCAAGAATCAATTGTCGGCTGCTGCGCGTGCTGTGACGGATTCCATCAACTACCTGGTAGACGTATGCACGTCGGCTGCACCGGGACAGATAGAGTGTGACAACGCCATTAGGAACATACAGTCTATGAGATCCTTATTGGATAATCCTAGTGAACCCATCTCCGACGCTTCTTACTTTGAATGTCTGGAAACCGTGATGGAGAAGAGTAAGAACCTGGGTGATGGCATGACGGGAATAGCAAATCACGCCAAGAAGTCAGAACACGAGGAATTCTCAGTCGCTGTTCGAGGAGTGTCATCTTCTATCTGTGGTCTCATCGAAGCTGCTGCGCAGGCAGCCTACCTTGCAGGGGTTAGCGATCCTACATCCGTTGCTGGAAAACCTGGCCTCGTAGATCAGGCTCAGTTCCTCAGAGCCGCTCAGGCTATTCATACAGGATGTCAAAGTCTAGGAAATCCCACCAGTACTCACGACCAGGTAGTCCTGGCTGCTACGAAAATAGCAAAGCACACCAGCGCACTCTGTAACGCCTGCAGAATGGCTTCCAGTAAAACCAGCAACCCCGTCGCCAAGAGACACTTCGTACAGTCAGCCAAGGACGTAGCCAACTCCACTGCCAGTCTGGTAAAGGAAATCAAAGCCCTGGACAAGGATTACTCCGAGATCAACCGTGAGAAATGTGCCGAAGCTACGAAACCGCTTCTAGACGCCGTCGATAACCTCTGCACCTTCGCCGGGTCACCAGAATTTGCCAGTCAGCCTGCTAAGATATCTGTTGCTGCGCGAGCTGCCCAGGAACCTATAACAAACGCCGGCAAAGCCATGATCGATGGTTCCTGCGCCATGGTCCAGGCTGCTAAGAGCCTCGCCGTCAGTCCTAAGGACCCGCCGACCTGGAAACTCCTGGCCAATCATAGCAAGAGTGTCAGCGATTCAATTAAGTCTCTGGTTGCTTCTATCCGGGACAAGGCACCTGGACAAAAGGAGTGCGACGCTGCCATAGAGATGCTTTCTGCACGCATCCGTGAACTGGATGCTGCTCCTCTCAGCGAAGCGTCTATGAGTTCTGCACCTAGAAGAGAAAACCTGATCCAGGGTTTCACTGATCAAATGCAAAGCAGCGCGAGTGAGCTGCGTGAGAAATTGGAACCTTTACGCACTGCGGCTAAATACGAGGCTGAGAATATTGGTCACGATGTCAATCAGGTCGCCCTCTATTGCGAGCCGTTAGTATCCGGTGCTATTGGAGCTACCCTTAACATGGTCCATTCTAAACAGCAAATGGTTCTATTGGACCAGACGAAGACGGTGGTAGAGTCTGTTCTACAATTGGTCTACGTGACCAAGGAATCTGGTGGAAATCCCAAGGCGATAAATCTACACACCGAAGTCGACGAGACTGTGGAGTCTACTAAGGATGCTCTTCAGGAACTTCAAAACACTTTGGAAACAATCTCTACGTCTAACGGTATAGTGACTGGACTTATCGATGCCATATCTAGAGCTATGGTGAGATTGGAGGATCACAGGACCTCGACCATCGATACAGTGGACTCCTACGTTGACTATCAAACCAGGATGGTGGAAGCTGCCAAGGAAATAGCCCGTCTGGCCCAGGAGATGTCTACCAAGTCCAGCACGGATGTCACCAGGTTGGGTCCACTAGCTGTGGACATATCTCACAAGTACACCCAACTGGCACGCGATACTTCCGGCGCTTCTGCAGCAGCATCGAATGCCGATGTCTCCTCCAGGCTTCGTACAGGCGTCCAGGAACTTGGTCGCGCTTGCGTGGACATAGTGAGAGCAGCTGGTGCGTGTCAGATGTCACCCCGGGATGCATACGCTCAACGCGAGGTTACGGATCATAGCAAGAATGTCACGGAGAAGGTGTCCCAGGTATTGGCAGCCCTTCAAGCTGGTTCCCGAGGAACTCAGGCGTGCATCAATGCAGCCAGCACTGTATCGGGCATTATCGGCGACCTGGATACCACCATCATGTTTGCCACTGCCGGTACTCTTCACGCTGAGAACGAGGGCGATACCTTTGCCGATCATCGTGAGAATATTCTGAAAACCGCCAAAGCTCTTGTGGAGGATACCAAGACTCTGGTAGCTGGTGCAGCCTCTTCCCAGGAACAGCTCGCGGTAGCCGCACAGAATGCCGTATCCACAATCGTTCAACTTGCTGAAGTTGTGAAATACGGCGCTGCCAGTCTGGGAAGTCAAAATCCTGAGGCCCAGGTGATGCTTATCAACGCCGTTAAGGATGTGGCATCCGCACTGGGTGACCTCATCCACGCGACTAAGGCGGCCAGTGGAAAGCCCATAAACGATCCTAGTATGGCGCATCTCAAGGATTCTGCTAAGGTAGGATCATTATATCTTTCCTTTGCTTTTGCCTAATGCTTAATTTTTATTAAGATTATTCATCTGCACATCAGAATCTTCATTTATCTTAACACTAGGCTATTAATTCATCTTCACAGCTTTAGTAATCTCGTAACGGCATCTTCTTAATGGACCCGGTGTCTTTGAAAAGAGCACTAGGAAAAATCGGTCAGAATAATTTAGAATCTGCATTAACTGTAAACTGATTGACATGAGAATTAATTGGGAATAATTATTGTGTCAAAGACTAAGATTTTCAGCTAGACTAATTAATTCTGTTTGTCAATTAGAAACTAATTAATACCACTAAAAGGATTCGTATTAACACTTATCCCAATTTAATACCGTTGATTTTATATCTCCTTTCATTCCTCTCGTGTACCTCTATTATTTTTCTGTTTTTTTTTGTTTCCTGACATTTTTCTTTCCTTTTTTTTGGGTGGACTTTAATTGACTCAATCTCTGTACATATACCATTCATCACCCTTCAATGCTAACTGACCTCATTGTGTCTCTCACGTGTCTCTTGAACCATGAAGTCCTGTACTAAATGATTTACAAAAAAAAAAGAATTAAAAAATTAATCCTCGTGACACGTCGATCGTCCTCGGGAAAGCTAAATGAAAAAGCCGCGTCCGTGGGTCAAAGAAGTGAAACTCAAAAAAAAAACCCACCCCGTTAACCGGAACTCGTCGACGCCATATTAAAGTCCACCTTGCATCGCCTTCCTCAGTTATTTTTTATTTTTGTATTTTTTTTTCTCTCTCTCTAGTACACAAACTATCCTTCTTCTATGTGTGTGAACAAAATTCAAAAAAAAAAGTGCGTAGTGAAAACTGTGTTAGTTTTGCTGTATGTACCAAAAAGACACAGTAGCCGTGGTAGCGGTCAGTACACGTGACAGTAGTTAAAAAAAATAAAAAGAGGTATCCACATGAAGCGTCCAAAATTGAAAAAAAAAAATGAACTGATTATCACAAATTTTTCACTTGTGCTGATCCGCTAACATTAATGGTGGACTTTAATACGGTCAATAATTATTGACGATTTTCCTCTGGTTTGGGGTATGGGTCCGGATAGGTCTTGGAGCATCAGCTCCAGCAGCAGTGCGTCGCGACGGCTGACGTCGGTGGTTCCGAGTCCGAGTGGTTCGTGTCCGACCAAGAAGAGGAATTGATTCGACTTCTGTCGGTCTCAGAGAGCAATCAGCCGGCACAGCGAACATCTGATATTTTTCTACTAATGTAGTCGCAACAGGAGAGAATAGTCTCTTCTGTCTCCTAATACGACTCTATCTTTCCTTTACAGAATAATTTTCTCTCTCTCTCAGTCTCGCACACAACTCTTTCTTAATTTCTATGTCACTTTTTCATACTCGTTAGATTTAATTGCGCTTGCAAGCTTATTCGCTCCTACCGTTGGACGATCGTTGCGTTTGTCATTGTCATATAAGGATTTATTCCCATTGCGTAAGCCTATGCGCACGCATGCAAGCCAATCAAGAATTTCACATATCAGACGGTCCCTGACCATGTCACGTGTCGTATATCGGTCGAGGATAGTCTTTATTTTTTTTTGTAATTTTCACTATCTTTATTTTTTCGATTTCCATAAGCAGAGCATTTGGCGAATTAAAAAATTTATTTTTATGTAGCCGCTTCTTAGGCAGATGCGATAGACGGTCTGTAATGCTACAAATAAAATGGCAATGTCGCTGATTATTTTTTCTCCTAAGATTTCCTAGGGAAGATCACTTGTTTATATTATTGTTATATTTCATTAATGCTTAAGCGTTATTGTCAAGTGCGACAGCCTCTCTCTAGGTACGTACCAGTTCGTTTGAGCAAAATAAATGTGTGGTGTCCTAACAAGATCTGATTTGCCAGTAGGAGGATCGTTATCAGATTCTCAATGGCGAACGGTACTAATTTGTTTATGTTTTTCTTCAAAGCCACATAGCTAACCATTATTCACTGGGGAGACACTCTGAGTAACCATAATATATGTACTTGAAGCTTTTTGTTTTACCTTTACAGAAAATTTAGTTAACTCTGCTAATTAATCTTGTGTTTCAGTATTTAATAGAGAAACTCGACTAATAGCACTCGGGAACGGAATTGTTCTATCACTGTATTGATTTTTTAGCATGATAAGGATAAGTCCTGGTAGCGTGAACTGACCTTAAGTATTATCTGTGATGTCCAGGTTATGGTCACCAACGTCACGTCCCTCCTGAAGACCGTCAAGGCCGTTGAGGATGAACATACGCGGGGAACCAGAGCCCTGGAATCGACGATCGAAGCTATCGGCCAGGAAATTCGTGCTCTGAATACACCGGAAATGCAGAAGAGCAACGTGACGCCTGAGGATCTTGTTAGATGCACGAAGAGTATCACTACCTCAACGGCGAAGGCTGTGGCTGCTGGTAACAGCTGCAAGCAGGACGATATTATAGCTGCAGCTAATATGGGCAGGAAGTCGATAAGCGATATGCTCACCATCTGCAAGGGTGCTGCGTACAACTGCGCGGAGACGGCGGAACTGAGGGATAGGACGCTTCAGGCTGGACATGACGTTGCCTTGAATTATAGAGAGCTTCTTCAGGCTATACTCCAGGTCTCGTCTAGGCCTGGTGACGCGAAACACATGCTGCTACCTATATCTAGGAAGATTGCTCAGAGTGTGACAGAACTCGTGGCCGTTGCTGAATTGTTGAAGGGTAACGACTGGGTAGATCCTGATGATCCTACTGTCATCGCTGAGAACGAGCTACGTGGTGCAGCTGCCAGTATCGATGCAGCTGCTAAAAAGTTGGCTAGTCTGAGACCTCGACGAAGTATCCAGGTGAGTCCTCGGAGTATTGTCTAAAGGATCTTTACTTACAGCAAAGTCTCAGAAAGACGAAGAAGTCTTCTGGAGCATTACCGTGAGATATGTTTGATATTCTTGGTTGTTTGTACATAATCGACCAGGAATCAAACATATTATTATGGTGGTGTACCTGATCAGCGCGTAAAAGATCATATAAGGTATAAACATTAAGAGTAAGATCTCAGGACGATTGCGATATTAATCCTGGTACCTTCTGTCGTTCCCCAGGAAACCAACGAGGATATGAACTTCGACGAGATGATCCTGGAAGCAGCCAAGTCTATAGCAGCAGCGACTTCCGCCTTAATAAAGGCGGCTAGTTCAGCTCAGAGGGAACTGATAGCAGCAGGCAAAGTGTCCAGGACGCCGTTGACAAGTTCCGACGACGGTCAGTGGTCGGAGGGTCTAATATCAGCTGCAAGATTGGTAGCCGCAGCTACACACAGCTTGGTCGAATCTGCCAATGCCTTGGTCCAAGGTCTAAGCTCCGAGGAGAAGCTCATCTCCAGCGCCAAGCAAGTTGCTAGCAGCACTGCTCAACTCCTAGTGGCTTGCAAGGTCAAGGCCGATCCTGACAGTGACAGTACCAAGCGACTCCAGGCCGCTGGAAATGCTGTGAAACGTGCTACGGATAACTTGGTGCGCGCCGCCCAGCAGGCTATCCAACAGGAAGAGGATCGTTCCCTAGTCCTGAATCGTAGAATGGTTGGTGGTATCGCTCAGGAAATAAATGCACGTTCTGAGGTACTCCGCATCGAGCGGGAATTGGAAGAAGCTAGAGGACGTCTGACGGCCATCCGTCAGGCCAAGTACAAGAACAGATCCGATGTCTCTGACACGGATACCGACTTGGACCAAAGTGGTTACGAGAGCTACACCACCAGGTACGAGACTCGAGCTTATGAACCGCCGACTGTTCAATCACCTATACAGTCTATGAACAGTACTCTGGACCAGCTTCAGTCGACTACCCAGCAGATAAGTCACATTACGAACAGTCGACATAACCTCGTCAGTCCTGAGAAAGTGAACTCGACTCAGAGTACCTTGGAGAAGAAGATGAAAGAGAGTCAGTACAGTCGTACTGGTACGGACAGTCAATATGGGTCAATGGACAGGAAGTACGTGGACAATCAGTACGGATCAACCGACCGGAAATACATAAGTGACAATACTTCCAACGCGAGCGACCGAAAATTCATGAGCGACAACTCCACAAGTCAGTACAGTTCAATAGAGAGGAAGATCAATCAAGAAAGTTATGAATCGACTGACCGGAAGTATCCTGCTGACGGTATCTACGGAGCAGTACACCAGACGCCATATTCACCCAAGTCACCAACCAGGAAGTCCTTCCAGGATCAGTCCTTCTCGAAATTCCAAGAGCAGAGTTACTCCGCCGAGGAAAAGAGTTTCGACCGCTCTTATTCCCCCAGTCAGGAACACAAATACTCGACGGAGAGGTTCTCCACACCAAGTCCAATGAGTACCTTCAGATCAGAAAAGCAGATTGACACTCAGCGCTCCTACGCGATACCGTCCTCGACTATTATACCCCAGAATCAAACCTTCAAGAACATAGAAACCAAAGTGATACCTGGTGGACGAGTCGAGACCATCACGACAAAGATCTACACGTCTACACCTGGTAAAAGTAGCAGTTCAAATTTCGAGACCACGGAGGAGACCAAGGAGTACTCGACATCCGGTAACGATCTCTCTACCTTCAAGACCCTCGACAACAACGAGACCCTCGAGCAGAGGATGCTGAAGCAGTCCACCACTCAAAAAGTTACGGAAAAGAAAACCGTCACGATGACGACCTCGAGTCGTCAGGAATCAAACACCAAGACCTTCCGCTTCGAAGAGCAGTGACGTCCCGGATGACGGTAAAGAGAATACAACAATCTAAAACGGATAACTCCCAATTAAACAAATGCGCACAAGGTAACCTAAAAATGCCCGTATTGGCGTAATTTCAGTTTACCATTGCTCCCCTGCCCTCTCTGTTCGTGTTTTATACGTTTGACATGCATTTTTTTAATGCAGTTCTATTTCTCTATATGTATATGTATCTCTCTCTTTCTCTCTCTCTACGCGTTTCTCTTTTCAAATGAATTTTATTACCGGCCTCCCCGTCGAACGGGACGCCGATAGAATAAACAAGATGGCGGGAGGAGGACACGATTGCCTTAGACGTAAACGCCTAATTAAGTGCCCTTAGATAGAGACGTGATGTGCTTTCGATTTAGCCTTGTAAAATTAATCGAGAGAGAACGAACGATACCGTTGCCTTGAAGAAAAAAAATATATTAAGTAATAAAAAAAGAGTACTATACGTTTGATGCCCAAAACCGCCACGAGCCTTTTGAACGCGTGGCAGCCATTTTGAATACAAGCATCGTAAACGTCAAAACAAAAGGAAATATGTATACAGAAATTACATATAAACGAATGCAACAATCAAACACGACAATATATATATAATTGTGCATATACAAAAACTGTCGATCTGTCAAGTTACGACAAAATGACGTCTTCGGTTGCATAATGACTTTCTTCTTTCCTTATACGGTTCTGTACTCTTCTCTTTTTTTCCTCTATTATTTGTTTTTTGTTCCCCGTCACCAAGAATCGATACGACGAGGAGAGAGCGACAATATATCGTATAATTAATTTACGTTAATACATTACTTTAAGAAGACCACGAAGTAACAGAGAAGCAACATATCAGTTTAATTTTATTAATTCTTTTCCACGGCGTTGCGCGCGCACGCGTCCGTTTGCTCCTATCCCCTCTCCTCACTCTTTCTCCATCCAATCCCCCTGTCCCTTATCTTTTATCGTTGACTAACTCAAATTAATCTTATCTCTTTTCCTTGTTCGTTTAATTTCTCAAATCCTCATTCGTTCACCACTCATTCTCTGCTCGTCTCTTTCATCGTGAGTGATCCTTTAATTAACAAGATCGTTGCTATTCTCCTTCGTGTATATTTATCTTGACTTCTTATTCCGTTCATACCTTGTAACTTGCTTTTGTTCTTTCTTTCTTTATCTATTTTTATAATATAAAGATATATATAAATATATATATATATACACACATTGCGCACCCGAGATCATAACCTCGACGTACATTGCGCGTCGACTCGGGTCTAACCATTACCAAAAATTGAATGCTTTACTAATGGAAAATACAGAAGAAAGTATGGATAACGAAAATTTTGGGGAAAAAGAGTGAGTTGCATGGAGGACTAATTATCGTGTACGTAATATAAATAGTTGTCTTCGTGGTGACCATGTACTTTTGGCAAGGATGCCCCTTGGGTTCCACGATGAAGATCTTCCAAGTATAAATAAAATTTTGGAAGTACTATACCATTGAAAGTCGCGAATCTTTCCCCTGTTCACGTTAATTTTATATATCGAGTATAATCGAGACGAAGCGTGTGCCATATGTGGTGTAGAAACGAAACAAAAAAATATATTTGAGACTAACAAAAATTATATATTGTATACCGGGTTATTATCGTTAACGCGTAACAAAAATGTTGTGACCGTCTTTACAACTGTAACACTGCAACGATTTTTTGACAATCTAAGATTATTATTATTATTATTATTATTATTATTATTGTGTATACTTTATATGTACGTGCTTTTGCATATGCACACGGACAAAAAAAAGCGGGCGATACTTTTAAACGTTATTTTTAAGCAGCCAAATAAGCCTTACAAGTCTATCGTCGTGGAGTGTTACAAATGATTATTGAATTATTATATATTATTGCTTTTATTATTATTATTATTATTATTATATTAAAGATATACTCTATCATTGATATACATTAAATAAAGAATTTCTAACAGTATAATTCAAGGAATACGTAATTCATTTGTTATAGTTACGTGATTCACCTGCTACGTGGTACTTCCTAGTGATCCTGGGGAACGCGACTGTCTTTCATGGCTTTCTCTGCGAACCTTGGCAGGACGAAGGATGCTCTGTGAACTTGATCGTTGTAATATCTCATGTTCATAAGGTCCAATTCGCTCTCCTCGAATACCTTTACCGGTTCCTTGAAGTTCGTTTCCTGTTAGAGAAATAGAAAATAGGAATTGCCATGAGTTCAATGACAGTCCGGTAGTCGCCAGGATGATTCTAAGTCATCCAGATAGGTAAAGGAGGGACTAACCGGATTGAGACTTCCAAGGACAAAACCAATTTGTCCCGTGGGATAGGTAGGCACCGTCGCGACGCCGTACGACGCTACCGGAAAGGCCGAGCGGCAGTGACGTAACGTTTGAGCCACGTGATCCAAATTCGCCCAGACTGTACCGGCCTGACTGCAAATTATGCCGCCTGGCTTAAGGGCTGTTTTCATTAGACTGAAGTACGACTCGTGGAAGAGACATTCTGCAGGTCCTGGTGACGATTAGAATAGTAGAAGATTAGTAGGCAGTTGTGACGTTAATTAATCATGGGTACGCGACGACGAGTAACTCACCCACTGGGTCGCTACTGTCTGTTATGATAACGTCGAATTGTCCACTGTGCTGCTTCATGAATTCAAATCCGTCGTCCACTTTGAGCGTGACTTTAGGATGCTCGAGACCTACGCTCATGAAGGGTAAGTACCTCTTGGACACGGTGAGGACGCTGGCGTCTATCTCGACCTGGGTGATCGTCTGGACGCCCGGATGTTTTACGACTTCCCGAGCCACGCCGCCGTCTCCACCGCCAACGATCAGGACCTGGTGAACGATTCTTGAATCAATATATTGACAACGATTTAGCTTATCACCAGGATCATTCTTATCATTTTTATCTCCATACTTACGTTCTTAGGATCGGGATGACTGCACAGCGGTAGGAAGGCGATCATTTCCTGGTAGGAAAACTCATCCTTCTCCGTGCACTGGATTATACCGTCCAGAGCGAGTACTCTGCCGTGCGACTTACTACGGTTTGGAAAGTTAAGTCAGAGGTCGCAAGGTCAATCCCGATAATGTACCGGAAGCGCGATTCACTCTACGAATCCGGAAGTGCTTTCTCTATTGTTACATTGGTATACGATAATGCTAGATAATCGACTCACGTCTCCAGGACGAGGATATCCTGATAGGCCGACTTTTCCTGGTGCAGAATCTTCGTGACCTGGAGCGACAACGAGATACCAGGCCAGAGATCGTTAATCTCGCTGAACCAACCTTGACCGAGCGCCTCCATCCTCACCGTCTCAGTATCTGAAATCAACTGAAACGCGACACCCCGTGCCTTTCGTAATATAGTCAAACAGGAACATTTATTATGCGGTCAAACACGTTTCCACGCTCTCTTTTATTTATATTTTATTTCACGTAAACATATATATACATATATCCTCTCTTTCTCACTCAATAAACTGTTGAAAAATTCGAGCACAGTGCGAATTCGTGCACTAAAAAGTTAATTGCAACAAATAAAATCCTTAATAAGATATGCCCCTAATAACTCTACGGTAAAATCATTATTTGAATTGCCCGCTTGAAAAGTCTTACGATTCCGTCAAACGCGTGTCAAAGTTCAAAGTTCAAAGTATATTATACTACACTGCTCAGTATACTCACTGCGTGCTGGACTTGTACAGCAGGGCAACTGCACTTAATGGAAGTCGAGAGGGTACTGATGGGACAGCGTGACTACTGTCAATTATTGGGACCCTTATCGACCCCGGCGTTGCTCTGAGATAATGATGGGTTCAACAGTATAAAAGATACGACGGAATCCTTAACGATAGTGACCTTTAACCCGTTGCCCTATGACATTCAAATACGCTGTGTTACCGTTACGAAAACTGCCACTCTTTTTCGACGCCTTTAAACATACATAAATATCTGTCGCACTTTCCTTCCGTTTTTTTCGTTCGTTACGCCAGGCTCTCTTGCTTTCAAAGAGAAATCAAGATAAAGCTTCATCTTCTTTGTAGACACTCGGTTAATACAGGGTAATAAAACATGCGTGATCATACCGACAAGGCATCTAGTAAGCCGGCCTTGATAGGTATCATTTGACCAAGTGGAACTCCTTATCGCTGCTTGCAATGAAAATGCTTACGGAAGCTCATCATCTTCAAACCGGATATGCGTATGTAGACATTTTTATTATATTGTCATCCACTGTATAACGGTACTTGTAGTATTGTTATCGCAAGAGTCTATTAGTTATCAACATTTTTTAAAGATTTTATGGCCGGCTGCGATTTGTTAGTTTCGTGGAAAGATATGATGTAGAGTATTATTATCTAACGGACTCTGAGTCACTATTTGTTTTTCGTACAAGAATGAAACAAATGTAATTGTTTAACTAAATGATTAAATTAATCACTGCGCAGAATGTGTTTGTTGCTACTGTCGCCTCTGTTTAAAGTCTGTCGAGTGGAAGATCCGATATACGTTATAAGGCATAAGGGGTGTAGCGAATCGTGCTGCTAGTAGTGCGAATATGGTCGTGTATCACTTTTTTTGTAATATATTTGAGAAAGATGTAAGGTTTGCGGCACTTTTAACGTGATTTGAAACACGCTCACAATGGTAAATAGTGATAGAAATGTTAGTGAAGGGTTGATAAATTTAGAGAAGATTGTGCTGCCATCTCTGTGATAAGTTGTGAAACTGGACGACATAAGCGATAGTGTATATATACGCTTCACAAAGGAGTTATGCGATGGCGCCACATGTATTATCTGAAGAATTGTAATTTTTAACTATATATATATATATATATATCGTTGGCTCTTTTAACAGTAAAATGGAAAAAACGTGGGTCTCGCAGTAGCCTGTACAAGATACCGAATTGTATCTTACATTTTCATTGACTTGTTTGTGATGATTACTGTGGGTTAAGGATCCATTAAATGTTTTGAGCTGTATATTTTTTTTAAGTAACGATTAAGTTATTAAGTACTTGTATAAGCATTTTAATAAAATGGCTATGCTTGCTGAACCTCGCCGCAAGCAGAAATGGACGCTCAATCCACGAGGGAAACAGTGGAGTGATGGTAATTAATTATTTTTGTATTTGTCTACTGTTCTTACTTACGGTATTTCAAATTACTTTTAGATTCAAATAAGTTTGGGCAAAAGATGCTTGAAAAAATGGGATGGTCGAAGGGAAAAGGCCTCGGTGCCAATGAACAGGGAATGACTGAACATGTCAAAGTTGGTTACAAGAATGATCAAAATGGTACGTATAGAATTTTGAGATATTTAGGTTTACTTATTTCTGATTCAGTATTCTGATTTGAGAATTTAATACTTCTTTCAGGTATCGGATACAAGGACAATGGCGATCAATGGACTCAGCACCAAGCAGATTTCAATGAATTCCTATCCCAGTTACAAACAGAAGGTGGCCCTGAAGTTAAACCTAATAATAAGGAAGGTGAGCTCAGTGGTAAATCATTAGAAGTCAAATCTAAGCTAAGTCGTGCTCGAGTCCACTACCATAAATTCACCCGTGGAAAGGATGTTAATAAGTATAGTGCTAAAGACCTTGCTACTATATTTGGAAAGAAGGATCCAATAGCAAAGATCAGTGCTGAAGGTGTAGATACTCCAACAGAAGTTACAGAGCCCATTGGCAGTAAAGACAATACAGGCGGAGTGCTTACTATTAAGGGTGGTAACATCAGTGACTACTTCAAGAATAAGTTACCAAACTTTGTAAAGAAACACAGCGATGAAGTGAACGCAGAAGATAATTCTTATGATAGTGAAACAGAACAACGTGTAGGTTTTGGTTTTAGTAGTACAAAACAAGAAAACGATTCGTCTCAGTGTGAAGAAGAGAAAAATAAATTTGTCTTCGAAAATCCTGCCTTGGATCTGAACAGCCCTGAGAAAGAACGACCCACGCCGAAGAAAAGAAAAAGTGAATTTGTTTTTGAGAACCCAGGCTTAGATTTGGACTATCCTGAGAAACCAAAGAGGTCGAAGTCCATTCCATTGGAAACCACAATAATCACTGATAATTCAAATACTACTACCCCGGATAAAGGTTTTGTAAATGTTGCTCTAAACCTAGACGCTCCTGTCGATGATACTCGCAATGGTATTGAATTCGAAGTATCCAGAGAGCCATTTGGTCTTGACAACAATGCTCTAGACATAACTGACGAGACAAGCACGAAGAAACGAGTTACATTCAATGATAAGGTAGAGTACAGTACTGATCTAGTGAAAAAGAAGAAGAAGAAGGCAAAGTTGGATAAATTCGAGGTTGAGAACGGGAAGTCAAAGAAGAAAGAGAAAATTGGAAATCAGGAAAAAACTCCTGATGAGACAATTGGTTTCGTGAACGAGGCTTTGGACGTGGAGATCCTCAGCGAGGAGATAAACGATAATGAGGTGAACGAGCGAAAGAGTAAGAAAGCTAAGAAAAAAAAAGAAAGAAGGATGCCAAACCTGGAGACCATCCAAGAAGCTCCTGAGGAAGATCGAGAGGTCGATATTGTGGGCGTAGAAAACACGAACCAGATTATCGTTCCCGGAAGTGAGACCATGAACGTCGAGGAGGCAGAAACGCCAAAAAAGAACAAAAAGAAAAAGAAAAAGAAGGACAAGGAGGAAACCGTTATACCCATGAGCACGGTCGTGGACGATGAACAGGACGTAGAGTTTTCGAAAAAGAAGAAAAAGAAAAAGGACAAGAAACCGGAAGTGGTATCTGTTGCAGAAGAGACGCCAAAAAAGAAGAAGAATAAGAAGGAACATAAAGTGGAGGAAACCACAGAGGAAGGGAAGGAGAACGTGGAGAACTTACCGGAAGTCATACTGGAAGTAGATGTTAAGAAGAAGAAAGAGAAGAAGAGACGAAAATCCACTGGCGACGTCACAGCAAATGAATCGATTTCTCCGGAAAATGAGGAACTTAGAGAGAGTAGGAAAGATACAAAGAGAAAAATGGAAAGTAACGAAGATGTCGAGACGCCCTCGAAGAAAAATAAAACAGAAGATTTTCAAGAAGTTACTAATTTGGAATTAGAACATAATAGTCACAGTCCCTGGAATAAACAGCGAAAAAATAAGAAAGTCATGAAATCTTTCTTTGCACGAAGTCCCGTTCTTCATTTTAATGGATCAAATATAAATGAGATTAAAGGATATGGTGCCGATATCAAATGACCCCGGCCAACCGTTAAAAATTTACAATGTAATATTTATTTAAGTTAAATGTCTATTTTTAGACAACAATTAGTTATCATTGCTGCTGAACAACTATGCACAATTGTGAAATAAGAAAAACGAAGTTGGTATATCGGTGAAAGCAAATATGGTGAAAATAAAATTTCTAGAAAGATGTTTTGAATAATTTGTTGTACAAAGTATGGTGGTATTATTCATTATCTTTATTATGTACTACGATGTACCTCACTCAACATGTTCTTAATAAATCATGATTTTATTACATTATGTACAGAAAATTCACTATGTGCAGTAATTAGGCTATGTTATCGTGTACCTTAAGAACTTCTTCCATTGTTTGGATCCTTGCCATAAATTTTTCAATCTGCTTTAGCTCATTCTCATTCAGAGTTACTTCTATCTTGGGCATATATTCCTCCTCTGCAGATAAAATTGTATAGTTCAAATTGCTTAACAGACTCTGTACTTTTTGTAAAAGCAGAGGATCGCATGTGAACTGATAATATTTCTTATCTTCATTTTGAACTTCCTGAACATCTTCAGCTCCAACTTGAATAGCATGTTCAGTAGCGGCATCAATATTACTAAGTAAGTCAGTGATAATAACGCCTTTATGATCAAAGTTATTTTTTGCTGTATGATCAGCTAAAGACATCCTGAAAGCAGAATCACAAGACAAAGTATAATGCAAAAACAGTACAGATCAATGATAAAATTTTAGAATCCCAAAACATACTTGAATTTCTTAATATAAACATTCATGTCATTTTTCGTTCGACCAATATTATCTGTGAGAATTTGTATTATGAGTATAGAACCAGCAGGTCCACGCACATCCACTGTGCTTGCCTGAATATTCTGTTTGGCCATTTGTTGTTTTTTTAAAAAATTAGTTATCGAAGACAATGGCATACTCGACTTTTTAGCCTGCTCTATTATCTGTGAAAGTTTTAGATTCTTGTCAGGATCCGCAATACCTCCATTCTCTGAAAAATAAATCTCAATTAGGTGAACGAACCAACCATTGAGTTTTTAAAAAATTAAGTACGAAATGCATCGGTACTGCTCACTGAGTATTCTTGTTACAATATTATATTATCGGACAATGCAATGCATAACAATATTAACCTGCAATAGCAATTTTCATTCTTCTTGTGTACTGCAAGTACAACAACGCCTTTTCAGCATCTTTCTGTCCCTTTATGTGTCTTATATTCGCCCATTTATTATGACCAGCGAATCTCTTACTTTCTTTCCATAAAACCTGACTTGTTCTCGTATAAATCAATGCACTAAGGACTTTATTCATTCTTAGTTGTTCTCAATCTATACCACACTACACCTGATTTAACCAGTCCACCGTATTCCCTAACCTTAAAATGTCTCACAAACTAACAGGAGGTTAAGTTCATTTTAAGAGGTTATGTATCATATGGTCCAGAATACGTAAAATAAATGCAGAGAAGCATTCATATAACAGTTACAGACTTCAATTTCCTTCTGTAGGTACTGCAGAATATTCTACATGGTGATTAATAACGTTTTTAACTCCTCTCTGTCCGCTTGCCGGAAAGCAGGTACAGAAGTCTCGTGTGTTCCGTTCTATTATTCTGTAAGCGGCAGCAGTATCGATAAGAACGAAAATAAATTGATAAGCGATATATTATAATGATATTCATCAAGAAGGGTTCACTTCGACATTAAATAAATTGTTTTCTACCAATTGCCAATATATTTATTTCGACGAGAAGAAAAAAAGAAAGTAATATACATTATATACAACACTGATTGATCCTTCCTATTTAAAGTACTTACTTACAAATATATATATTAGTACCACACTGATGAATGCTCATCCAAACGACTTATATAAAATACAGTATAATTATTAATAACGAACATAAATATTACTTATGCTTAAACATCTACATTTGGCTACATCAGTCATCGACAGCTGTACGCTATAATTTTCTGTATTGTAAAATCGAAAGCAAAAGAGAAACCAAAAAAAAGAGCTCAAGATAGAATGAATTTTTAAGCAGCAGAAAAGATAAAATAATTCGCTTACCTTCTATTAATAGAAGGGGGAAAAAAGAACAGAAAAACAAATCACCAATATGTACACCCTATAGGGCCAAATCTGTTGTGCATTATCGCACATCCAACATATATACTGTATATATATAACTTACACGATATATCTACTCGCGTTTACTACTCGCTTAAATAATTGAATAATTTTAATTTAATTATAAAAAAAAAACAGTCTATTCGCGTATTCCTCCTGCAACGTATAAGTGTCCTCAGTTTTACTTAATAACTCTGTAAATATTATTATACTCGCGCTCTGTTGCTCGCACTTTCACTCATATACATACAACATGATAGACAGGCGGGACCATGCATTCCTTAATAAACGAATTAATTAATTAATATACATATATATATATATTAATTAGAATTCCCGCTAAAGCTAATAAATGTCAATCTAAAGAGTAAACACGTCAATTAAGTTATGAAGACTTTTTAAGAGATTGTTTCCCCTGTATATAATATACCGGCGTCCATTACGACGTCGCGAATGAATACTCCCGCTTAGTAGTATAATTTCATTACCATTAATTGTAACGTCAATTAACGAGATTTCTTCTCCTTCGGCAAGGCCTCGTCCCAACAAACAGTCCACCATATCCCTGTCACTATCTAACTATACATTATTCTAGTCTCCTTGTTCTGATATTATTATAATTATATACTTATCACTATTTCTCTTTATCATTGGTTCTCACCCCTCTCTACGTTGGGACGATCGACAATCCACGTATGTGACTTCTTCGCCATTTACGACGCGAACGTAACGAGAACAGGCTCTGATGAAAAGGGCAGGCTGTCGTTGATCTGTAAAGGAAAAAGAAATTTTCAAAAACCTCATTCTACGCGCCATCATGTCGTTCTGTTACTTAACGTGCGCGTGACACTTCGTGCGCATGCGCAGCGAGCCATTATGTGTGCCAAAAGCGAAAGCAATACAGTTTTTGAATTCATTTTTTTCGGGCAACCGAGATGGTTAAGATTTCTTTTTGTATCTCGATTCGAGGAGACGCACACACGTGGGATATGAGTCGAGTGAAGTTGCAAAGAATTATATTCAGCCAAAAAAGGATAAGTCATTTAAAATCAGTTAGTATTGTTAGGTCACACACTCACATGCCTTGTCATCTGCATCCTGCTCTGTTGTACGACAGGAGGGTTGCTGTATGTATTGTGCTGGCTTCAATGGTCGGCCATCTTGATCCTCTATTTGGACTACTAGGCCGTGATTGTTGCCATTTCCATGACCGTTTCTTTGATTTAATCGCCAGAATCGAAGACCCTGTCGCACGTCGAGAGCTAAATGACTTCCTTCTGGTGTCAGGGACATTACCGTGGAATCCATTAGACGCTTTTTCGCTGATATTTTCAAAGGTATAAAAGACATTGAGGTTAATCGAACGTTGTCACGTGACTGGGGAGCGTCAAAATGGCGCCTTACGTATTTAACGCGTCTATTACTTACAGCGATGCTTCTTCAAGGATTTCGTATAGAAGTAAATAGATATCCGGATCTTTTTCTCATCTTCCTCATCCTCGTCAAGAGCATCAGCGTTTCCTGCGATCGCCGTAAGATTATCTTGCGCAAGTTTGAACAGTCGTAATTTCGCAGCGACCACATGCTCGCCGGAAGTCAAGTTCAGCTGGAAATGCATATTCATCAAGAATGGATCGGCCCACGCTTCCGGATCCGTGTTTCTCGGAATCTGACCTGTGACGAAATAACGAAGCAATACAATGAAAATTCTCTTTTTCGTTATACATTAATTATACAATTTTAAGTAGACTTACAAGATGGCGAAAACATGGTTAGTCGTTCGCGTTGCACTTGGTTGAGACTCGTGCTCAAATTGAATCTTCCAGTAAGCGCCAGTACTCTCAATTTTATGTCCTCGATGGCTTTTTGGCCTTGACTAAATTTACAGAAAAAAGAAAAAGAGAAAAAGGAACAATTAATTATAGAAATCACTTGGTCGCATTCCTTAATAATAAAATCACTCAAAACACTCGCATGCTCCAATCATATGAACTTCAACGACAATTAGGGAAACTTAGCCACGTGACTATCATGCGAGATTTCAGATCAATATGTCACGTGACGATAATTCAAATTTACATGTAAATCAATATTCCTGTCGGTCAAAGCTTCGCGACGATCCACGACAACTGACAAAGAAACAACGAAAAGTGCCGCGAAATTCAAAACACATAAATATAATCCCAGCGAAAATTCATGACGTCATTCAAATAACATTGTTGTAGCAACCGTCCTTTACTTATACCGTATCGATATTAACGAAGAAATCGATAGGATATGGTCAGTGACCCACAAGCGTTCCTGTCTCGAATCGAATGTCTGCATAGCATTTATTACAATCTAGACGCCGGCTAGACAGCCAGTAGAAACGTCAGCATGTCGGGCGACAGACCGGCCAACGACGACGACGACTTTCTGTCTGGTAATCTTAAGGTCAGTCGTCGTCGCTCGCCTCGAATCCTTAATTATCCAGATTAATTCATCTTGACAAATCCATTCTCCGTTATCTTCTATCTCTATGCATATATATATATATGTCCGCACCAGACACTATCTGTTTTTCTTTCCTCTCTTTCTCTCTCTGTCCCTCTCCATCTCTCATTGCCACTCTCTCCGATTTTCAACCGACTGCATATACATATGGATATCTGAACCTTTAAGCGCACAACACAATTATGCAGATAGCATACTGCTTACATTGATTATCTTTAATACGTAACAGGCGCTATAAGAAAGAGCCCGATATTTCTCAGAATGTAAATAGGAAGTGGATTATATTCTTATATACAGATCTATGCGTTTGAAATTCACAAGTCAAATTGATCGACAGTCATCAGAAAATTTTTTTTATTTGTTTTTATTAATCGTCCTATTACACTGACACAAATAGGTTCATCGATGCTGCATCTTATACCCGTCGAGAATTACTCTTCTCTCTGTCTCTCTGCCAACCCTTTCAAGTTCTCTTTTTACTTTTCGACCTCCAACCCCTCAGCACCGTTTCACGTGAATGTCAATCGTATTATCTTGAAACCACGATTCCAAGCATGTGCATTTATCTAGGCGCGGTACCCGTCACGCACCGTTCCTACGTCTCTTGTAGATCTACGTGCTCTGTCTGTATGCCGTCTGGGAAAGAAAGTCGTCCCGGTTGTCTACCGTCCTGACAATCGGAGGATCGAGTTGCGAGATAGACGGAATAAGAGAGAAAGGAGAGAAAGAAAGAGATGAGAATTATGAGAGGAACGCATCTTATAGGACGGTTATATAGAATTACTGTAGGATCTCAATGTGAGATAAGTGCGTGTCTTTTTATTTAAAAGGAATCGCGAGAGAGAGAGAGAGAGAGAGAAATTATCAAAAAGAAAGATCGTATCTCTAAATCTTCTGAATGTCCTCTCCACTCACTCTTTTACCTCTCTCTCTCTCTCTCGCACTCTCTCCAGCCACACATCGTATCTCCCTTCGACTCTCCCGACATAGGAAGAGAGGCATAGACAAGGTCAGCGCATTAAATTAAAATGTGTTACATAACCACATAAGAGCAGCCTAACTGCAGCCCGACTAGACACCAGTCATTACGAGGGTGCTCAACTTGCTTCTCTTGACGTCAAATAAACACACAAGTCCCAAGCCACGTGTGCTCACGCCGTATCGCGCGCGAGTAACACGGAATATTAAGGAACGTGAGATGTCCCGGAAAAATTTTTGAAAATATTTTTTCACCGATTTTTCTTCTGCTCCGAGTATCATAGATTTTAGGCATTAACTCTCTCTCGTCCTATAATATATATATTGTGTAGATATATATATATATTGCGGAAGGAATGGTTTGTTAACCACTAAACACGTGGAGGGATCTCGACTACGCCAATGCCGACACGAATGCATTTACGCGTCTAGACTTAATAAAATAAAACAAATGCCGCGTGTGAGGTTGGAGGAAGGAAGGAGGACGCGTTGCTGTTGAAGCAAGATGGAGGACAGGGGCGATTTAAAAACTTAGGTAGTCCCTCCTAGCGGTATTTTCTTACTACGGCTCGGAATACCTTCTTCGCTCCTGGACGCTGCTAATAACGTATGAAATTGAGAGACCGCAGCTATTCTACGAGAATTGATTGTGAAATACGATCGACGCGGGACGAAGTGGAGAGAAAGGGAGAAAAATAAGATAAAATGAAGCGAACTTGATGATACACGTGCCCATCCTCCACACGTGTGCTGCTCGAGTTGCGTAAGAGATCGGCAGACTTTCTAATCGGGGAGGAACCCATTGTGACACGGATCAGACCCTTTTTCTTTTATTAATTTTTTATTCCTTTATTTATATGAACGCTCGCGAGTCTTTTTTTCAGGTTTTTGTAAGGGTAGACCGAGATACGATTGCTATTGGTTGATCTATATTTTATATTTTTTGTCTCTGTCTTTTTGGGTATGACGTTGGATCGTTCGAATTATTTTAAACGCAAAGTACGTTTCCCGCCATTTTTTTTAAATTCTGCGCTGGTCAAGTACGTTTTTGTTGATGGTGCGATATATTTTTTTTGTAATGGTTTTCAGAACACTTTTATGGCCTTGGGATTGGATTTCACTTTTTCTTCTATTGCTATTCCTAGGTTTCTATGTATTAGGGATATCTCGGTGTTTACTGAAGTTTTGGCAAGCTCAAGCTCAAGCGGATGTGTACGAAAATACAGGAGGGAATGGCGCGTGGCAGAAATGGAATTCGAGGCCTCCGGCTTGGCAGGCGAATAGAAAGGAAAAGAGAGAGAGAGAGAGAGAACGAGCGATTTTATGAGAGATAGAACATACGTGCACATAGGTGTGCATGTATGTACACAAAAAATATAATTAGTATCGACAAAGAAGAAATGTGTATACCGATGAATTAATTAAAAAAAAAATGTTTAATTATGCAAAATGCGATGCTATTTAGTTTTTTTTAGTAGCACGTGTGTGATATAATGATAACAACAATAATAAATTAAATTGCAAAACACACACTGTTTATAGAACATACACAAACATTACCAACAGTAAGATTCTTTTCTTTGTCAGCCATTGCAATTGGCTTACCTGTCAAAACTGGACGAAAGATTTCCACTAGAATTATAAGAAAGAAAATGACTGTAACGATAACAGAGAAAGATGGCGATAAGAATGAGAAAATATTTTATCAAATATTATATAGGATGATCGCAAGTTATAATTGTTAAGTAATCATTAAAAATTTAAGATTTTACTCACTCTCGACGATGAGCTAGCGCCATTTGTTGGTACGACGTCATATTCGTTGTCGGATAATTATCCAGGGTGACATTGGCATTGGCCATGAAGAGCTGCACCGAATCCGGCATGTCCTTTTGATAACCCATCGTGTCATTATCAGCAGCATTGTTCACGGATGCATATAGATTCTGATAAGACGAGTTTTGCTCGTAATCATCGGACGCCGCGGTGTCGTCATTATCGTAATTCAACAACTCCATCGCTTCCGGTATTACGCGATACACGTCATCCTCGACCCATTCGAGACCCTCGTACTCGGTGCTCTTCCTGGAGGAGTTGGTAAAATTTTTCGTAGACTTTTCAAAATCCTCCGTAGTCAAAGAATCGTTATTCAATTTCATAGGATCCTCTGTGATGCCGTCCTGGTGCTTACTTCCGGTAGTCAGATCGATCCTGACATTGTCAAAGCTAGAAGAGCTGGGGGACGAGCTGAGGACTTGGTCGTCATCAATCTGACTGGTCTTGTCAGTGCTGGAGAAGGTCGTCTGGGTATTGACAGTACTAACCGTATCTGACCCTTCCGTAGTAGTAGCATAGTCCTTGTGGTGTTCCCCAGGTCGGGCAAACTGTCCCAGACGATAAACTACAGGAAGTGACGAGCGAGAACGAGTATTGACAGAATGAAAAGTGCTGTCAGGATTCTTCAAGGTCGATGCGCTCTCCGTCATCATCCCCTGGGACTTGATCCTCTCGTCGGAATTCGAATCGAACTCTGAATCGTCGTACGGGATCTTAAATACCACGTGGGGCTCCATGGCTCTGTCAAAGTTCTCATGAGGATTCTCCACGCTTTGTTTGGGCTCGATATCCTTAGGTGAATCTTCGTAATCCACCAGTGCGACGGTACCGTCACCCCAGGACTGCTTGTAATCCATCCTGGACGCCGCCGTCTCGTAATCCAATACAGCCTGCTTGTTGTACGCGTCAAAGTCGAACTTCTTGGCTTCGTAAGGATGTTTATTATCCGTCGACAATTCCTTCTTACGATCCTGAACCTCCTTCGCGTCTTCGTAATCGGTCTCCATGTGGTTCCTGGTGTCCTCGTTGTAACGTGGTAAGTAATCGTACTCCTCCTGGGGTTTATCGAACTTCCTGGAGTGATCCTTGTTACCGTTATCCTTGTTAATACGTCGCCACATCTCATCCTTATCGCTGTCTCTCTTTCTCTCCTTCTCAATCAGCTTTCTATTAAGCTCACGCTCCCTAATCGCCAGGACCTCGTCCAGACTGTAATTCAGACTCTTCAACAGGAGCAAATCGGCTGTACTAAGTTCACCGGTGATGATCTTCAGGATGGCCTTCTGTAGCATCTTCTCAAACCGCTTAGTACTGATAGGCACAGTGTCTAAGGTGTTGTCCTGTTTAATCGTCTTCTTCGCGACACTCACATCCTGGTTATGATCATTCTTCTCACTCTCGATACCCGGATGAGCATTTATTGACAAATCAGAATCGTCCTCGTCTGCGTGACGGTGACGATAGTGCCGATGAGACGTCGCGACGCCAGTCAGAACTAACAAAACCAATAGTACAACACTCTTCTTCGAGTTCCTCATTGTTATGAAATTCAAAATTATCCTTCGAAATTACTCCTTCCAGACTCGCGATAAGGTAACTGATAACCAACCAAATCAATGGTATCAATAATACCCACTGGCGCACACGGCACAATCGATAATTAACGATCGATTATCGACTCGGAATCATTCTGCCTTGCAAAAAATAATCTTTCCAATATATATATATGACAATTAACCCAAAAAGGAAAATTAATCAACAAAATTTCTTTTACTCGATCAAATGATATTGATATAATTTATTTTAATCCCACCTCAAAATCTGTGTCATTATCCAAATCGATATTGTAGAGATAAATTCAATTGTCTTTTTTTTTTTAAAGTCCTCGTATCTTTTCTCTTGCTCCTTCGTTATATCACCCCCTCTTTCTCTCGGCCTATTTTTCAAATACAAGGATGTCGTTTTCTCCGCGCGTTTTCTCAAACTCGTCCGCGATCGGTCTGGCACTGGTACGCGGACCGGTATCGGACCGAAGTTAGCAGCCCGTGGTCGAGGTGCGTATAACTAGGAAGATTCGTATGCGTGTGTGCCCGGCGTGAGCCGTAAGTCTCAACTGAGCCAAGCAGAGCTCACAGACATAATTCTGTCTACTCAGTAATTCCAAGAGACCGAGACTCAACACTAGCCAGGGAGAAAGATGTTCTTACATATATACGATGGATTTCAAATTTTCGTCTTTTTTTCTTAATTTATCTTTTTTATCCTCTCCTTCGTTCCTTTCCTATATTATTTTCTCCAGTCTCTCCTTTTCCCCCTTTCACTGGCTCTTGTTTCCCTTCCTCCTCTCTTCATACAGATAGACGCGTGCACCCCTTTCTCTTGAATTTTCTTGCTCCTTAATCTTCAGTTACCTCTACTCTCTTCTCTCTTATCGTTCCTTCTTTTCAAGAGAAAGAAAGAAAAAAATTTTGGGAAAATTTGAAAACAGGACGAAATCCTTTTTGCTTTTTCTCAAATCTATTTCCTCCCCCTTTTTTTGACGGTTTTTGGAATCTTCTTTATTGTTGCCTTTCTCTCTCTCTCTCTCTTTCTCTTTCTCTCTTTCTTTCGGGAATCTCTTCTCGATTTTTCTTCGCTCGTGTTATACAAAACGCAAGCACGTTATAATATCTATGTATATACGCACGTCGTGGACGCGTGTGCCGATGCGTGAAACGCGTGTTCGGATGTCTTCTCGGGGGCTGCCACGTACGACTATATAGGGTGTCTCCCTCTCCACTGTCTAGACGAATCGAAAGATATAATCTTTGAATCATAATGTATCGTTTAAATAAAACGGTGTTGCGCGCTTGTATATATACATATATATATTATATATATAGTACATATACAACAACTTCAGTGGCAACCCCAAAAAGACATCAAGCGGTTATAGCAACTTATGACTTACTGCAAGACTCCTTAAGATGTCCCGAAAACGTCCTGTTCGGGATCCATAGAAGATTTCAACGTCCCTTGCACGGTTCGATTATACGTAGGAACGCATCTTGACGTTTTACTAATTATATTTAGATAATTAGGATAATTACGAAATTTCCTATATCAATTCCCCGTCTTTCTCCTTTATTCAAATATTCTCGACGAGGATGAACGAGGTAATTGAAATTCTCATAGAAATTTCGCCAGTGTCTAGGGAACACGCAATAACGTGGTCCAGATCGCAAATGATGTCGCACCACCCCTCTCCCCATTGCCCCAACGGAAATTGTAGTGACGCGCGCGAATCTGAAAATTGGGTTAAGGCATTCGATTATCTAAAACGTCTGCGACAACGGTGATCGCCTAACGGCCCTCTTCGTTCCGAGGCATGCATAAAATTCAAAGGATTTCAAAGTCCACGAGGATCCGGAAGTAGGAGACGAAAAAAAAGATTTGAAACAACGATAAGAGTGGCCCAAGTGCGAAGAGACGCTCTTCTAGGAATATCAACAAAAAAAATAGAAATTTCCATTATGGAAAAACAAAACAACACTGCCTCTCCTCCCCCTCCCCAGCTGTAATTTCGAATTCAAATCGAAACTAGTATTAGTATATCTCGCCGAGGCAGTCGCTCGACGATACTCGGAAGCTAGACCGTGATCTAAAAATAAAGTCGAAGCGTAATAACGACTTTATCATCGATCGAAGGACCTTCGATGATTTATCCCGCAACCATCGTAATCGATTCCGCGCGAATGGTCAACCCTGTTTGCGGAGAAAAAAAAAGGAGACAAAACATAAGAAACAGTTCATGCATCTCAAAAGTATTTCTGAGTCATGCAAGCATATTTCTTGGTTACTTTCAGCAAAACGTATCCGCCATTAGCCGGCACGTGACTTCCGATAAAACCGATTAAAACTCGTTTTTCATCGTCCTGCCAAAACTTGTTCGCGATATACGAGAATAGTAAGAGATGACGCGAGCGTTGTATAACGAACCATTGATTAGATGTGATAACAGAGAAAGAAGTCCTGCATCTTGGCAAAGGCAGCGACAGTGCACTATACGGATGCACGCAAGGAAAGATGCAGTTTCATCTAAGCGCCGGCGAATGCGTCGCGGTGCAACGTCACTGACGTCATGTCTGAATTCGTGATCGGACAAACGGACGTGCTTTGCGAACGGAGGGACAGACGGACAAATGAACCTACCAAGAGGGAGAGAAGAAGAGAGAGAGGGAGAGAGTAAAGGGTAAGAGAAAGAGAGAGAGAGAGAAGTAGACGTGCATGTCCTACGTCACTGTACGTATCCTCATATGTAAGGACGGACAGAGAGACAGACAATCTGGCGTCTAGACATACGAAAATAATAATGCGGCCTCGTCCGATGAAATTGTTGTTTGCACTCGTAACAGTCATAATATTTGTTGCACCCGATGCGTAAGCAGGGATCGCGGTACGAGGAATTGGAGAGAGAGCCGTATATAAAGGGTATTCGGGAGCGAACTGGCTTTGATTGGCTGTCCATTAATTGATCCTGAAATTAATTGGCATCGATTGGGATGTAGAAAGAATGAGAAACGTCACGTGATATTTCCAGAATTAACGATAACGCTGCGTGGAAAAATTCATTTGGTGGAAGAATGCTTTCGGCGTACGAAAAGGGCGACTGACGTGATTCTTGGTTATTGACGTCAGGTATACTGTTAAGAAATACAAAAAGTGGTAATCGCATTGGTAAACGGGGCCCGCACGGGCCACAAGACATTATTCATCCTGCGTGCGAGACGCTTTAGGGCCCCGAATTGGAATTGTAAAAAAACCGCCGACGCGCTCTCGAAAGACGATTTAAATAGCGCGGGCGCGTGTTGCAATTTACATCGTATGGTAGAGACCGGGCCCAATAGATAAGCACTACGGGCCCCGAGAGCTTATCGTGGTCTGCGAGTGGATTGGTTAGATTTTGTGAATGATGAGAATTCAGTGGGAGTGTGGACGGAGGGCCTTATCCTCTGTTAGTCTTGGAATGTACACATACCGGTGACATCGTCAGGCCCCATCGAGCTTAGACTATGTATCTTCTCTTGGTTGGTAATAGTAAGCGATTCCTCTAGCTGGCCCATTTGAATTTCTATGCGATTGCGAAACTGCCAATAACCACTCGCCTCACCCACGTCGATGACCCGCAGCTGCAACCGGTAGCCATTTTCTATTCTATTTCTCAACAGATAAACATCCAGACTAACGTTCTACTACCTTTTTCTCCTTTTTTCTCCCTCTCTACAATACTTTATCACTTCTTTTATCTATGGGTCCACGAGCCCAGCTGCGTCCAGTCCTTGGGTATTGAAACACAGTTATTCCTTTAATTTCACTCGTTATCATAATTACAGTCCCGAAATATCTTCTTTCGTTAACACATACGTCATTGCCATGGGTTAAGGCGAACCAATAAAGAACAAAGAATCTTCGTACCACGGAGATCAAAACTTCGTCCCTTCCGTTTGGCAGGTGTCATCCGATAGGCGGATGTAAAATTTTGCAAATGCATACAGGAAGTTCCGCCATCATTGGGGAAGAGGACCCGGGAGATGATGCATCGCTCACCCGATGCGCGTCTCCGGCTGGAATTCGCCTTCTCGTATTGGCCGGAAAGAGTATATGAGATTGACGATGGCGCAGGAGGTTAGAGAAGTTGAGGCGTGAATACAAGAAAGGGGCGTCCATATTGGTGATGTGCGTCGCGACGGATGCCCATCGCGTACATACGTACGTATAAGTAGTGCTAGGGAAGGCCGCGCTCGGTTTACAATTTCGAGAGGCGGGCAGGAACATTAAACTTCCGCGAGTCGAATTCCGCTGTGGGAAACACGAAGACGTCCTCGGGTATCATCCCCGACGGTCGCGACGCCTTACGCGATGATAGCTACTTGACAAGTAGCCCACTATCATCTTTGCCAATATGATGGCATTGTGAATATACAGTAATACTAATATCACGTCATAAACTTACCACATAACCTCCACCCACGGACTATGTCCAAGCTCTTTCACAATTCTGGCGAGTATCCAATGATATCAGGGCGGATTTCGAACTTGCGACACGTCCGTGGAGTCAGCCACTACCTGGAAGAACAACGGACATCGCCATACCGTACTTGTATATTTTTTCTTCATTTTCTCCCGCTGCATCATTCGACTTCTGTTTATAAATACAATACCGCTCACAAAATCTCAGCCAGACTAAACAGCCATTATGGTTCACGACTGTTGTTCCTTTACGATCGCTCACGCGATACACGTGTGGACGAAGCTTGATCCAGCTTCCAGAAGCTCGATATATCCCTTATGCAAACAATCGTCAATCTTATAAGTACGATTAATAACATGGGATAATTTAATGTATCGGAAGATGAGATGACCTTTGTATGACCTCACGGAGAACGGATTGGTCCAAAATGTAAATTCCGTACTTACCTTCGTATGCATTGAGTATTGTTTGGTACGATAAAAATTGATGTGCCCTTACGCTGAAGAAGTAGTATTATTGCGTCACGGTTGCGGAATTAACGTTCTCAGCAAATCTACTTTTTGCGCATATCCCGCGACGGAATGGCGAATAGGATACTGCCATGGCCTAGTACAAAAATTCATACGTGACTCCAGTCGCATTGCGTTGTCTTGCGTCTTCGCGAGATAACGTCTGCAATATCATCCGTCTCGGAACAGAGAAAGTATCTCATAATCAGTCATGTTACTTGTCACCTGACGACAGCACAAGTTTAGCATGCACGTCATAAATGCACAGCCACTCGGAAAAAAGATGAATGAACAATAAAATTATGTGATATTTTGTACCAGGCAAATTTCGTCGCAAAATGAAAAATAATTTTCGATGTAGTTCACGTTTTACAATTATAGTTCTGTAGCAATTTCGTTCGGTGAATCTTTGTTAGGTTACGTTACGTAAATACGTTACTATAGAGAAGTCGAACTTTGGATTAGCTATTGCACGTGACGTAACGCCACCCTCGCCTTTGCCTTTCGTTAAACTTTCCCGCGCTTACGTACAAAGTAGGCGGAAGGAAGAAAACGAAAGGTGAAGATCAGCATAGCAATGTGTAACTAGCTCCAGTAGAATAGGTTTAAACCAGATATTTGAGAATACAATAAAAATTTTGAAAATTCTCTCAGCTATTTTAACCAAAAAGCAGCGCTGACTGATCTCAATATTTCAGACGTCGCAACGACGACCCAGCCCATTTCAAAGGGGTTGTTAACAGCAGTTTGGATAATCGTTATATCTGTCCTTCTCGTACACGCGTAAATGCACATAAGATCGTCTCTGTCCCACTCACGACAGATGTAGGAAACTCGAAAAATCATCAAGAGCACACTTTTGTCCAACCTCTCCGACAAATCCCCAATAATAATAGCATTCTTACGTATGTACGTAGGTGGTACCAGTTTGATACCAGGTGCTACCAGTTGTGTACAATGATTTTTCCTGGTAACGTTTTACCTATCTGTACAAATAAATTAAATGATAATTAACGAAAAAGAAATAATATATCCCCATAGATAGGACATAGAAAATATAGTTACGATGACGATATTTCACCAGGAGTCAGGTAAGTTTCTATGCTACTTGCCAGCTTCGGGACGCAACGCGGTCTCAATCGCCAAGGCAAGATCGGCGTACGATTTTGATATACATAGGTGCGAAATCTTGTATTCAAATTGGCGACAGACGGCTACCCATATTCCACGACGTCGGTGAGCCCAGAAAATACGTAGTACGTCTGCCCCACGTTCCGGGCTATAAATACATATAGCGTCGCGACGTTCTATATTCGAGAAATCTGTGGAATGCCCTCATGCGCGGCATATACGTCAATACTATATACATACATATGTATGTCCTTAGACGTCTCATGGCGTCGCGCGTTTCTTGTCCTAGCAGCACGTGCCGGCTTTATCAAATTCAAAATTTTTTCTTTTTCTTTCCACGCACTGATTACTTCCATCCCGATATCTTCTTCTCTGTCCTACACTGAGTTTACCGTGTACACGATATATAAATAATTTTTCAGAATTTTCACTGACAATAACATCATTCATAGTTTTACAACAATTTAAGATGTTTGTTTCACAACAGAATCTCATAACTTATTCAACGATTCGCTGTCGGTACGACTGTCTCTCTCTTGTTCGCGTAAACGCCCACGAGACCCTCTCTCTTACACTTACGTACGGTATAAAAAATCTACAAAATTTAAAGGCCAAGTCCTTCTCTGTCCAATCAGACGTACCTGTGCATTGCCGAAGGTTACAGAACGTTTTTACTATATCCGTCTTTCTCTAACTCTCACGAGATCCCAATCGCACCGTCTCTCTCGCACTCGCAGGAAGTATAGAAAACTCGAAAAATTCGAGAGTCCAGACTTTCTCTCTCTCTCTCGTCGCGTTATCTTGACATATGACATACATTGTATAATTTCATTCATGGCATACTTATTCTTAACATCAGAATCTCAGGATTTAAAGCATCGGATCAGTACACTATACACCAGACTGTCTACTGTATCAAGAGGTACAGCGGATATCGTCATACGCACTGTACTATTCCCCCATGTATATTAAATGGGGAATCGCGCGTACATTGAATCACGCGTACGTTGTCTGATAAGGACAGTCTCGTTTCACAATATTGATAAACGATTATGAATTAAACATTCACTAAATACTATTAATCATAGCTAATATTTAAACAGAATATTAGCGTCTGACTATATAACCAGCAAACACAAGGTAACAGTTACATTGTAGCAAGATTACAATTTCCCAATCAACAATGTAAGAATTGCTGAAGTCTGGATATACGTATTTATGATAACCCTGAATAGGAAATTTTAACATTGCCGATACATAATTGTTTATTGAGTATATATATAAGTATACGAAGCTATGCATATAAGCGCGTACGTAGGTGTTGTTACGACTCTGTCGTCACTACTGTCAACGCACCTGCGTCTTGTTACGAGATCTTTTGGTTCTTTTGGAATACACAGGTGAAAGCATTCATTAAGCATCTGCATACCAATGAAGTCCCGTTCGCGTAGTCGAGACGTGAAATTTCCAGCGTGGAGTTCGGTACTATTAATTGACGCGCGACGTGATAAACACGATCCTTACGTGCATCTCTTTCCTTCTCGTGCACCTCGTTTCTGTGAATATTTATGTATTTGTTGTGCGTACACGTCAGGTATAGTATCTGGAATGAAATAGATGATATTAGCGATTCACGGGAATTGCAAAATAATTTTTTTGTCTTACTTCTTTTTCGTCACTCTTTCTCTCCATAATTTCCTGGATGGTCTGGCGCCATCTTTTTTTTTTCACTCTGTCTGGGCAATATTTACAAACTTTCGGGTTCCATGGCATCTGTTGGCTACCGGCCACTGGTCGCTGGCTTGGTATAAAGATAGAGGGGGTTCTCCACTCACGCAATTCCAGGTGTCGTCGGATTCTTAGTCAATGTTGTCGATCTTCGTTTGTATTTTGTTTGCTGACTGGTGACGTTAGTTCGAAAAGATTTTACAATTTTAGGAGATTGTCATTCAGAATTGAGATCTGTAACAAGATTCGCTAATGTAAGATTCACAATTAGTCAGGTGCTAATTGATTGATTTTTAGTTATTTTTGCGAAAAATGAAAACTCGCCTAAATAAAATTGCATTGTTAAATGTCGATTTCTTTCATTGCTAAGAAACACCCAATTGCTTATTGTACCGTGATTTTCTATGTGTTCTGTATAATCATAAAAAGCGTGTAAGCTACACATTATCTTAAGAGTCACGATTAAAAGTTATCTCTGGACCTCTCAGAAGTTAATTCCTACGATCGCGTTATCGTATTCCCTTATCGTTCTCCTTCTCTCTTTCTCTCGTCTTTTGTTCCTCATTGCCTATCACTGTCTATCTATTTATCTATCTCTGTTGAATCTCGTGGCAAAGTTTCGCAGTCATTCCATTGTCTTCGCGGCGATCGTGTTTCTCGAGTAGATTCATTACGATTTACGTAAATTTGTTAAATCGCTGGAAAAGTCGCGAGCGACTCTTGAAATCTGAAAAAGAAATCCAATCGGTAATCGTTAATAACTTTAATTTCCGCGAAATCGTTCTCGATGATTTTAATACTGAAAAACGTCGCGTCTTCGCTCTTGAATAAATCACTCGATGACTGATACCGATTTACTGTAATTAAAGTTCAAGATAAATTCAAGAGAAACGTGAAGAGAACGACGGACCTCATGTGTTTTAATGGCAGAAAAGGAAAAGGAAAAATAATTTACAAAAGAAAAAGAAACAGTCAAGGTAATATACGCAATATACGTGTCACTAGATACCTCGTTATCGGAAAGACGTATAGTAGCCAGTTGAAACTGACAAATCACCTGGATCATTCTTATTCTTTTGAATCCAGTAGAACAGTGCAGAGAGACTGTACAAAGATAAGAAAAAGTATTAGGCACAAGAGAATTTAAAAAGAAGAAACAATGGCCGGAAACGTAAATGGAGGGTATCTACAGGTAAGAATCATAATGGATTATCAATCACATATATCACACTTTTATTACGACATATCTATCAAAATTTTATCTCATTCCGTGCCATATGGTTTGTTAGGAGCACGAATTAGAGGCTGTGGAGAGGAATGCCAAGGAACACGAAAACGTTATCCAGGTATGCACGTATGAATGAATATCCGTCACAGCACAGGGAAATTTCTTTACACGTTGTCAATTTATCAAGCGACTTAATAGCTGATAAGAATGGCAAACAATCGTCGATAGTCCATTGTTCGTGGCTTAAATAGATTTTTTTATCTCAATGCATCGTACTGCTTGATATATTTTAGAAAAATGAGTCATCACGTAAAAAGCACCAATGCCTCGCCAATGGCAGACAAGCACTGGGTAATCACGTGTCGCAAAATCCACGTGTTTATCGTATGGTATTTCTTATTTTACTTAATATCGTCGTCCTCTCGTACCTTGCCTACGCCACTGTGTACTGGATCAGGAACAGTAAGTACCTGGTGAACATCGTGGGACGTCGATACGTCTGGCATCGCCGGATGTCTTGCGTAACTGAAATATAACGAATATGTAACACCAAGAAATTTTATGACAATTTAACTGTTTCAGACAGTAATTGCGAGTTTGAATGGTGTGACGGTTATGGCATGCTGTTGCTTTTATTGGGATTTACTTACTTTGGAGTATTTTACTTCTACATATTCAAAAGGTACCTAGCCAGATCCGTGTGGAGGGTCCTAAGACCCTTTGGACGATCTCTTAAGAGGTTACGGACAAAGAAACGTACCTGCTTCCTTTTGAAGGCTGCATTTTATCTCTCTATTTTGGGAGCTACTATCGTATTTCTTATTTTTGATACCGTGAATGATCGCGATAGATTAGTTAGTGGTCTTGGTGTTATCGTTTTCATGGGATTGGGTTGGCTCTTCTCGAAGCATCCTGCACACGTGAGTAAAGAGCTGCTGAAGTGAAGATACTTTATATTTATTCTTTCTTTAACTGCTTGTCTTTCTTATTTCAGATAAAATGGCGACCTGTTTTATGGGGACTCATATTGCAATTTTCCTTTGGCCTTTTAACTATCAGGTGGTCCGTTGGACGAGCCATTTTTCAATGTATCTCCAACAAGGTCGCGGCTTTTATGGATTATTCGAAAGATGGCGCCAGTTTTGTATTTTCAGATAATCTGGTGAACACCATTGCAGTTTTTGCATTTGCTGTAAGTTTTATTGACATTTTAGTTTTATTCTATTATACAAAGTTCGATACCGTTCATTATATTGTTATTTATAGATTCTACCAGTGATCTTCTTCTTTAGTTTCTTTATACAAATACTGTATTACTGGGGTGTGATGCAGCGGGTCATCATGCAAATAGGATGGCTCCTTTATTTCATAATGGGTACTACAATATGTGAATCTATGACTGCCGCAGCAAATGTATTCCTGAGCATGGTACAGATAATGTTAGCCATTGCAGTAAGATTTTGTTACAAAGAGCAACAACGATTGATAATTGTTTCTTTCTTAGAGCGAGAGTCCTCTGTTGATCAAGCCATACGTCAGCAAGCTGACCGCGTCAGAGATGCATGTAATAATGTCATCCGGTTTTGCGACAGTTTCCGGTTAGTCAAAGGTGCTTCAATAATTAAGAGTATAAATGTGAAGACACATAAAATTCGCAACAATTAATATCTACGTTACAGGGACGGTATTGGCGGCGTATATCAGTTTTGGTGCTCAACCAGCTCATTTGATAACAGCCTCCATAATGTCAGCCCCTGCAGCATTATGCTACAGTAAACTGTTTTATCCGGAAACTGAGGAAAGTCAAACAACAGTGAAAAATATCGAATTGACAAAATCGTAAGTGACGTCCTGAAACATTCATGAACTTCCTGAGTGTCTGGATAGCTCATATCAATTTCAGGGAAGACTCAAGTGTGATGGATGCAGCCACAAAGGGCGCTATGGCAGGTATACCCCTAGTACTGAGTATCATAGCAAACATAGTGGCGTTTATATCCTTTGTATCCTTCCTTAATGCCATCCTCTCCTGGTTGGGAGGTTTGGTAGGTAATGATTCTCTATCTTTCGAGGTAAGAATTCAATCATGCAGAAGATTAAGTGGGAACTAATTAACCATTCTTCGTACTAGTTCATTATTCTTATAATTACAGTTGATACTCTCAAAGGTATTTATGCCCTTGAGCTGGATAATGGGTGTACCGTGGGAACAGTGTGAATATGTATCCACTCTGATTGGACTTAAGACAATAGTAAATGAATTTGTGGCTTATCAAAAATTAGGTGACTATAAAAAAGAGGGTGTCCTTTCAGCAAGGACAGAGGCCATAGCTACTTATGCTATATGCGGCTTTGCTAATCCTGCTTCGATTGGAATTATGATTGGTAGTTTGACTGCACTAGCTCCTGAGAAAAGAGAAGTCATCAACAGCGTAGCATTCAGAGCATTTGTTGCTGGTAGCGCTGTGTGTTTTCTCACGGCTTGTATAGCTGGTAAGAACAATTATTGTCATTTTACTTCGCTTATTATTTTATATTTTATTTTAATTATTAGGCATGTTAATGGACGAAGATTATTATACAACCAGTTCATCGACAAACTCTACAACTACCGTGATATCCATACTTGGCCAGTCCTAGCAGAACTTCGCAACGCATGCGTAAAAAATGACATCCATTTTAGTAAGAAACTAATTGAATGGGATGTTTTTCATTTCTCGTGATACTAAATAATCGCAAGGTTGAATAATCCTGAAGAAGTGTTGCGATTCATTCTCATTTTTATTTTTAAAGCCACAGACGGACTCAGGGAATAATAAATACAAAAGTTTAGTACATTCGGAAAGGCGATATGTCTTTCTTCTTTCCCTTAAATAAAAGATGGCGCGTAGCAAAATGCTGAAGCCGCAAGGGATTTCCTTAGACTTTGAATAACAAAATTTCCTCTTAAAAAAGAGTAAATAGATATAAAGGCGATTACCATGATGGGTCAGGACGAAAGCGTGTCCATAGTACGATTGAAATAACACTGAAGTACATATCTTTTTCTAACTCTTTCGCCCGTCTTTCGAAAATTGTGAAAAGCGACACTGATGAACGCAAGACACGAAAGTATTACAAATGTATCTGGAATGTCCTCGACGACGATTTTCGTATCGTCGTCGTTACGTCTCTGGGTGCAGAACAATTAAAGACGTAAGATAAACAAACTAGCGGCCAGAAGTTATCGTTATCTGTAGCCCAATTAACTATAATACGTAATATTAAGGCAAGGTATGCAGTTGATGAATCTCGTAGAGATTATCAGTACGGACAAAGACATCAGCAGTTACTTCTAACATCTTTGGCAAGACGTCCACGTTGCGTTGAACGTTATCCCCACAGACCTGAACACGGATAAAGAAATAATATATATCAGTATGATACAGTAAGTAAAATACATCATGTTATCTCATTGTCCATCATCGAATGTACCTTTTTCAACAAGATTTCTCGAGTTGGCATAGTGTACATAGCAACTATAGCAGCCTTTTTGATAATCCAGGGATGATGTTTTGCCAGGGTCTTGTTATATGCATCCTGACAGCAGGCAGATGTCTTTTCTCTGTCGGCAAGGTTTGCCAGTTGTCGCAAGAACTCTCTGATAAAGTCTAAAAATGATAACATGACATACAATTGATAAGACTCAGCACTGTAGGAAAACAAAGTTTAGATTGTAATAAAAACATGTATACCGAGTCCTCTGTGAAGTCTGAGAAGCGTCCTGGCACCATTAACAGGCTCTGCTCTTTCAAGGATCTTGTTCTCCTTCTCGTGACTTATCATTTTCTTAATAGTAGCATAATTCTCTTCGTCCCGGGCTCGCAACTCGTGGAGGACATCAATCTTCTCCTTCAAGTCAGAGGAGACAAAACTGAAGACACTTCCCATAAGCTGGAAAAATCTGTATGGATTCAGAGCTGCTTGTATCGTACTAGTACTTCTTGACAGTACTCCTATGTTAAATGATCACTTATCGTTAACGCGATAAATAAATACTATTGCTACTTCAAAGACACTACCATTTCCTTTATTTTCTTTATCTTTAAGACAGCTGTCATTCACTCAAGCTAAGTTGAACAACTTACGTTCTTCAATCCTACGAATTCTCTTACTTGTACAGCTCGTTGTAGGCGTCTAGGTACGCCTTGATATCGACGTCCTCATCGTGAAGAAGTGCCCGATCAAAATGGTCGTGTACCATTCTCAGATCAAAATACGACATTTCCAGAGCCTCCGCCATCTTTTCTACTGTTCTTTACGTTACACCCAGTCAACATTTAACTTCTGCTTGCTCTTGCTTCAGTATTACTATTGCGCATAGTCAGTAATCAATGTTCAGGGTCAGAGCTGACCTGGTGTGTCCCCTGGCGACGTTATTGTAAAACGGTAACCAGGAACTCACCATCCATACTCACCAGATACAAAATCCAACGTTCTGATCAAACAACGGTACAAGTTTGAATAAGCAACAGTCAGTTACCCTTTGATGGACACTATGTTCTAACAGTTCAGTCAAAAGCCATAAAACCTATTCTATGTACAGAATTTATGGTTGACTATGGGATTTCTTATTGGACAGTCATTAATGGACTTAGATTATGGTAAACTATGTAATGGATATTGCATTTAAATAATAGGTTACAAATGTACAAGATATATACATACACATAATTTAAAACACACCACTTAACAGTATTGATTAAAACGCCTTTATCTGTCCTTCTTGACAGGATTCTTTTTTTTTTGTTCAGGGAAGTTCAGGCGTTATCAGGGATTTTCAAGACTTTTCTCATATAAATTCTGTGACAAAGATCTTTTTGAAGTCAGGTGCAGAACCACCGATGTCGTGCCTGCAGAGTTCTCCATTATCCAGATAACTGATTCCAGAATTGATGAGAATGTTCCTGAGACTTTCCATAGAGACGTTTGGCAATCTGGATTCAGGAATAAACTTGTCCAGGTCATTCATTGAATAACCGGGTGATATTTTCTTCTTTAAATGATAAGAGTGAACAATTGGCCTTGTGTCAATCTTGCTCCTCCTCTTGTCGATGATGGATCCACTATCAATAATCTTGGGAGTGAAGGATCTCATGTTTGTGGTGATGTCGTTGGTCCTCTTAGCTGGAAGTAGCTCTATCTGTAAATAATAAATGAGATCTTAATGAAGGACTTTATTGATATCAGCTAAATAATTCTTTTACCCTTTACAGTAATAAGAACAATCACCTTAGTCTCCTTACGCTGATAATATTCAAAATCGTCATTGGCTACTGTCGTTACTGAACAACAACTGCGACTCCTGCTCCTGCAGGAGCTGACAGTGTCATCGTAGTCAGGATTATCAGTGCAACAGCTCTCATCGTCTGAGGTTTCATATCCAAGTTCCTGTTCCTGGATCTGATCCCTGTTCCTGGTAAGATCCCTCTTAACAAACGTTCTGGAATCTTTAGGATACCTCTCATAATCAAAACTCTGATTTCTACGTAAAATACGTTTCTCACTAGTGGATCCTCTCATGTAGTCTTGATTCTGACTACGACAGGATCCAAAACGTTCCTTCATATCGCTCTTCTCCAGGTCATTGAGATGCTCCAAATCCAAGAGAACATTCCGCATCCGGTTCCCAATGGATTCCTCACGTATCTCTTCCAGGCTTCTGGCAAAGTTACGTCTATCCGGTTCCTCTAGTTGAACGAGGTTCTCCATATTCTGTCCGAAGACATCAGTACTTCCAATCTTCCTCTTGGTACCAAATTCAAAATTATCATTAATCCGTATCCGCGGAATTTGCTGCTGCTGTTCACTCGTCATCTTCGTGGGCTCCTGTCGCGGTTCGAAGGTTGAGCTTGTAAAGGATGTCAGCTCCGCCGGAAGTGATGCATAAGCACTCTCCTCATTTACGGATTGGGATCTGGGATAGTGCTGTACCCCCATGGTAATAGTACCTGTCCTTCCTGTAACGCGAATCGAAGGTTCACTCAAGCTTGACTACCATTTTCTTTCATTCTCTGTCACCTTAGCGCGTTCAGCCAATCATTTACCTCGATTCTGATGATTGTGCAATCTCCCGTAGAGACTTCCGTTAGTCAGAGGGAATTTCAGACCGTGATTAAGATTGAGCTGTAGCTTATACTCAGCATCCTGCTCGAAGTGCCTAAATTTCCCATCGACACCGGCGTGGGACAGTTTCCTGGCGTGATCCTGCTTCGTGTAGACCCTGGCAACGTAGCGGCAGAACATTCTATCAAAAATGGCAAGGAACACCGGAAGTAAGGCGTCCTGAAGAAGAGGTAGCCAGGTGGCGAGATTCTGCGTACTGCAGAAGCCCCTCAGTAGATCTGGTTTTATGGACACGACCTGAATTAGCAAAAGAAAACAAGATACAGACCATCCTCATTCCTGCAAAAGAGAAAGAGCGATAGGGACAAAAAGATTAAAAAAAGAAATCGCCAGGAACGCGATACTCAGCGAAACCAGAAAGGTTTTCGCTTTCATAGGAAAAATCTGGTCTCTCCTCTCGTCTTCCTCGTTCAATACCTCTATCGTGCCATCGTCCTTTCTCTCTCTTACACTATATATCCACACCTATACGAGGTTCTTATAATTTCGATTTCATTTGCTCAATTACATCCTACTGCTAATTGGCCGAACGTCACGCAGAAAATGCTGCGGACTGTGAAGTATATAATAATGCTTGTTACGTTTAGACGAGCCACGCGAACGGCACCACTGGGCGAGCAAAACTCTACGTTGGCTGACCAATCTGCGGCTTCTTAGTTGAAATCGCTAAGCACTACTCTTACGTGGTAGAACTTTCAATTTTACAAGCGGCCCAACTTGGGAGCACCAGCACACAAGCAACGACGCAGTGAAAACGCTTGGCTGCGCTTTCAAAAGCGTGTTTATCGGCCGTGGCTGCCTTTGCTCTACTCGACTTTACTTTTTAATATGTCCTGCAAGTCCAAGTTGCGTTATACGAGTAGCATCAACTTCATTGCTTCGAATATTTTCAATTTGCACAACAATTTAATACACTGAACCGTTCTTAATTAATTTCAATGGACGGATATCTTGCTACTTCACTGTTACCTATCGGTTATCGTTTTATGCTCGAATAGTCACTAGTAATCTTAATGCATTACGAAATGTCTTGGGAATTTTGTCGCGCCACAATAACAACGACAAAAGTCAAAAAAAAGAAACAGAATATTTTGTTTGTACGTAACACGAATTTTCTCACTGTAGAAAAAATAATTCATTACCAAAACCGGCAGGTGGTTGAAGACGTAACAGACAAAGAGGATGCTGTAGACCGTGGAAGGACCTGCGCATTCATCCACCTGGACCTTCTGCTTCCTTAGACATGCTCTACTGTTCGTGGAACCGCTTGTGCATGAGACACTGGATGGATCCCAGTTGTGGGGATGACATTCGAAAGCGCCGGAAGAGTTCTTGGAGCTCGTCTCCGACAGGTCCGAGACAGACTTCAGTAGTTCTCCCTTTGGTTTATGAAAGACATTCCTGAGGATGCTCACCAACAGTCCCAGGACGGATGTCAGGATCAAGAGAGCTCTCAAAGAGTTGAGGAATATTCCATACTTCACTGAGATCTCATGGGCCAGGAAGACGCAGACGTCTGGCTCGAAATTGAGGACTCCAGTGACGCCTATGCAGGCACTTATCACGCTCAAACTGACCAGATGATACTTGAGATGATTTTTGGTAAAATTAATATTATCCTTCTCAATCACTGAGAATATGGCGATTGTCGTCAGTGTCAATTCCTGCAGTACGCTGGAGGAGTTCAGTATCCACACCAGGGTGGAGCAAAGTTCTATAGATAAATAGATAAGAAAAATTATATTCTTATACCTAAATTACATTTTAATTCATTTTTATTAAATCTATTTTAGGCATCCTATCTACAAATACCTCCAAAATGATTGACTGGCTTGATGAGAGTAAGAATTGCGTAGAGCAGTAGTCCCAGCTGATGAGCTAGACTCTCCGACAGGACCGCGACGACCAGGACGTCTATACGCCTCTTCGACGTGGACGGCTGGTTCTGATAAATCAGTAGAGACCAGGACAACAGCAAAATACAGATGGGCGAGCCAACGCACGTGGCCAGCCATTCGCCTACCTCGCTGCGCATCTCTGTCGAGAAATGATCAGTAATAGTAACATAGTCTGGTTATCCCAAGCTCTTACTATAGCTATTCCTTTAACAACTAGATCAAGGACCGGTTGAGAATCACTGTTATAACGATTTTTTATCAGGTCGGCCGGTTTCGAGCCATTGTCTACAAGATTTTCGTCCAACGTCCTGAGATGATTTTATAAATCTCTCTGTATACTGAAAACAATCCTGATTACTGTAATCAAGTCAGGTATACGCATACGGTTCTCTACGTGCACCAGAGGATTATTGAGACACCGTCTTGTATCCTCTTCATTGGCATTTTAGAAGAAATCGGGTCGCCATCATTCGCAAACCGTTCACCATCAAGTGAAAATTGCAGAAAGCCGGAAGCTACAGGCTGCGCTTCCGGAAATGGAGGTCGAAGGACGCTCTTACAGAAGACGATGAAGAAATTTTCATGTGCCTTCTATCCGTACACTATTAGGTATGCTATTTAATATATAATTTATGCGTGTACAGATCATATATTCATTCCGCATCCTTACTTCATTACATTTAGACCCTCCTGTGCAAGTGGCACTGCAACTTTCTATTCGGCATGCCAACTGCGCTCGCAATGGCGCCTGAGTTTATATCGGTGAGAGGAAAAGAGAACGAGGAATCAAAGGAGCTAGAACTGCCTCTACGTGAGATCTCTGACAGTACCCTGTCTCTCCTTACTCTCTAGTGTCCTGAAATTCGAGAATTCAAAGTCCTGCAAAGGACACTAAAGAATTTAAGATCTTGACAGAATTTATACCCCATAAATCCTCCAGGTCTTCACAGTACAAATATATACTGTCATTATAAGATCCTTATAAAGGTAAAAGTAATTCCGATTATAATTACTGTCTTTTATATAATCCATATCATCTTTTTAGGTTCTGATACCAGCACAGCTCTGAGCTAAACCCTACTACCAATTCTTCAAGGTGAATTTCACGTGGATAACATACATAAACGATACCCATACGTCAGCCATGCGGTTCGAACGAGTCCTAGAGAATCTCAGAGCCGCGACAAGAGTACAGGGACAACTACAATACCCTGTAGAGCGACCTGGTAATAAAAGAAGAAGTAAAAAAAACTGTGACACGGCCCGGAACGGGCCGCTCGAGTTGCTACATCGCGGCCAAGCCTGAAACCCTAAGCGCGAGACAGACAAATCCCGCAACTCTTCTGCCACCAGAGTTGCATGCCTCGCAATAAGCTATACCGTAGTTAGATATTTGTACTAGTATCTATTTAGTATACTCATAAAACCAGTATAAGTATCGGTATACGTATAAAGCGCAGATTCACTATTTGTGTATGTAACGGTGCAGTTATCCTATACCATATTTATCTGTACTATATTCGGTATACGGTACAAGTATATAACTCGTTATAGGTACAGTATAGTATACGATATATAACGATGGTATGCGGGAAGGTAGCATTAGCGATAGAACACGGACTGCAGGCAGGCGTGTCGCTCGATTAGGTAGGAATGCTGAAAGGTGTAGAGGGGACCAAGGTCGAGAGAGAAGGTGAAGATAAAAAAAAGGGTCGAAGGTAAGGCAAACGACGAGATTGATGGAATCTCATGCAAAATAGTGAAACGCCCGATGAACCAGAAAATTCAAAATTCCAAACACTCCTCCTTCCATTCAGGAAATATTCGCATCGATCTCTCTCCGCCTTGTCCTCTTGAGAGAGAACCATAATTTATTATCCACACAACCTGGCGAATATTCTCTGTAGAAATTTGACCGGTCGTTTACTACACTGTAAGAATTTGCGGAAGGAAAGGCGATAATATTCATAGGAGCGACAACCTGTTATAAAACTATGTATACCAGAAGACGTCACGTGAGAATTTCAGAACGATTTTTCATCCAGAATTCGAGGGATCCTCAGGGTATAACGGTTTTAAACGTAGATCCTGCTTGGAGAACGTATAATCAACGTCAAAACTCTCCCTCTTCACCTCTCTCTTCTCTTCTCCTTCGTACACGTCTAATTGCTGAGACGCCTAATTACGAATTACTGAATCTCACTGTACTGTACACACCTAATACAGTACAATATATAAAACGGTAGTATGCATTGAGTAGTTACATACGTACAATATTTCGCATAATTTTAACGCAGACATTCGACTGTATCTTTACAAGATATACTATACAAGTAACTCAGTGTATGGTACTGGCGGAAATAACAATTGCACGTGTTCTATATATGTATCCATGACGTGAGGTACGCAATACGCATCTAGATCCATATAGGTAGTTAAGAGAGAGAGAGAGAGACAAAGTGAGAGCCGCTTCATAACGAACCCAGGGAACGAAATTACGTTTATGATTATGACCTTTAACCAATTAACACACTAGCAAGGAATAAGTGGGCGAGGGATGTATTTGCGGGCTACCTAGTTATAGTTATCATTCATATATAAATTCCTGTCGGAAATTTCATCAAGAGTTCTACCTACCTACCTATTTGTGGTTGCACTGTATTATATATTATATACTTAGGCACAGTATATATTATAATACTGTGTACACGTATACGTGTCTAGGGTAGATCGCGCGCTTATGTATCTTTTACAGCTAACTCGGTCATGTGAAACTCGCTTCCTCGATCCGCGTATCAGGACTCTCTTCTTTCTCCTATCGTATAAAACATGGAGGATGGCGGTGGTGTCGATACTTCCTTTTCTGTACTTTTCTTTATCCTGCTTTATTCATTTTTTTTATATTTATTCTTGGGGTTTTATTGTACTTAAGCCTGTCTTTGGTATCCTCGTTCTTGGGACACACCTTGGTGCTTCTTGTTATTCGCAGTGTAATGTGTCGGATATATTAAGAGATTCGACCTTGAATTTCCAGGAGATAACAGCGTGCATTACATATTTTCATTCTTTCTTATTTTTGCAGGACAAAACGCCTCGGATACTCACCGTGCTTGGGTATTAATAACTTGGACGAAGAGTTTTAGAAGATTCCAGGAAATTCGAGTGCATCTTAAGGGTTTGATGTAACGAAGAAGGCCGAGTCCTTTTTCTCTTCTTGATGATACCAAGAACGGTAGCGTCGCGACGCTGGTTCACTTCTGCATCCTCTTGGTTGTCTCTTTGTCGATGGGAACGGGTCGCATCCTCTTGTCAAGCTTTTGCCCTTCTTCTTCTTCCTCCTCTTCGTCCTCTTTCAGAAACTCTAGCCGGGACGCTCTCGCACCCGTGTATTTCGAGATCAGGAAGCGCGGCGCCGCGACGCTTTTAACGTCACCAACGGCACGCAACTGCATCCGAGCTTCTCTGAACCCAATATACACTGCTGGTCCTCAACTAAGCGTAAGGACGGTACTTATGGTTAGTCGGTGGATCACGATTACACTGGTAAGGATTATTATTAAATTAATTGACGCTTTGCACTTGTACGGAATTACACTTTAAAATAGATCATTTTATTGCGTTTCACACTGCACGACGATGTTGAAAAATTGAATGAATTACTTTGGGATTGTCGGAACGTTTTAAAAGATTTGTCAAAAACTTTACAATGACTTTCTGCTACTCTATTGCGTACAATATGGATCATCGACTTTTTCTTGTACCTGCTACGTACCCGTTCACAAAGGAAATTCTTCGGTCACATTATGATCGAGATTTATTATGTACTTTGTATGCTGCTATTAATTATCTATCGTCACGTTGCACTTTTATAATTATTATATTCGTACAGATGCTTTTAAAGACATTCGATACTTTCTTCTTGGTAGGTGAGAGAAACATGAAACGCGGCGCACTACTACCGCGTACGTATCCGCACCGGCACTGGCCGCTTACTAGAATACATTTGGGTCAGCAGCACAATGTAGCATAGCAGAACCCATAGTATAGTGCGTTTCAGGGATAGTATAGTCTGGGGCGCTATAGTCGGCTATAGTGAACTATAGTTATACATATTCCTGCCATTAGGTGAATGCTCAGCCCGAGATGTATATAGTAGGAACCATAGAAACTGTACAAAAGGTATGGTCCTCGTTTCAGAGCCTCTATTTTGGTCAATATATTTTTCTTTTTCTGATACAGAGAACTTCCTGCTATGCGAAAATAGAGTATACTCTTTTATATCTCTTATTTGACAACGATACAGGAACAGAGAAAGACTTTTAGAACAAGATTGAATGATACTTAAATAGTAGTTTTAAGATTTTATTAACAAGCGTCAAAGACATGTGAATCACTTGCGTTTAGAATCTAATGATCTGTGGTATCGTGGATTTTTAATCCAACATGCCGACGCCTGACGTCAGCTTATAAATGATAAATTTTTCGTAGCGGATCGATCCACGATCCTTGTAAATCGTCTGAGAATTAATTATAGTCTCTCAGGATGTTCTTGATCACTTTTGATTCATGCTTGAGAACAGTAAGCTTCCTGCTTTCTACGCGCGTCCAACAATTTTTTTTTAATTTAAGATTCCGCGCGCATCACTTTTAGCATTCGCTCTTAATAACAGTTTGTTCATCATTGCCATTAGTATCTCCGACACAGTGTATCATCTCAGGATCTATAGTACTTGGTCACACGTGGCTTTAGTTCCACGTATTTCGAATAGTCTAATCGCAGTACAGCGAAATTCCGATTGACAAAAACTCGCCGGAAGGGATGTGCGCTTCCGCGAAAGAGAATTGGACAGAGGGGGGGTCTTCCGGCTTGCTTCTCACGTCCATTATCATTGACATCCCAAAGGTCCACCATTTTGCATCCGGCTTTACTGGATTAGAGAGAAAGAATATTTCAAGATTAACCCAGATTTTTGGTTACGTTACATTTATTATACTAACACATTTCCAAGTCCAAAACAGAGAACTTCTTCGAGTACTACGTAGTCGACTTGCATAGTTTTGAGAATATCATAAACCGATGCCAGATCTTTTCTACCAAAAATTTCATAGACATTGATTGTACGTTCCCTGAAATGAAAAAGCAGAGTGCAAAACTCTTTGTTTTAGTTAATATTAATTAATTAATAGATACCTCATCTCCTTATCCTCATAATAAGGATTGTTCACAATTGGCCTTCCAGTCGATAACATAAGATTAGCCATAAGTGACATCTTCCCGGCGAAGGCGGCTGTCTTGGGGGTTTTCTCTTTTATCCATTCAAAAAGTTCCTCCTGGTCCACGTTGCTGTATTCACCTGTTAGCCGAGAGAAACATTTCAAAAGGATCCTGATAACGATGATGCTGTATTTTGATATTACCAATAAATCCACGTTCCTTCTGTAAATTCTGTACTCCATGGTACGCCATTCCGGCTAATAATAGGAACACTAATGCGCCACGTACGTTCTCACTCTTTAAACCAACCTTCTCCAGGTACTTTTTACTAGACACAGTGCCCGCGAAGAGGCAAAGATGTGGCGTCATGAAGAGTTTTAGTCGCATTATGAAAACTGCCATTAGAATAAAAGCACCAGTCTGTAGGGCATTGTAGGCTACGTCGGCCTCCACACACTTAGGATAATTTTTAATCCTATAATTTCTGTACCAGCTATACACTATGAGGAATCCCGCGAGAATTGCGGATGGTAGGAGTAACGTCTTCACGATGGTCTCATAGGTGTCATACTGAAGAAAATCAAACTCCACCGAACAGGTGTAAAGTAAGGTATGAAAATCCTTGTAACCGGTCAACTTAGACCTGAGGATGTTGAAGACATGGGCGTCGTCCATTGAATCCAGGAGGTAGAATTTTGATAATCGTGTCAGGATGACCGTCCCGATCATCTCGAGGAGCGACAGCTTCCTTTGGTCCAGGAAACGTGACACTTTGCTCAGCAGGAAGGCACTGATGTCGTTGCATATAAGAAGGCACGCGTACAGAGAGCAAATCAGAAACACGTTCTGTGTTATGATGGCCACGATAACCAAAGGCAACATGTGCATTAGAACGATGTTGGAGTACAATTCCTTGGGAAGGATCATCAGCCACTTGAGAATTAACAAGGCTATGATTTGAGTTGTGAATACAAATTGTGAAAATTGCCAGGTAAGGAGACTTAGCAGTGTTCCGATAAATATTCTCTGTGAAATGAATAGATATTCTTATTATTTGTTTGCATGCAATTCGATTGTGTTTCAATTTAGTTCGGAGAACTAACCAAATAATTTTTGTCACGGCATGGATGCTTTATTGTCCTTTGTCCTGTTTGGTACTCTTTAATAGATAATGTGACGCTGTACATTTGAAAGAGTAATGCTGGGTAAGCAAAACTCTCACGTAACGGTGGTGTCCATTGTACTCTTGTGCACTCATTATGATTATAAAAGAAAGAAAGTATTGCTATTGTTCCACCGTAGACAGAGTCACTGAGATGATATCCGTATAAAAATAATATTGCTCCTGTGCATGCTGCACAGTACCATACTATCTCTAGATAAAAATAAACAGGCACTCCTAAACCTTCACAACTTGTCACTGGTGGTAAATCATCTCCTCTTTCTATCTAAAATTCATTACGAGTCAATAACTTAGGGTATCCTGTAATAGAGTAGGAAGACTCACTTGCCAGCACTGTTGCTTAGATAAGAGTCCAAGAGACTTCCCTACGTGATACAAGTAACCAATGATAATCTACAATAAAGACGTGTCACCGTAATATCATTTAATCAAAAGCTAGACTATTTAATAGAGAATGAAAAAATTACCTCTGGATACAAGTTATATTTTTTAGATGCATCTATCACGTTAGGATACTCCGTTAAGTTATCTCTGGTAATCCTCATGAAACCTTCCATAAAATTCTTTGACTCCGATATGGTTTTATAATAGGAATAATACATCCCCTGAAACAAAACCATAAATGTGCCTCATTCCTGATGAAAACTTCACAAAGAAAATACCGTGTCGTACCATCTCTGTCCTGAAAGACATTTCTCTTTCAATTTCTGACAAATGTGAGAAGTGTCTGTCATTTTCAAAAAGTGTAGATACGTGCCACTGATGTAAAAATCCAAAACCGAGAGCTGTCAAAGCAAAACTAAATATTAGGAACTCCAAAACGGAAATTCAGTCAGGACTACATACGTATCCTCAGAATACGACATTGATAAAGAGAACAAAAGGGCCTCACCCAGAAAATATATGGCTATCCTGTAATAGATACTCGAAGATTCTTTCACCGCTTTATCTACCAGTTTTCGTTTACGTTCACTCCCGGTACGTTCACCCTTCGCCGCCATGCTTAAGCATAAACACGTGACGATATTCCTTTGATTTTGCTGCCATTACTGCATAAAAGATGCCACGAGATGCACCGACGTAGAAAGGGTCGCAGCACGTAGGCGCACTACGAACTTCATAGTGCATTTTATTATGCCAAAACTATTAATCACATACACTTTACAAGTGCGAATAAGGTAACAGTATTTTTTCCTAGTATCCATACATTTTTTTTATTCTACATTAAAGACACTTTGTTGACGACGCACAAGGTAAATGGAGCTTATTGTCAGACGGCCGTCTGACACCGGATTTTGTGGTATTTACACTAATTTTTTTCATTGCCAATGTATCACTCGCTCGCTGTACACTTAATTAGACGTATAAAGTTCTGCCTGAACAATATTTTTCATATAGGGTAAACTTTCATTTTAACTATTATTTGAACTTTGTAATTCTATATGGAGTGAACTTGCATAAAGCAGCAGTCATATATGTTGTCAGTGCTACCAACTGTGTGCTAAAAAAAATTTATGGTGTTACAGCGTTCTTCAAAAGATACAGAAAATAGTATAGGATGCACACAGATAATGGAAGTTTACGCGATTCTGTATAAAAACATTGAAAGACAGACTGGCGTATATTATGGATTTTTGTTACTCCATTTTTAGGTAGAATAACGAAATTACGAAATTCTGATAAGCTACTGTGACATTGTTGATCGACGAAAGTAAGTCGCGATTAAAAATTTGTACGCTCGTCTTTTCGAGCGGTTTCTAGGTTTCTTTGTTATTTTACTCTTTTTTTTCCGTACGCGACAAAGGCAGAAATCTCATCAGTTATCGCACAACTGATTAATCTAATTAATTGTGAAGGAAAAAATGTTGCGAAAAGCGTGCAGTCTTTTACGCGGATCTGTGAGTATACGTGCTGTGAGATTCTCTTAAGCTGTACATAACCTCAAAATTGTATACTCTAGGGATCCGTACAGAAAACCTGTGCTAGGAACTTGAATTTAGTACCAGTCGTCGTGGAGCAAACTGGACGTGGTGAACGTGCATATGATATTTACTCCAGATTACTCAAGGAAAGGATAATATGTCTAATGGGACCGGTGAGTGTGATTCTGACCTATATCTAATGTTATTCTAAATGTCATCGATAAGGATTCATTTTTTTTATAGATTACGGATGATGTGTCATCACTGGTAGTAGCTCAATTATTGTTTCTCCAATCGGAGAGCAGTAAGAAGCCTATTCATATGTATATAAATTCACCTGGTGGTAGCGTCACAGCAGGACTTGGTATCTATGATACTATGCAATACGTTCTTCCTCCTGTTGCTACCTGGTGCGTGGGACAAGCTTGCTCGATGGCAAGTTTACTATTAGCTGCTGGTGCTCATGGTATGCGCCATTCACTTCCAAATGCCCGAATCATGATCCATCAACCCTCTGGTGGAGTGCAAGGTCAAGCGACTGATATTCAGATACAGGCAGAAGAGATTCTTAAACTTAAGAAACAAATTAACAAGCTTTACGTTAAGCACACAGGACTGGATCTGCTCAGGATAGGTATGTCACTCGGTACGACTCATTAATTTTACCTCAACTAATTGAATACGAATTTTACAGAGAACAGCATGGAGAGAGACAAGTTCATGACCCCCACTGATGCCAAGGAGTTTGGAATAATAGATAAGGTACT
>JARQST010000526.1:165868-184779 GCA_030142225.1 Pachycephus smyrnensis | reverse complement strand
ACAGAGAACAGCATGGAGAGAGACAAGTTCATGACCCCCACTGATGCCAAGGAGTTTGGAATAATAGATAAGGTACTCGAACACCCTTTGCAGGAAAGAGAGAATTCGTTGTCAAACATCTTGGCGGACAATACTGTTGGTAGTACAGCACCAGCATAAGTTATATATCACCATTGTTAGACTCGCAGTAAACAAAACGTATAATACTATAAAACATTTGTATTAATATTACAAAAAATAATATTTAATAAACGTCGTTATAAACCGTAATTTTTCTTGTATAAATGCAGTCAAGCAAAGTATGATACGGTCGTGCTTATTCTGAACGATTAAATATTGCGTATATAATATTTTTCAAATATTTTTCCTGTTACAGTAAAAAATTGCAAGTCCAGAAGATAAGCACGCACGCGACAGACGCGATGCGTCCATCGAGGACGCGTTACGAAAATTACTGCCAGTGCTGCAAAAGTAGTTGTGTCTTTCTCAGACGCACATAGATAAATAACGAAACGGCGCTGCTACCAGTACTGGCAGTAAATTTTGGAACGTAGCCCTAGTTTTATAATACAGGTCGTTCCAACTTGAATATATCAATCAGATGACAGCTGTCAAATATGACCGGTGCATTTTAGCAGGAGACCTGTATAAATATTGCATTATCGTGTTAACGATTGAGTGATAATTGTTGCGACGCAAGGACGTCCGTACTAGAATTTAATATGTACATAAATAAATTTGATATATTTAGCGCCGACATCGACACGCATAACGATCCCGATCGTAAGCGTGTCTACTGGAAGCGTGTCCGTCGCGACGCGGAAACTGGCAGGGATCTGTCGAACGCAATACATAGCCGAGTCGCGAAGAGCACTCTGACCGGGACGGCATCGTCGACGGTCCCTGGCCGCGAGAAGATAATAATATTAAGGCAAGTATGATCACGTTAGCGACGAGGACGTCGTCGTCTTCCTGGACTTCCCTTGCGGCTCGTCCGTTTTTTAATTACTCTTTTTCGTTCAGTTGGTATAGACCTTAGGAACGGCCACAGGAGTACCTTACTGGTCTCACTGAGGACACACTTGTGCATGCGCCAGCATCAGGATGTCCTTCTTTTCTTTAGGAAATCGAAGCTCGCGACCAGCTAAACGGGCGGTTTCTAATTCTCTCTCGGCCAGGGCTAACTCCATGGCGACGACGCCACCGCCGCTCTCGTGCTCCCTGGCTACCCAATCCAGGGCCATTTGACTACGCATGTCGTCATCCAGAGCACGGTGACTGTAATGCGCTACGACTTCTTGTCTGCTGCATTGTCGTTCTCGCATTGCTTTCAGGGAACCGTTCCAGTGGAGGAGTTGGAAGACTGTCATCAGTTCCTGAAACTCCAGCATCGTCCTGCCGCGGTTACACTCCAGCATGAACCGAAAGGCACCGATACCTGTATTTGGATCTTCTTTCTCGTCGCCACTTCCCTGGTGGATAGACATGGGGAATATCGTCATAGAGGCATTTTGGATTTTTAATTATTTGTATCGTGTAAGGGTGATATTCTGTACCTGAGCGCCGACTCCATTAGGCGTTGAGGATGGCTTGGCAAAACTGGCCCTAGCTTCAGCTACAGCCTTCTCGATAAAGTCATCTGTTATTCTTCGAGATGGATGTTCATTAAACACTGAGTTCATCAGGGCAATCTTTGCTGCTGACCGACGTGCCTCTGCCTTTGTGGGACAGTTTTGGAAACTACCAAAGCAGGAACCTCCAGGTAGTGTCACATAGCATACGTATGGAGGACTTGCACCAGGTACAGATTCATAGATGACAAGTGCTCCATTTCGCAGCTCTGTACCTCGACTCTGCTTCATCTGCCAGAACTCCTGCAGTGCCTCTACCACGTTCACTAAGAAACAGAGAAAGCATTGCAGGGAAACTATTTTTGCTAATTCTTTATTATCGTACCTCTGCCATAGCCTTGCGTATGCTTGGCAAAACTATTCACCACAGCATCTACTGCTTCGCGTAATACTTGCTTCGCCTGTGCATCCACTAATCCTCCTGCAACACCCATGCTCTCTGGGACACGAGACTTTGTCTTAGCTGGCATCACACCCTGCATCACCCACTGGTTCAGCAATTCCCAATCATTTACCCTAAAATACCACATTGCATCCTATTCCTCTTACGCATTAACTACAAAATCACACATAAAACTTAAAAATTTGCAACAAATAATATTACTAACATCATCCACAGATTACATTGACCTTTATGTATTACAAAAAAACTGCATTAATTAATTGTACTCCAATCCTAATCACAGCAGTAACACCCCAAAAATGTAAAACTTTCAATTAACATTCTAATTGCGCATAATAACACTAAAATTAATATTCCCAAACATATTAATCCTGTTGACCACGCAGCATCTCAAACAAAGACATAAAGGCGACATGAAGAAATATCGTGGGCTCACATAACACGAGAAACGATTCTTGTCTCGCTCTGAAAATCCACGAACGACGAAGAAAAAAGACCGTTACTATATCAATAACGATAATATTAAAGAAACAAGAGATCCAAATTTCATAGTCACAAGTAACAAACTAATTAAAACAATGAACAATTTTTAATAATGGATGACTTGAAGGTTCACAAAGGTGAGATCCCTCTATCCCGGGTGTCACTTCCAAAGTCGTTAACAGTACGTACCCAAAAGGGTGTCGTGGAAGTTTGGCTGTCCTCAAGGTAGACGCACCTGGTATCCCAGGTATTCCCTTGCACGTATAAGAACGAAAGCTTCGTCTAGAAGTGGAGTCTCAAGACGGAGAGTAACAAGAGGCAGCTATTGAACTCTCCGGATGACGACACCAGGGAGAGTATCGACAGGAGGAAAGTAGAAGCCGACGTAGGCCCACCTGCAGAGAGCCGGACGGTCAGGAATTCGCGTAAATTAGTCTGCGATCGTTGCAGCGCGCGTTGCGGGATCAAATTGCAAGACACATATAACGCGTTTAATGGCCCCCGGACCACTGACGATTTCCAGAAAACCAGGGCCGACCAGCACCAGCACAGGTGCCCTCAGCCACCTGACACTGGACCACCATATACCGAATGGTACCACCATGGATAATTCCTATAGCATGCCAGAGGATTCAGTATCGAATGATGTATCAAAGCTTATCATTGTCTGGATACGTCCGTCGGAAGCAACCAGGATTGACTTTCCATCTTATTTTTTATTAGTCTCCCGCAGGAGATAGATCCTCCCTGTACCTGTAGCTTCTGCCATATCAGAAGGCATTGTCCTCTCAAGATATTCTCTAAAGAGAGAGACAGAGACAATAAATAGAAGTCAAAGACTACATTTCTGCCTCGAGCCAGCCCTGCATCCCAACAGTGGTTCTCCATACCGTCATGTTCTTCAGGTGGATCGGTAACCAATCTACCTGCCTTCCTCTTTTGGTTCTCACGCGATTCGGAAGCCAAGAGGTAGTGGGACGTGTATATACAAGTGAGGTGACATCGACGAGCGGGTAGAGCGTATTACGTATACAGAATCCCATAGCATTAAATAATACTCCGATCTAGAGTAACGTCAGAAGTCTTTGAACGTTGTCAGCGCCCTTTAGCGGAAGTTTCATAAAGATGCCAAGGTAACCTTCAGTCGGTAAAGTAGATAGCTACGCGACCAACATAGTATTAGATATCTTTATATTTTCTAATTAAACAATTTTTACTTCTCCGTCCTTCACGAGTTTATCGATCCTTATAAAGCTTCGGGAAATGATTTCTATGACTTCTGCTCCCAAGAAATTGCCGCCATTCCCATCTTCCCAGGTGTATCTAATACGTGGCAGGACGTCCTTTGACGTTTACCGCTCAGCATGCTGGGGGGGCAATTTACGCGCGTACGTTTCCCGCGTGGTTGACCTGGTGTGAGTTCTCACGTACGGGAACGATCAGCTGAGCGCCAGCTGTGCAATACTCTAGCGGCCAATCACATTAACGTCTTAACCAATGGGATTCAGCCCCGCCGCCGGCCATAGCCTATCGATGCACTACCGGTCTGCTGCCGTTGCCGCTAAAGCTTATTATTGCTGGTGCTGCTGTACAGTGTGCGGGCATCTCCCGCGAAACGAGAACGCCAACGCCAACAGTCCCATAATAATCTGAGTAGACTTTTATTTTAACAGTCTCCCTGGTTACCCAAGCCCAACCTAATTACGTCCGGATAATTCCTTGGTGATTTGTGTACGAACAATTGTGAAAACTGAGTGTGAAACTGCTGGTGTTCGTAAACTGAAGTGACGGGTGTTTGCTGTCCCAGCACGCCAGACCTGGTTCCCTTCTGGTGGATTTGTGCAATATTTTTTTACAAGATTTGCACTTTATACGTAAAGCCACGCTTTAGGGGACTGCGAGAACCTTGTACGAGGTGAACAGGTGGATATTTGTGAGACGAAGAACGCTATTTCTGTGGAAAAATTGGGAAAAAGTGTCAACCGTCGCGAGTGCTAGGTCGGCGTGGCAGTGGCTCACGGAAAGGGTTATTTTACGTGGTTTTTCGTGAAGATTTATAGTTTTACTGAAGTGGATGGATGGATAGACGTTCGTTAAGACTCGGCGGGAAATCTGCGAAAATTTTGGTTATTTTGGAGGTTATGTTATGTGTACAGAGGGCGTGACAGTGGCAGACTGCAAGCAGGGGTTGGTCATCGTTTCGCGCGCTAGACTCCCGCGCTTCGAGAGCGCGCCCCTGCATTTTCGCGGAAAAATTTCACTCTGGGCGATTTTTAAGCGCTTGTCGGGCCTTCCAAATTCACAGGAAGATTTATCGAGGACTTGGGCGCACTCGGATTTATTAACGAGTTCTTACAGCGAGTCAAAATCGAGCCAGAGTACGTGCATTATGGCGAATGCCTGAGTGACCGTAAGCCTCGCGCGCTCCCACATTTTTTGGCTTTTCCCGAGGAAAATCTCATCGTGATTAGGGCCAAATTAGTGTGAAATATCTAGAAAAGTTTCCTTGTGTTCACTAAGTTAATTGAAAAGGATCGGGCAGTCTTATGTATGCTGATACGAGTCCCGGAATTGCCAGCAAGATGCCACAGACTAGGTGGGTGACGAACATTCTATTTGGTTTGACGAACTCTTGCCTTTACTTAATGTTTTCCGCTCCTTCTTTCCCTGGATCTCATTAAAATGTTTATTAGCAATCATGAGATACTTGGAGAATATCATTTTAATTCGTTTGTCTATCTTTTGGGCGTATAACCTTTCCCAGGTGGGTCCTTCTTTTAAGAACTTTGCACGAGGGCTCCAAAAATTTCTTATCAGTTTTCATGTAGTTCGTGAGGTCAATGAAGAACAGGAAATGAGTTCATTGCTTCTGGACTGTATTCTTGAAGGTAGAGGTCGTTGAGCCAGCCTTGAAATTAAACCACGTAACTCGAGACATTCTTCTACTTTGGATGAAACGTTCATGTGTTCATAAGACTTGGGAGCATCTTTTGGAACTGGGGCTTTATTAACAGCCTGTTCCTGGTATGTTTAGTTTACAGGAGAAGCAGCCATCACAGTTATACCTGCAAGGAAGCAAACCAGCTTCACTTAAGCGGAAGAGACGAAATACAGAACTTTCTGAAGACTCAGAGAATATCTACCCACCTAGTAAAATTCCAGCCCTTACTCACTCTCCTTATTCAGAGTCCTGTCACAGTGTGTCACATGCCAGTGATGGCACACGTACACCGCAGCAGCAATCCTCTCCCTTGAAGGAACAACAGGAACCAGCAACATGGTCAGAGCTCAGAAGTTCAACCTGTTTCCTAACTCCCTCAGCCTCTAGCAGTGAATCTAATAGACCAAGTCCATTGCCAACATTGCCTTGGGCCGATGGATCTCAAGTGTGGTCCTTGATGTGTCTTGGTGACCAGAAAACTTTAACTCAAAGGGATCCTCAGATGTTCCAAAGGCATCCCACATTACAACCTCGTATGAGAGCCATTCTTCTGGATTGGCTAATTGAGGTGTGTGAGGTGTATAAACTTCATAGAGAGACCTACTACTTGGCCATGGACTATATAGACAGGTATCTGTCGACACATCAAAACGTGCCCAAGAATCAGCTGCAACTTATTGGCATCACCTGCTTGTTCATAGCTGCCAAGGTTGGTACCATGTTATGTGAAAAATCTTTAACGTTTCCCACCAAAAAATGGCACAGGATTGAAACAAATATGAATTTTTCTATAGGTCGAAGAAATCTATCCACCGAAGATCGCAGAGTTCGCCTACGTAACGGACGGTGCCTGCACCGAGGATGAGATACTAGGCAAGGAGTTGGTAGTCCTAAAGGGATTAGGCTGGAACCTATCACCAGTGACTGCTCCAGGATGGCTCAACATATATATGCAAGTTGAATCCGGCGATTGGTCCAGACCCAACACCTTCATCTACCCTCAATATGGTGGACTGCAGTACTCCCAGGCAGCGCAACTCCTAGATCTGGCGACCTTGGACGAGAGATGTCTGAAGTTTCCCTATAGTCACTTGGCGGCAGCAGCAGTCTACCACACCCAAGGGAGAGAGTGCGCATTACGTGTTTCTAGACTATCTTGGGAACAGCTAGCACCTTGCGCACGTTTCCTCAGTGCTTTCGCCAACACAGTCGCTGAAGAAGGTTCACAACTGCTCCTACGGTCGACCGTGCCTCCCGTAGAATCCCACAGCGGCTCCGGGCTTCGTGCTTCAGTGCCAAACATCGTTATGGACGAGTCTCACCGTATACAGACCCACGTTGTCGACCTGAACATGCTCGAGAAGGCTCAACAACGGCTTGCTACCGAGGAGCTCACCCTGGAGCCAATAGAGCGGGAAACTAACCTGGACAACGTAGCAAGTCCAAATCGCAGTGGCATTTTAACCCCTCCATCGAGTAGTCAAAAGAGCTCTCCAACTCCACCACGTCTACCACCTCAATTACACCCTTATACATAACTCCAGTAGCAAAGGAGGCGAGACAAGCGTCACTCCATTTTTTTTTTGTAAAGCCCTGTTGAACTCTACAAAAGTCTATTTTCAATGCGCGATAAGGAACCTCTGTGTCGCGCGATCACTCGGTCTATCAAGGATCGACTACCTTGAGGTATATCTATTTACTTCTCTCTGTGAAGACTCTGAGGCGAGTTGTCATCCTGGCGAACGGTGCTTCTATCTCAGTGATTCCCGTCAATGACCTTTTCCCAGGATACATAGAGAGACACGTAGAACGTTGATAATATAACATATTTCTATAATAATGTATAACGCCCACGACAAACCGTTGTCTTTTATAACTTCTCTAATTACCAGGGTTTTTCAAACCTTGGGCAGGTTCGTCGTGGCATGTTAAACCACCAGGTCTGTTATCGTCCATCCCCAGGGATTGAGATACGACCTCTGACGCAGTGTTGTCTCGCAGCGACTTAGAAATTTTTGTCGATACGCGATAAGTCGTCGTTAGACATTAGACATTTAAAGTCCTACCATAGGATTAAGTTATTGTAAACCTTTCCCGTCGGCTTCACGCCAATTCCCACGGACTTGATCGAATAAGTCCACATCTGTTGAGGAAGACGCGAAGATCCACTGTGAGGATGAGTCTTGTTTCACTTTAGAATTCTAATAGCGGATCTTTGCTGTGCTTTTCTAACATTAAGTGGACAGCTCCCTGTTATAGGTTAGGTGACACTAAGTCTCCTATATGGCTGATTGGGAAGACGCCACCAATAATTAATACAGTGGCTGACCATGATGCAACAGATCACTGCTAAAGTGCCTTTACACAACACCATTGTTTTTATCTGTCGGATTTGAGATGAGAAAGAAAAAGGACTATGTGAATAGTATTCTTTTATATGATTTGCTTTTTTTTTAACTCTGAGTAAGAATCATTATGATGATGCCGAGTATAATGATGATTGTGCGACGCGCGATATCAGACCATATAAAAATGTTAAAGGATTTTATGTATATAGGGCAAGAGATGTCTTATCCATTTCTAACCTCTTTATAAGGTCCAGTGAGTTCGTCCTAGAGCTTGCATGCCGTGACGCACGAGTTTATACACGCATTTGTATGGAGAGTGACAATAAATATTTAGAAAGTCTAATCGCTGTAACTTTTGTCTTTGAGTCTTATCAGAACGTGCATACCGTTTATTCATACAAATAACGATAATGCATTGCATTTTTTTTATCTAACCATAATCACATTATCTCCTGCATCCGCAACGGTCCAGCTGGAATGGGTTGCAATACAAAACGGTTGGCGCTGCGATCGCAGCGCCATCTTCTTCAAGGGTTACGGGCGAAATCCGCTTCTCTCATTGGTCCATTCGTTTCTGTTCAAGTTGTCAAAAACCAAACAACCGTTGGAAAAGCCGCTCAGTGCTGAATGTGCTCGTAAAGCCTTGCGTTGAGTCGTGCATCGATGCTAAGTGATTATCAATGTTAATATCGTGCGACAAAACGATCACCGAGCAGTGTACGTGAGAAAACGTGGTCTGTGCGACATAATAAAGCAGCGTGCTTGGAATTATCTCTTTCGAGTTAAAACTTGATCCTGAATACCGGTGTGAATTTGCAAGGATTTCAAAAGTTCCTCCATCCCTTCCTGCCGGAGGAAAATCACTGGAACGATTCTAGGTATGATTCTCGTGCGACAAGACAAAGGATTTATTAGTATAAACTAATTGGAGAATAATTATCTGACAGCAGTCTCGTCATGTCCAGTCCTAGAAGCATGAAGACTGTAACGGCTCGCGAAGGAACTCGCGTTATTCTACGCGAGATCACAGGAACCCTTCAGAATTCACCACCAATTCAAACGTCTCGACGTAAGGTAAATCTCTTAAATTTTCTATAATCTCTTTGTCCTTTGACACTCACGCACCAGCATAACTGCGCTGGGTTACAACCTTGTAGTTAGCGTCTGTACCCCGTGTCGTGTGTTTATATAAATAAACCGTGGGATCAGTTGACGGCGGGATGTAAAAATAAATAATGCCAAGTCCTACTGGAGAATTCCAATGTCTGGCCTATAAAGTTCGTTGCACTCCATATTCGTCGAATGCACCTAAATCGGGTGATCGTTCCGTTATAATATATTTATTAAGATTCTAGGGATCGTGTCCTGCATGAGAGATGTATAACGATTTCAACCCTCCATTGAAGATTCCTGCATTACCGATATCTTTGATCTCAACTGCTCCAATTTACTCGTTGGGTAACTTATCAGCCGCACGTCATTCTTATCTAGTACCTGTCATGCTCCAAGAGATGTTACTCCTGTAAAACGTTAACCACTGAAGTATCGCGCCGTCTTATACCCTGGTATATGTGCATATCAATGGTCCTTGCATAATCGGTTCTCTGTATCCCGCGTGTGCGCGTTCATCGCGAGCGCCCCGCGCCTACCCACGTATGTGTCCAGTGTTAGTACGAATGAACCTAGTGCGCCTATTAGAGCCAGTGGCAGTGACTCCTGAAAGCCAAGAGTCTCTCTGCCAGTCAGATCCAAGGATCTCAGCTGTTGGTTGAGTAAAAACAGAGGAGCTCCAGAAAAAAAAAGTATCACAAGATCAGAGGCGAGCACGAGGTGTCGATTTTTGTACGTTGCTACTGTCAGTACCTATATTGTTTTCCTTTTCTTTGTATTTTCTTCTCTTTTTCGCTTGTCACTCCTCGGGGTAAACGCGCCGTGACAAGGTGAGAGACACTAACGCTCTCGGTGGCTAAACGTGTGGTTTATTGTGAGTGGAGTTGGAGCTGCAGCCTATTACATGCGCTACCATTCTCATGTGCACCACGTACTCAGAAGGAACCGATGAGAATGCGGCTGCTACTCTAATATTAGAATACGTGTGCTTGTACCGCCCCGTCGTACTCTGACCCTCGACCCCACTCCAAAACCCTGGACGCTATGGGTGTACGAAAACCGTTTAATGGCACTTCCATTGACTGTCTCGTTCCTTGTGGATGTCTTCGCACGTCTTGGCAAGGACCTGGGGCACACCCTGGCATTCTTAGATCCTCGCGATTTCTACCAGATGGCTATGAGTCACGTTCCTCTCACACATGCCTACACAGTGCTACGACGCACTCACACGTCTACTTATCCTACTGCTCCTTGTGATACTCAGTCTCATACCGAGTGTCTTGTTTCGTGACCATTTATGGCTTATCAGGATGGCCAACTCTCTCCACGTTTCTGTATTTGGAGACTGACCGATTTTCAATGCTTTACTGCAGAATTTATTGTGAAATTTCATAAAATTCCTCGTGAATTATGTTTTTATAATGTGATTCTTGTTGTTGCGTTTATTATGGATTTTTTTGTATGAACCAAGCGACCGTTTGGAGTAATCAAGCATAAGTGTAGATTCTCATTCTTCGTTTTCTCCGCAGGCCTTGTTGTAGAAGTTACGTCGAACGCACTTGATCGTTAGAGTAGCATCATCGACGTGAGAAAGGTATAGGTCATGGTCGTCCTGAAAAATTTTAATTTTTCTTTACTATCTTATCGACCAAGCATCCTCGCTGTTCCTATGGAACGTGAAAACGGAGACCTGGTGGAGGAGGACGAAGGCGTTCTATGCTTTTTAGTGGGATTATTTTTCTATCTTGTTTTATACTGTCTCTCCTACTTTTTCATTCTCTCCTTCTTTTCTACTCTACCTCGCTGTTTCTCTCCTACTCTTATGGCAGGCAGACCCTTTCAGTGGGGGAGACGGTGCTCGTTTCCTGACTCTCTGTGGGGTTCCACATATAAACACGATAAATGTGGAAGCACCACGTGGCAGTGACAGCCGAAAGCAGAGATCGTCTCCCCAGACGTCATGGGGAATCGCATACAGAAGGAGGTATCAGCCACAGAGGATTTACTTCGTTTAAAGAATTTCTTTTAGTGTTACTCGGCATTTTCCATCTAATTGAATTTTACTTTTTTTTTTCTTTTGCCATTCCTTACTTCATTCGTCACTTGGACCGCGTTCACCTGGACCATGGGATATTTTTAAAAGATATTTTCCAGCACCGTTCATTGATCACCACCACGACAGTTTCACGACCTGGAAATCACGCTGTGCACGATCACGCAGCTTGCGCTGCACTGATCCGATATTCGCGAACCGGGACAAAGCGAAAAGGCTTCATGGGCGATTTTTATAATTAGACGTGGCCAGGCACGCGCCAGGTGGTTGCGCAATTCTGAAGCGAAATCCCGCGACAGCCTTCGACGTCGTCGTCAGCTGGGACTTGCTCTAGTAGCGCTTTTGTCTTTAGTGACACGTCGAAGCTCGAGAGGAAGAGATTCCTCTTACTCTGGTGCACGATATGGATTATATTAATCGATTGTTGCATCGTCCCACTACCCCATCTTTCACCCCGGCAAATCCTGTTACCGAGGTAGTGTAACGTGAGACGCATTTTTCGAAAATCTTGTACGCGTCGTTAGGTCGTGCAGTTATTGCGTCTCATCTGCTCCGCGTTACGTGTCAGACTGCAATGCTCCCCTTGGTCAGGATCTTAAATATTCTGAGACGTATAAATGATCTCTCTTGATTTCTTTCAGAGTGGCAACGATACCACAGCGGCCAAGCAGACAGGCCAGGAAGTGAATGTCCAGTTCACCAGAGAATTCGTCGACGTCGGTCCAGCATCCTTCTCATCAGTACCAGAGAGCATATCTTCGGCAAGCAGCTTCCAGAGTTTGGCGAGTACACTCAGCTCCAAAAGCAGCAGTGGAATCTGCGTCGATTCGGTGCCTGACAGCCCGCAGAAGGAAGTTGACACCTCGTACGTAAACCGGGATATTCCTGGTCTTGACGACCTTCTGCAAGCCTGCAGTAACATACGTATCGTTGAGCCTGAGCAAAGTCAGGCTCAGGATGACGAAGAACTCGAGAAACTTCATTCTCCCCAAGACGTCAGCCTGAATCAAACCTTCACCTCGGCCACGGATGAGATTTCTTACACTGACGCCAAGTTCTTCGACAGCATCGAGTCACAGATTGTTCCTCATACGAAAAAGTCTGGTTACCTGGAGGCGAAGGTCACGCCAGGAAAGGATAGCTCGTTCAACGGCATCGAGGACAGCGGTTCCTCGAATGCGACTGCAGATGCTAAGCAGCAAAGTGAATATTTCGAATTAAGTGAACCGGTTCCTGACATCGGAGATCAATCTACTCTGTCCAAGGAGTCCAGTCTAGTTGGCAGTACCGTTGATGCTGGTGCCTCTTATGGGGAATTACATGCTATCTTGAACGGAACTCCGTTCGAACTTCCGTCGACGGACAACGTACCCAAGGAACCTTCTTTGCCGGAGATATCGTGCTTCGCCTCGTTGCCAATAGATGAAAATGTCGTGGAGGAGAGAGCAGAACGCTGCATAGAAAACGTTGAAAAGTCGGTAGAAACTAGAGCAGAAAACGTTACTGAGTTATTGAACTCTGTATCAGTGTCTGTGTCTGCGTCTACGCCTGAATTCGTTCCTGAATCCGTTCCTGAATCTGTGCCGGAATTCGTACCGAAATCCGCGTCGGAATCGACCGCTGATTCCGCGTCTAAATCAGTGCCAGAATCTGTAACGGAATTGATCCCTGAACCGAACGCAATCAACAGATCGAGTAACGAATCAGTATACGATTCTATTCCTGAAGCAATTCCTGAAACAGTTACTACATCTCCAGTTAAATCTAAATCCGAATCCATTCCTGATACGATTCCTGAATGCTTAACTAAATCGATTGACGATAACGTTTCGGTCTCGCAATCTATATCTAAATCTATTCCTGAAATCGTATCCGAATCCATTCCTGAACCTAAAGCGACACCTAACATTGAACCTGTTCTTGCAACAAGTTCGATATCCGTGGCAGAACCTGTTGGAAAATCTGTATCATCGAAACCGATTTTGAGTTCCGTATCTGAATCAGTTGTGATATCACCTGAACCACTTGTAGTACCAGAACCTGAACCAACTGTGGTAGTGTCACCTAAACCAGTTGTGGTACCTGCGCCTGAACCAACTGTGGTTGTGTCACCTAAACCAGTTGTGGTACCTGCGCCTGAATCTACTGCAGTATCAAGAACTGAATCAATATCGGTACCAGTACCAGAACCAGTTGCGGTATCAGCTCCTGAACCAGTTGTGGTATCAGTTCCTGAACCGGCAAAGACTCCATTGTTTGATCCAACTGTGGTACCAATACGTGAACCAATTGCTGTACCAGTAGATGAATCAACTGTTGTACCAGCTTCTAAATCAACTGTACTACCAGGTCTTGAAACAATTGTGGTATCAGCTCCTGCGCCAGTCATAAAACCTGTGTCAGAACGAATTCCAGAAGCTCTCACCAAGAACGTACCAGAACCTGTTTGCCAGCCAATTGCAGAACCTGTGTCAGTAAAGTCGATATTAGAAAACTCACCGGTACCACCACAAGCAACTGTACCAGAATCGATAAGCGGATTCGCATCAGAGACTGACGTACCAATCGTAAAAACTGGTATAGTCGAAGAACAGCCGGCAAAGGAAAAATTGGCACAACTAGAAGCCCAACAGGGTGAAGATTTAATTTCTAACGTACCGGAACTCGACGACACTCTCACCGATGTTCCGGAATCCTTGATAATTCCACCGGACTTGGATCAATACGTAGCGTTTAAACCGCAGCAACAGAGCACTGGCCTACCAACGGACATAGATTTCGACAAGATTCGATTGGCCGCTGAAGCAGTCGCCAATAAAATTCAGAACTCATCGTTTACCATCTCCGAGGAACCCGATCAGTTTTTCAGTGCCACTTCTGAGAGTAAGTAGAAAATAACAGTACCGTAATACCAATAACGTCATTAATGTCTTACCTGCTAATTATTATTCTTCTCTAATTATCTTTCCAGTATTTGAAGATCCGGCCAGTTTTGATTATCTACTTGAAAGAGGTAACAGCAAGCCTAGTTCACGTAACTTAAGGCTTGACTCTCTTTACGTGAGATTCGATCCTCTCGTGTCAAACGTCAGCATGTTACCAAAAGGAAATATCCAACCAGTCGTTGAGGAGCAAAATGGTAAGGGTGACACCCCGAGGGAGGTCATCGACACGCCGAGGAAGAGTTCTGCCCTAGCAGCGATAGACAGACTTCAGGCTTCTGTACTTTATAGTCCAACAGTAGCACGAACGCCCCAAAAGCCAGAGGAGGTTCAACCCAAAGTAGTATGCTAAATCTTAATTACTGTGTAACACGTTCCGTGCCGGATAATTTTTTTGGTTAGTTTCCATGCAGGCAGCGTGGGGCGTATACGCCCCACACGGCACGGAACGTGGTAATCGTATGAAGATATAATTACATTGAATTATAATATGTCATTCTGATATTAGGAACCAGTAAAAGAGCCTGTCAACGAGACGGTTCCTCTGGTGGACGTTAACTTGGCCAATGAGGTGGAGCAGGTCAGAATAGTGGTTCTGCAATTAGAGCAGGAACTTGATAAACAGAAAAAGGAATATGAAGACAAGTTGGAGAAGCAAAGAATTGCCTACGAGGAGGAGATCAGCCGATTGCAGGCGCAATTGGCACAGGAAGTCAAGAATTCCAGTCAGATGACGTGAGTTCACTAATTCTGTCTATTAAATTCTCTTCTCTCTTGATGAAGCTTCTTAGTGTAACATTACTCGATGGTGCTGTTCAGGGTAGTCGTTGACGAGTACGAGAAATCGATCAGCCGGCTGGTTGCCGACCGCGAGAGGGACCGTGTCAAAATGGAAAAAGAAAAGGCAAAACTTCAAGAGGATTTGCAAACCTCAAACAGTCACTTGAGCCACGCCGAGGAAGCGTTCAACGACGTGCACCAGAAGTACGAGAGGCTCAAGAGTATCCTAGCTGGTTTTCAGAATAACGAGATCGTCCTGAAGCAGAGTATTCAGGATAACCAAGAAACCATTAAGATACTGGAAAGTCGATATGAGCAGCTCAAGAATCATGCGATGACGCAACTTGAAAAGTAATTAAAGAATCATTCTTTTCTCTTATTCCGTTTTCGTGAGAAACATCTCGGCGCAGCTCTTTTCACGTATTTCACGTTTTAGGGCGAATCTGGAACTCGAAGGCAGCAGGAAGCAGAACGAGGCGGAAACTGTGCGACTCCAGGCGATGGTAAAGAAGGCAGAATTGAAGAGCAATTCCCTGAGTGAACTCGTCGAACAAAAAACAAAGGAGAACAAGGAGCTGGCTAAGATCCTGGACGAGGTTATCGCGAGAGTCGGTGGCCCGAACACGGTTTAGAAATAGAGGGATCGTTGGGTTGCTTATTTTTTTACTCGAATGGATATTAGCGCTGTACAATAAGTTTTATATAATATAATTATAATAGTATATTATTTTTTAGAGTTATCCATTTCAGATGAGGCATCGTGCATTAATTTATTGGTTGTAAGATACATGTCTTTCTGCATATATATATATATAAAAGTAATTTACCCTCAGTATTCTGAGATCCCTCGGTAATAATCCTTCATCCATTAACACTGTACCTGGTTACGTTTACAATCCATTAACTTGTATACTCTATTTGTTCGAAAATTTGATCAGGAACGTGTGACTTTCAATAATAAATTCCATAGATGCTTGTGTCTATAATTTCTATCACTGCTGAAATTTTGTACAAGGGTATTCAGTGTAATTCTATGAATCAAGTAACAGCTGTTATATGTATTGAATGATTGTGTATATATTTGACATGCAAATATACTGTAGAGTATATAATTCGATTTAATGAGAATGTACATGGAGTATGTACTTTGATTTCGAAAATGCAGGTATTCTAGTGCCGACTAGTGTCAATTGGATGAACCAGTATTTTGGTGTGTCAGTTTGCGACCAGTCTGTCTGAGTCTGTCGTGGTCTGTCGTAGGCACTGCTGGTGTTAGCTGCCATCGTAATAAAAATGACTACTGTTGACTGGGAAGAAGTGAAAAGGCTAGCTGCCGATTTTCAAAAGGCGCAGCTTAGCTCAACATTACAAAAGTTCGTATCTCTCGTGTTGGGTTACAGGGAAAAATCTTATTTTAATTCTTTGGGTTGCTCATTTATCTGGACTTTATTGACATCTGTTAGCCGCTAGATAACCTCTTTGATGTTCTGATAAAAAGTTTAAGAGCAATGAAATAAATTATGATAATTATGCAGAGCTTTCTTGAAGAATGAAAGTTATGGTGTTACGACATTATTTTATTGTATACTGACATTGAATTTATTTGCAGACTTTCAGAGCGCAACTGTGTGGAGATCATAACGAAGCTTCTCGAAGCCAAGTTACTGGATGTGATATTCACAAATGATGGCAAGGAGTATGTTACGCCTAATCATTTGGGCAAGGAAATCAAGGATGAGCTCTTTGTACATGGTGGTCGTGTCAATTTGGTGGAATTGGCAAAGATACTCAATGTAGATTTATCACAGATATCAAAAGTTGCTGCAGATATAGAGAGGCACGACAAGGGAGTTAGGCTTGTACTTGGACAGCTGATTGATAAGAATTATATTGTTAAAATTGCTGGAGAGATCAATGATAAGCTTAATCAATTGGGTTATGTTAATGTTGCCGAACTGACACTCCAGTATGACTTACCAGCTGATTTTTTACAATCCACTATCGAGAAGGAACTTGGAAAAACTGTGTTTGGTAGACAAGATACACAGGATCCTAGAATATTTTATACAGAGGGCTATGTTGCCAGGAATAAGGCAAAAGTTAGGGGTGCTCTTTCTGCAATTACAAAACCTACTCCGCTATCAGCTATTTTGGGCCAGTGCGCAGTTCCTGAAAGAATATTTTTCTGTAAGCATGTAAACAATATATAATTTTATTCACTCCAAACATTTTTAGGATCTTCAAAAGTATTCCTTTTTCAGCAATACTTGATTATTTGCAAGAGGTCAAACAGATCCCTGGTGTGGTTACTGGAAAGCAGGGTGGCAATGGTATTTATGTACCCAGCATATACTCCAAAAGCCAGAATGAGTGGGTTGACAATTTCTACAAACAAAATGGCTATCTTGGTAAGTGTCAAAAGAAATGTACCATGAAAGTGTGTAATTGAATTTTTAACTTTTGTTTCTTGTTTTAGAGTACGATGCCCTTTCGCGTCTCGGTATTTCGGATCCTCAGAGTTTCGTAAAACGTCACTTCGTGAATGACAGCCTAATGCTTCTGGACTCTGTAGCAGTTGGTGCAACAGTCATCGACCAAGTAGAAGCCAATGTAGAAGAAGTAGTAGTGACCTCATCCTTCACTGACATTTATCCTCTACTCCCATCAGTGTTCAGTCCTGAGGATGCAGAGACCTTGCTGAGAATTGCAGCGAAGAAGACAAAGGCGAATATTCATATATTCGCAAGCACTGTAGCAGTCTCCGATGCCTATCTCCAAAAACTGGGTAAATCCTTTGAACCTACAGCTGAAAAGAAGGCCAAGGAAGCCGTCGAGAGTGGAAAGTGGCTCCAGTCTATTGCTGAGAATAAAATCAAGTCCAGGATCAATGACGTTCTGGAGAATAAAGTGGACAAAAGAGAAGAGCGAAGAAAGAAGGCAACAGGAGGCAAAGCCGGAGGTGGCAGCCAGGGTAGAGAGACAAAAACGAAATCCACTAAGAAGAAGAATCAAAGAGGGAAGAACCAGGAGCCGGACTCCGATGAGGAGTATGCTGCTCAAAATTCCACAAAGAAAGAACTTGTTCTAATCTCTATCGAAGACATAGAGCAGCAGATCAGCAAGGATGAAAATCTGGCTGATGTAGAAGGCCTCGTAACAGAACTTGCTGCCTACTTACAACCAAAACTGAACAAGCATGCTCTCTCTGTAGCCGAACAATTGAGTCAGAGCAATAAGGTTTCTAATTTGAATGAAGTAGAGGAACGGCTCAATATGCTGACAACAAACATTCGTGTCTTTGACAAGGGCATCAAGCAACTGGATAAGAATTCTCAGACCGCTATGACAAAATACCTCTTAAAGACTCTCGGAGCAGACTTAGCCAATGATGTATTTAAATTGGCAGCGCAACAAAATGTCATTCAGTGCCCTGAAAATCTCACCACCGAAGTCAGGCAGAAGATGTTGCTAGAATTGCCAGCGGATGTAAAGGATCCTCTAATGACTCTGCATAAAAGTGTTACATCCGGTTCTATAGAAGATGTTTTGGCAGCTGCAGACGGTGCTCTTGCAGCCTGCTGTCTAGTAATGCGGAAGTACGATAAGAAGAAGGAACGCCCTGCAGTGGTTGGGCATCGTGAGGCTTTATTGGAACAATTAAACTCTACTCAGGATCCTGCACTTGCATTGCACCTGGCAACAAGTGTTCTATTCACTGCAGCTACTCAAAGCGCTTTACACATGTCAGGTAGACATGTAGCTTCCATTTTGGCATTTTTGCAATCTCATCTAGAGTCTGGGACTGTAGCGACACTTTCTAAGTACCATGGTAATTGACAAATTTCTGCTTCATATAAATGTTAAAGTAACTCTATTTGACTACTATCCTGCTTTATTGTTTTTCTAGATCTTGTGCTGAAATTATTGAGTTCACCAGATGACGCAACCAAGTCAGAAGCCCTGAAGGAACTGGAGGATGGATTACAAGAAATAAAAAGTATTGCAAAAGACTTCAAGAAACATTTGAAATCTGACAAGCCTCACGAATGATTGTGCTGAGCTCTACTTATTTTTTTGCACACGGGTACAGATATATACATATTTAGTCGGTGACTGATTGTGAATGCATTAATATTGTACAGATAATGTTTGACAAGGATCTTGAAGGATTCTTATGGGAAAAGATATTTTTTAACATGTTACACATCCATTTTCATTCC
>JARQST010000526.1:151495-165768 GCA_030142225.1 Pachycephus smyrnensis | reverse complement strand
TAATGTTTGACAAGGATCTTGAAGGATTCTTATGGGAAAAGATATTTTTTAACATGTTACACATCCATTTTCATTCCTTACATCCCAGTTGTACAGTACTCGTCACAAAAAAGATCCTATACCACAATTTGAAATACGGTTCATTTCCGTTCTATTCAAAATGCAACGTTTTCATTGGCTGATACAAAAGTATTGTGCACTGCAAGAATACAGTCAATTTTTTCAAAGTTCCACAGAACTAAGTTTCTTCTCGTAATACTGTTATACGTCAATTGAATAACATCAGTTATGTATTTTTATTACTTATCAACTTGTACCATAAGAAAAAAATCTTAGTAAAACTTTTTTTTCTCATTCAGGTAAAATGCCGTTAATGATATCGTTATCCGTATCGACTGGCATAATTGGTGAACTGGCCAACAGATGGCGACACCGGCAAGGAGAATACACGTGCCCGTAAGCGGACAATCCATAAAATCGGAACACTCGAATGTTGAAGACCAAAAATGTGAATGGACGCCGGTCTTAGCAGAACGTCTGCCTGCGGGGACAATCGTTACGCTTATCAGTGTCAATTATCATACGTTATCTAGTAAACAGTGAGAGTGACAGTTATCAATTACCGAATACGGTCTCATTGGACTACAGCAATTGATGTTCCTGTGCTTAGTATAAATCCCGAGCATGTGCAGGCTGTCGCACGCGGCAGTGGCGGTAAATATAACCTGATTGCACGAGGGTTTGCTCCTATAATTCATATATGGTGAGTTCTTTTATATTTATAAAATTTAGACATTAGAAAGAACAAGAGGATACACTGTCAATGCGATAAAAGTAACTTTGAAAATCTTACCGGAAACTCTGATCACATTCCAGACTTTGGTTAGACAGTTTTTGCTGAAACTCATAATGATGCTGTGCGATGCTCCTTTTGTCTACAATGTTGGCAGATCAAATACATCTAGACGAGTTCAATTGGCGATGATGTATCAAGGAATTAATTGTCTCATGACGATTCGCACGATTCTTCTTACCATTGACAGTCCTTGCAGATATAAGATTTATTCGAACGCTGACACTGAAGTACGGATTCTGCCGATCAGTTGAATCATTGTATGAATTAAAGAGTAACAAATTAGTGTTATTTATAAGGAATGTACGCTGAGGGTAGTTCTGGAAATTCTCACAGTTAGATATATGACATAGATTGCTCATCATTATATAATTATCGATCATCGTTCGATAATTTTCCAAGCAACAGTTCAATAGACTTTCGAATCGATAACGTCAGTCATACGGATCCGATCGACCGTTATTATGATGAAAACAAAAATTCCACAATTGTGTAACGTTTTTAGAACAATTTACTTTGCTCCATACACCCTCCAGATTTTCCATTAACAGTAATCGTCACTGATTAATCATATGGCTGTATGGCTGATGGACTACGTAATGACGTAAGAAGATTGCGTCATTATTTCCTATTACTATTTTCGGCTCCATACAATCTTTTGCATGATACCATTTTCGGGTGTAAATAAAAATCAGCGTTTGTTTTGTCTCCAAAAATGACAAGAGGCACGGATATAAAATTATATTATACGTAAGCCTATGCGTAAGGCGTACAGTAATTGTGTAGAAAGAAAATAGGTCGTTAATGATTCACTCTATCGTTGTGATATTGGCAGTGTAAATCTTGAATTTGAATGATTCTGGAGAAGAGAGGGCATAGTTGTATTATCAGCGGTAGTAGTAGAGATAAGTAAAGATGGTCAGTGAGTGTTAAGCCTGTAGTTGCAGCCAGTAATAATAATCTATAGCGACCGCTCATCAGTAGTGCCGCAACCGTCAATCCGTTCAGTTCGTTTCTACAAGCGCGATTCGTCTGTGCGTCTCTTTGCGGGTTTGCGCGCGCGCGCGCGCTGCGCTACTCTACTCTAGTTTTATATTATATTTACCTTTTTTTTTGTACCATTACTACTTGCGTCTCGATCTTTGGCGATTGTACCCGAGAGGTATTGTCTCGTTACTTTGTACAGGAAGGGACAGTACGTATTGGTCTTTCGTGCGGAGAAGACGCGCGTTTCTAATTAGCGATATTTTCGTAACACACGGTAAGACAATGTGTGGATAAATATTTTATTTTTATTGTAAAAAGTGTCGATTGTATTTTATATGATTTAGAGTATTTAATTGTAGCGTTTGACTTGAGGTTTTCTATTTTTTTAAATTTATTGTCTCAGGTTTTTAAGTCATTGTTAATTACTTGATTTGCGAACGCAAGGAAATTTTGCGGAATGGATTTGAATGCAGTTGCGTTTTTGCACGGTGATCCACGTGGTGCTATTGCTAGGGAATTTTTTTTTTAGTTATTTCCGTGCTTTCGGCACCGGCTCCGTCGTCCGGCTTGCCTCGACTTATTCTGAGACGAAAGTGATGAAAAAAGAAATTGACGAAGAAAGGGGTGTTAGAAGCTTGATACAGAAACGGATGATATCTGTCGGTCTGGATCTGATACGATTTTCCTAAGGATATCAATTTTCCAAACACATTTATGGTTTGACGATACTTAAAGATATCGCTCGTCGTGGATACCGCGATAGAAATTAACATAGAAAAAGCTCTGTTAGCGAATCAATCTAATTTCCTTGTTTTCTTTTTAGGGATCGTCGGCTGACGCACAATCGATTTATGGACTAATTGAAAGAAAAACTATAGTGAATCCTAGACGTGGTCAAGTTTGAAAGGAAGAATAAGAAGGAAAAAAAATAAGATGACTGTCGCTGAAAATCAAGAGACCAAGGATGGTTCAAATCCTGATTTGAATTTTGTGGCTGTGGAGAGACCTCCTGATAATGGCGATAACGAACGAGCATCTAGCGAAGAATCTCGTAGTGGCAACTCTCAAGTCGTCGTCAGTCGCGACGAGGAAGTCGTGAACGAGTCGCAATGCAACGATGTGACGCCCTTGCAGAAACTCAATCCTGGCAGGAAGCGTCAGCACGAGAATGGCATTGTGGATGAACGCACTGTGCTCAGTAAAGCGGAAATGGACCGCAAGGATCTTGAAATCGGAAGTGATGATCACGAAGGAAGCGAACCACCCGACGGCGGTGTTCGAGCCTGGATGATAATGGTTGGCAGCTTTATCATCAACGGCGTCCTCTTCAGTGTCATCAATACTTACTCCCTGATTTACATGGAGCTGCAGAAGCGACTAATTGAAGCTGGGGAAACAGAAGCTTCTTCCAAAGCTGGTAAGTCGGTTGTGGATAATGAAACTGTTGTAAATTCAGCGTTTCACTAGAGATTATAGGTCGGATGTCATAGGTCATAGGTCGCCCTGATCATACGAGAATAAGCTGTGCCATATATTTAAGCCAATACTAAATTCTTTCATAATTGAACTATGAATACTTTAAGGTACTGTAAAACTTTGGACGGCCATTTTGAATCTTCAGTCGTCAAAACTGCGAATACCGCAAACTCGACAAATATTCTAGCATCAATCGTATCAGTCGGCGTATTCTGCATGGTTAGTAATCATTGATATACTACCCTGAATAGCATTAATTCAAAAATCAAGGAGGAATTAAATATGGAAATTTTAATGCGCATCCAAAAATTCTTGAAAATCGTTGTGTTTGACATTACTTCCAATTTTATATGATTTCCAAATAAAATTACGTTAAAACCGATAATCAATCAGGGCGTATCAGCTTATGCTGAAGATTCAAAATACGAAGGCAAACTCCATAGTCTCGTTAACGTATAAATATACATTTAGTTTCTAGGTTAGATATTGCTGTCTATATCCCTATTCAGTATTTCATGGATTAATGGCGACATACTGACGCCTGGATAAAAGGAAAGAGGCGTCTCAATTTCACTAGGTGTCCAGTTTCTATCCAGTCGCCTCCCTATGTATCCTTGTTTCTCTTATTGGCTCTTTCATTTGCCTCATGATGGATCGATGCAGCTTTGATTTCCAAAATCTTTTCTTCCAGATCCACTTCTCAAAATCCTCAACCCTCCAGTCACCGAGAAGAACTTGATAAAGAGAGTCAGTCCCCGTGTATTCCGTGTCTGAAACAAACTGTATGGCATTTCAACCCCCTCCAGAACTTCTATGCTGGTTCCAGCATATCTCCTGTGCCCCAGTGGGCCCACTAGCCGTCAGACACTAAGTCCCATAAGGCCCTCTTTACTAGTATCTCCTCGGTGCTCCAGTAGACATCCACTTCGAAGTTTCCTCTACGTGTTCTCAACACTTTTCAAGACCCTGGGATACAGTACAGTCAATACGATTAACGCAAAATCATCCTTGCACTGCTTGAGAAGGGTACAGTCCCTACGTAAATTCACAATTAATGGTCGATGAACCTCGTTATCAGCTTTTTCTGCGTGCCCCTCTCCTTTCCGCATTCGGTAATAGTCTCTTATCATTAACACAGCGTTGATAACACCATTGTACGCAAATTCGTTTCCGTGGAGCGACTATATCCACCGTCATAGCTCGAACGAACGTCAACGCTTAAACTACTACAGTTCCCAGAATATTGAAGGTTGAAATAAAAGTCAGAAAATTGACTGGCCTCTTTGCCTGCTGAAATTGATATCGCGTATCACCATCTGTAAAAAAAAGTAGCCGCAGTCACATAGAAACTTGATATACCTCTGGATAGACGCCTTTGGCTCTGTTACAACGTTACTCACTTGTAATCAGGACTTTGTAAATATACTACACCGTTAATCTTAGGCAGTCCTATAGAGACTATAGATAGTAAATTAAGCAGTGTAAGATTTATTGATGATCTTATGATCATTTGGTATATCAGATTCAGGCTCACCCACACGTTTAATCGTGGTCTCCTTACTCGATACTCTTATGATTTTCTAATGGGTATTATCTTTGTTATCAATTTACTCCAATACTGTCCATTTCTCTGGTAGCATCTTTCTCTGTTTACACTATTACCCGTACACTGTGCACGTCCAATAATACACCCGGATATCTGTGGACACTTTATCGGTCATCGCGTTGATTGACTTTTCGTACCACAAGGAAGAGCAGGGATTATTTTTGGCTTTGTCCATATGCGTACTGTACATATTTGTAACACGCTCCGGCCCTTTTGACGCTTCTCTACCAATCTTCCTCCTTTGCTCTCACCCCCTCCAGACAATTAGCAATTTCTAGCAGCAATTGTGAGCCTGTGTCCACCACTCTGGATCCTATAGATGCGATTAGGAGGTACATGACGCGTATTATACTCGTGAAATACTCTGCAGCCACTGCGTCTACGAGACACTTGCAATTGTTATACCTACATTTGTAGCGTACCAGAGGCTATTGATGATACATTGGATATACAGGGTGTTTCAGTGCAGCGCATTGTCGTTTAGAGAACGAAAGTATTGCAATAGCTTACAGGGATGCTGATTTGTTTAATTAATTTTTTCATCTTTTCTCTCTCTTCAATTTGATCGAATTGAAATAGCCTCGATATGAATATTAGTCGAATTAAGGACACGCGCTCATATGGCACGTTAATTAAGGACGATGGATGCTTGTCGATTAATTAAATTTTTTTCTTCGTGTATATGAGCGCGTACAAATGTTTACCAGCACCTGGCGGTAATTGCTGATTCGTTTGACGTTCTCGATTAATTGACTATGATTATCGGTTGACACTAATTTCTTAAGAAAATTTTTTTCATCTCGTCTCTTTACTCCTACTTTTCGATGCTTTGTCTTTTCGTGTGTCTACATAGTTTGCTTTGACGTATTAGCTGTGTTAATTGAATCGATTGATTGAACTAGACTGCATCGTGCGCGGGGGTGAACGCCCTTGCAGATAGAATTAAATGACTTGTACAAGTTGGACCTAAATTAATCATCAATTACACGGTGATTAGTCCTAATGGGGGTCAAGTAATCGTTCCTCTCGTAGAAGTCTTCCTTTCTATCGTAGTGCGGATGATTAAATTTTTATCTTTTTTTGTTTTACTCATTTCTTTGGTCAACACGGATCTCGGCTAATCGTTTGTTCCTTGCTGGGGAATCAATAGAATTAATTGAATGAACAGAGCTTTGATTATTCGTTGATATTTTTTCTTCTATACATTATCAAACGTAGATTCCATCCTTACACTAGCTTGTACACAAAAGTTTATTCGGTCCTTTTCAGTGTGCCTCAAAGCAATAGTAGCAATTCAAACGAACGCCATTCACTACGATCCACTCTCTCGGCCTCTGTATACGAACTGGATTATTCAAGTCAAACGCAACCTTCAGATTCGACAGACTACACGTGGTTGCTCTGTTGAAGGACTGTTGACATTATTTTGACAGACAAAGGTCCAGTCACTAATGTCACGGACCGATAAGATAACACGACGCTCTGTAGACCGACCCTTTGAAAATTTCGAAGTTTCCTATACTGTCAACGAGTGCGAGAGAGACAGTCTTACGGGGATTTGCGTGCGCCCGACAAGGACGGACATAACGATCGATCGAAGTTTCTCGAATTGGCTGTCCCATGTCACTTCATATGGATGATATGTATTTCGGTTGCCTGTTTAACCTGTGATAGCTGCCGGTATTAATATACATGCATTTAATAATAGCCTGGTGTAGACTCAACTTTCATCTGTTGACAGTTGCGAATATCACGGTATTACGTGTCGAAGATTCCATAACCTTCTTGCTCGGGCATAGTTCAACGTTTGTTACGATAAAGAGCATTCGCCAGAGACAAGAATTGTTCGAACGGTCATCACCTTCGTTTTCATCTTTATAGGCACAATCGGACGCAGCATGCCAGATTGTCTTATTCATGTGCGCTTGTTCAACGCACTTCTCCAAGTATATTCGCAGTTGCGTCGCGATGCTATTTGGAGGATGCGCTTTCGTCCTTTATACGTCTGCATCATTGGCCAACTGCGAAATACGTTGTTCCACAAAGAATTATTCGAATTTACTGCGTAATTTACTGGCTGGAGGTGTCTCTCTGCGATGTTTATTTTATTATGGCATAGATCATGGCTGATGATACGCGACACTATGGATAAATTTATTTACATTTTTAATGCCGAAGAAATCCACGGAGACGGAGGGCGCTCTAGATTTTGCATAATCTATGGCGGCTGTTGAACCCTCCTTTTCTCGTTCTCTCTTGTATTCTCTCCGTCCATCCCGCTCTCGCTCTCTATCTCTCTCTCTTTTGTAAAAGATAAAATTCACTTGGACACAAAGAAGTTTGTTCACGGTATTCCATTGAATCTCTGTATCGTAAAACAAACCAAATTTCTTGTCTAAATACATAGCATATAGGTTAGCTAGAGTGTCCTAGAAAATGATCTTAGTAAAGAATTTCTATATCTGTAGTTCTACATCATTTCCCTCTCTCTCTGTTTCTCCTTAAAGAAAAGCGCGATGATTCACGAGTGCCAAGAATTGACCCAGAAGAGAGAAAAGATAAAAAGGGAATAACGGAATAGCAGAAAAGAAAAATTTCACTAGGTCTTCTATCTATAGAGCAAGAATTTGGCACGACTCTATGGATTAATGACCTTTCAAAATTACTGGTATATATATATATTCTACTTTACTGGCAAATGTCTCCCTCGGGGGACAAAGCCATAAAGGAAAGGAAGGAGGATATATTCTACTTTCAGTCGTGCACTCGATTCTCTCAACTGTTAGCCATGGCTAGACAGCGAATGACAGACTGAGGAGACTGAATGCAATAATCGAACTCTATCGATTCCTCGAGATAACGATTACATCGAAATGCTCGGCGTTTTGATGGAAACGATTGAGGGCCTTGACCGTAGGACCCCCTTTGAATGACGACGTAGCTTCAATTCGCATTCATAGTCCTCGCTTTTAGCCGTTCGTACTCACTCGACTGTATTTGGTCTTCCCCCTCTCTCTCTCTCTCCTTTTTCGCTCTCTTTCTCTCTCTCTCTATCTTATTGTATCTCCACACATATATATCGCACTTACGCTCCCGCGCATACTGACTGTCATTGCTGGCTATTCGTACACTATACCGTCTCCTTGCCTCTTCCCTATATACACACGTATGTGTGTACCAAATCGTTCTTTCCGACGTCGTCGTTTGAAAACGAAGCGGCGACGTTCCTTTGACCGACGCCTTGACGACCGTCGCCGCGATGCTTGACGGCGTTAGCATTTTATTTTTTTCTCATAACATTGCAAATTTTCTACAAAAGGAGTTTTCATTTGTTTCTGCATACACTTTGATTGGGGATTGTTCACGAGGATCGTTACGACTTTGTCTCGTGAGAGTGGCTTTCATGTAACGACCAGGTCACGTTACGGCTTGTTGGCGATTTAACGTTAATCGGGAACGCATTGTGGATATCGATGGGCGACGAATCATTGCGTAGAAAGTTTTGCCGGTATTCTAAAATGCCGGAATTAACGACTCGTGTCGCGAGCGATAAAATTACATTGACAGAGCGTTTGAGCTCGTTAGTCCCGGTGACATCACGCTGTACTGTAAAGGTGCGCGCGCAAGTACATCGGTCGCTGCCATAAGAATTCTTCTAGGTAAATCGTGTCGATTTTGAAAATTACAAGAGTCAAAAGTACTAGGACAATTTAGAAAAAAAATTATGACAGTTGTCCGACAATCGAATAATTGTTTTTCCTTGTTTTTTTTTCAGCACTGGTCGGGTCGCTCACTATAGGTACAACCTTTTTCTTGTCGCCGGTCGCCGGGATACTCACCGACAAGATCGGTATACAAATGACGACCTTTCTAGGCGGTGCGCTTGCTTCTGGTGGAATGTTACTGTCCTCCCTACTATCTGATAAGGTATTATTCTACATGCTGTCAATTAAACGTTACAATTATTTGTACGTATCTTATCGTTTGGCTGTCTTTATTTTTCCTCTTTTTTTCTTCTTTTTATATTCTATCTTTTTTTGCATTTCTTCAGGTAGAGGCATTGTACCTGACATACGGTGTGATGTACGGTCTTGGCGCGAGTCTTGCTTATACACCGAGTCTAGTGATACTCGGTCATTATTTCAAGCGTTACTTGGGCCTGGTAAATGGCGTCGTTACCGCCGGAAGTTCTGTATTCACCATTTTGATACCGTACTTGATGGAGCTCCTACTGAGGCGAATAGGTCTCGAAGGAACCCTTAGAAGTCTTGCCGGTCTCACGGCTGTGGTGATGGCCTGTGCTGTGCTCTTCAAACCCATTAATCGTGAGTGCGATTAATTGATGACATTAATGACTTAACAAATTTGAAATTTATAAAGTCGTCTGTTGGGTATTAATTGATATCGTCTGTTATTGAAGTTGACTGATAAGTGTATGCTACCATCAGTGGTGTTACTGGTTTGGATTATTTTTACGTAATTGTAATGCTTTTTTGGTAAATATTTCAATGATTATTTTTATCTGTCATTAGTTAAGAAACCCGCGCGACAGTCGTCATTGCAGAAACGGAGTTTTCGTGCAAAATTGAAGGAAATCGTCAATGTCTCAATATGGAAGCAGAAACGATACGTCGTTTGGGCCAGTGCAATACCATTAGCGTTATTTGGGTCAGTGGAAGTTTAAATAATTTTTACTTTAATAAACAAAAATCGACGCGAGCACCCACCAACTTGTGCATTAATATTGACAGGATTGTGGGTATGACATTTAATTCAAAATAATTATGTAATATTTTACCTCCCTTATTATACATAATACGTAATATATAATATAATATAATTTTGTATATTATATATTGTGTATTATATATATACACATATATCTTCCATTGGAAATAAGTAGTACGCCACGCAATTGTTTCAACTACTCGGCGTCATCATTCACAGTCCACTGCGAATCATTTGCGAGTGGATTCCTGTCATTATTCAGTGACGCTGCTGTACATTGTTACAGATTTCCGGGTGTCAGTCACTGAAATCTTTCTTTGAAAATTGCCCTGAATAAAAAGGAGAGGCGACTGTGCCTTTAGCGCTGTATTATTTTAATGGATTATAATTATTTTCAGTTACTTCGTGCCCTATGTACATATCGGAAAGTTCGTCGCGATGACTTTCAAGGATGCCGACGGTAAGCTTCCGGTTATGTGTATCGGTATCACTTCCGGTATCGGTCGTCTCGTCTTTGGATACATCGCCGATCTGCCACGCGTCGACAGAGTGCTCCTGCAGCAGGTAAACAAGTTGTATGAATTTTGAAAATATGTAAGAGAAAAAAAAAACCAATAATAAAAATTATTTTCAGATTTCATTCATCAGTATCGGTATTCTTACTATGCTGCTACCAGCTACCGGTTCCTTTATCGTTCTGTTACTGATATCACTCTGCATGGGCCTGTTCGATGGCTGCTTTGTCTCATTATTGGGCCCAATAGCCTTTGATATCTGCGGTCAACAAGGTGCCACTCAGGCTATTGGTTTCTTACTGGGAATGTGCTCCATTCCATTGACAGTAGGTCCACCGATCGCTGGTCTTCTTTACGATCACACAGGCAAGTCTCAGTCTTACGTAACACAGAGCGAAGCAGATAAAATCACAGTCATTAACTCTTATTCATTTGTACGCGTGATTAATTTTTTTTTAGGATCCTACGATCTACCGTTCTTATTAGCCGGTGTGCCGCCAATAGTCGGCGCTCTGGCGATGTTCCTCGTGAGATGCGTCAAGGACGAGAAAACCGCAGAAACCATCGATCCAGCCTGCCAATCCCTCAACTCAACCTGGCAGAATGGTAAAATTTAAGTCTCAAATCATTAATTGTTGTCGTAGAGTAATTAGCATTGTCATTGATTCTGTAATTATTCCAAATTCCTTCACCCTGTACAATTGCATCTTTTTCATTGCACCGTGGATTATCATCTGTATCATTGATCGTTCATTTAACGTCACTGAAATACTCTGTTTTTTTTTGCTTGGTGGTGGGTGGTGGGTGGTGGTGGTGGTGGTGTAAATATTGACAATTTCGCAGGGAATCCAAGAAACAGCATGGTGCCTCCACCTTACACAGAGGCTGATGAGAAGCAACGTCGGCAAGGTAGGTCGCGCTGCGATCGAGTCAGTGCAACTTGTATTAATTGCAAGAAGTACGAAAATTATTCAGTGTTTGCCGGGTATTCCGAAAGTGCACCATTACTTGGCAATCTTGGAGATAGCTTTCTGATTCACTACAGTTCATTGCGCGTCACCGATAACCGGATGTACCCGAAAGGCGCACGCGCACTGGATCGTACGCACTTCTCGAGTTTTAACGACAAGGGGCTTGCGTAGAATGATATCAATTTCTTTTTTTGCTTTTAATTCGTATATATTCGTCACGGATGCAACGTGTCAATTGTTCCATCCGTCGCGAATTTGCAATGACGCAATTTATTTATTTATGTACAACCTAGTCGTCTTTATTGTTTTAACGTGTACGAGTGTAACGCGACTGTAATTCTAGAGGCCAATTTAATAGCTGTTCGACAGCTTAGAATTAATCTAAAGATGCGACTGCTGGTCTTGTGAATTTTGTATTTCTTCTTGTATTTTGAATGTTTTTCCTTATTGCGCTCTTTCTTTCGTTTTTAGTTTCTATTCGTTTCTCCTTTATTTTTTTGCTACTCTCACGATGCTTTCTCTTTGGAATCAGGCTCCCGACTTGACTCTTTAAGCTGTACTAATAAATATATTTTATTTTTCAATAACGATGCTTTGCTCTTTCTTTATCTTCTCTCACGTTCTATTCCTGTCGTTTGTTTTTTTTTGATTTTGATTTTCCAACAGAAAAAAGAAGTAAAACGTGCTGTCTCCTGTTCTGTCCTTACTTTCTTTTTACTTTCCATTTCCTAAATCTTCCCAGTTAATTGTCGTAATAATTGTTATTAGAATAGTACGTAGTAGTAACTGTATTTGTGGTGAGTCTCTTCCTTTCCCAATGACATTAACAACGGATAGAATTTACTGTAAGTTGACGTCGTACTTTAAACTCTTCTGTATTTCAGAAGGGAAGGAGCTCCAGGATTTGCGCGCCAATGGAAACCCGCCGAATTCACCGTAGAACAATTTATCGACTTGGGCGTCGATTAAAAGCGACGCGGAAAGTTTATTGAAAATTATTTTTTTCTCTCTCTCTTTACACGAAGTATAAATGCGTGTTCCGCGTGCGTAGCCAATAAATCCCAATGACAATGGTCGCTCGATTATAAATGATGTCTGCATCAAGATAATCGATGGGTTAGGGGAAGTATAGATTTTAAAAAGAAAAATCTTTCCAATGTGATTGTTTCGTCTTTCTTTTTGTAAATGTTCAAATTTTTTAATATTTTTTTATCAAATTCTATGAAATCATTGGCGATCATTACTTCGTAATATTATTCAACCACCTTTCGTCTGTGCACACAAAGATGATCACTTGCAATAATTGTCTTTCTCTTTGTCTTTGCATTTTAAAAATGTCTTATTCGTGCATTTAAAATCTGGTGATTACTTCCATCTTTGATTCGTGACTGATCGACGTTCAAAGAATAAATTCCGATTGTACAAAATTCTTTTGAAAATTTAAAATGAGACAATGCTCGCATAGTAAGTGACGATCGCATGTAATGGAATGACTGAATGATTAATAATACAAAGATAAATATTTTTTTCTCTTGTGGAAAGCATTATTTTTCGCATAAATCTTTCTGACTGTACAGTAGAGTGTGGAATAGCTGATTGGTCTCTTGATTAAGAAAATTATTTTTAAAAAGAAGACAAGAAGATGGAAAAAACCTCAAACCAAGCGCAATGCGAACAAAAAAGCATAATTGATATACTGGTCACTGTTTTAGTCGCATTTAATAATTATTATAGATTATTCTCCCTAAAGGGACAAGAAATTCTCTAAAGAAATAGATCATTGGATGATACGATCCATAGATCCTTGCGCTACCTCGACTCGCTTATCCGATAGGGAATTCTATAATAGCACCTAACTATTTTATATAAATCTATGAACACAATCAGTGCCCGTTAATATAATTATTATTGTTACTATTACTATTAGTACTATCGTTATCAATTATCATTCAGGGAGCAGAATCGATGCCCGGCGCAGAACAGAAAAATATACTAAAATTATATCAGTGCCATTGAAGTCGTCCGATCAATCTATAAATCGAATTTTAATTAGCCGTCGAATCTCCTCCCGATAATGAATCCAAAAAAAATCGAAAATTATATGTATCTACCGACTGTGAATATATAGACGGATCCAAAGAGAACGACTTGCCACTATTTTTGAAAAATACTGATTTATCCCGATTCGCGGATAGAATACATGTGATAAAGGCGCAGTCGTAAGATGCATGTAATATTAGATCTATATTAGATTAAAAGCGTAATCTATATTTGTAATAAGTATAAAATTACAAGAGCCGTATAGAAGACAGAGAAAGAAATGGCGATTTAAGTAAACTTTGTATTACATAACGCGTGGAGCGTACATTGACGAAAACATATGACAGAATGTGACATACAATAATTAATATCAAGAGTTTACGAATGATTATTATCAGCGAGTCGATATCAACGAATTCATTTATTGTCCTTTTGTTGTTAGCGAGCGTCGCGACGCTCGCGTATGCGTACTACCACGCAGATCGTGTGCTTTGCCTTTTTAACGTTGTGCAACGAGCCTTATGAATCAATTGGGAATTAACGTAGGCGCGATGGACTCGGTAGCTTCAGATGATTGTTTACTACAGAAGCTACTATACTGTGCTATATTGATTATCAAGTATTTCGTGTCCATAGATCCCCATCGCCGTATTAATTATTAGCACAATTATTAGCCGTTTTACGGGGCAATTCGGGTACTAGAGAAGTACTTAAGTCTTTAGGAAAAATGGAAGTATGATATATATTTTAGAGAGATTTCCCAAAAAGCTGCATGTCGTATTTTCTATGTATGTATGTTGAAGCATTAAATAAATCTATGTACGTTATTTGTGTCGTTCTGATTTATTTTTTAATAATTAAAAACAAGTTTTCGTTAACAGCGAAATTGATTGACAGAATTTTACGTTGTTTTCGGAGTTATTTGTCAAGTTTGCGCCGGTGCGCATGCGCGGACCTCCCCACTCCGCGCCGCTCCGGCCAGTTCAGGCGCGACAGCGCTCCGGCTCATTGTTGCTCGCAACGCGGCAGGCTTCGGATCGATCACAGCACGTTGAACGGCTCACGTTGGGCAAGTCTGGGTCTGAGCGGTACTGTGA
>JARQST010000526.1:90560-150880 GCA_030142225.1 Pachycephus smyrnensis | reverse complement strand
CGCACAACTGGAACTCCAGTTCCAGTGCCACCCTGGCCTCCCCACTGCGCCACTCAGGCCTGGGCATACTCACCGAGACGCTCATCGCGCCACGAGCGACACGCACCGTGCCGTGCCTGGAGCGGCAATGAGCCAGAATGACCCGCAGCCCCATCGGCGCGCCACGATAAGCCGGAACGGCGCAGAGTGGGGGTTCATGGATGCGCAGAATTGTGCGCAGTTCTGCCATGAAATTCTAAAGTAAACCCAGAACACAAAATCGAACTGAAAAAGAACCTGGAGAAATTAAACAATCACTACTGCTCTCTTTGTGCTATGAATAAGCATGAATGATACCTTTAGCATTCAAGTACTTGTTGCCGGGGTCCTTAGAGTGATATGCAATCCGTTATGCTTGTTACTTCTATTCCTTTACTTACAGGGCTACTGTAAAACCGTAGTGTATAGCAATTTGGATGAGGCAGTATCTTCTCCATTTACGTCATTTTTTTATATAAAAAAATCGTTACGTATATTCTCAACCACGCTAGAATGCAGAATTTTTTGAAAATCCTTCAGCGTTCAGACGACGAGCGTCGTCCTGACGCATGATCTGTCCAAGAGTTCTATATGACTTTTTGACAGTTCGCATACAATGCAATCTTTAACAAATATACACGTGTCTCTGCATACAATTTTGGTTTCAAAGTATGCATATATGTACATGGCTTTGCATTGAAACATTGTTTGTCTATTTTAGCATATATATCCCTGATTTTATGGAAAGCCACATGTGATTTCCTAAGGATTGCGTGGTTTGCGATCAATCAAAAACCTCAACCGTATTCGCGGACAGACTGTATGCTAGTACGACACGATTGGTATCTGGTATTGGTTTCACTATGTATCCAAGAGATGGCGCCACATACATCGCGATAGTGCTGTCCTCTGTCGCTTAAGCGATGAACTTCTTAACTATTTAGAATTTCTTACCTATTGTTGATTATCGAGAAGTTTCATGAGTTATTGTTAAGATGGCGCCACGTACATCCCGAAATGCTGCGGCTAATCTTCGAACTACATACAGTCAATTCTCCGTAAAATAGCGCACGCGGGGCTCCGATCGCGCTATGTTGGAGAAAGTGCTATCTTACGGAGAGTCCACTCCACTGTAATAGGCCGAGCGCTGTGAAGCACCGAAGAGAGGAGAGGGAATCATTCCCCTCCCGGCGAAATAAGCTTAGACAGAGGCGTTGAGGGGAAACGAGAAACTACGGAGCGCCTCTTTAGGGAGAATTGATTGTACGTACAATGATACGAATAACAAATCGTTTAGATCTTCTTCGCTTGTTTAATTAATGACTATGCGTACGTTCCGAAATTCATTGGCCAGTACTACGAGTATCGTCGCGTCCCTGTGTACCTGCTTGCAGTATTGGCAGTGAATTTCGGAACGTACCCTATAAAGTTTAAATGATACGATAGTAGAAAAAGTCTCCCTTTCTTCTTTTAGTATAAGATCCACGTCAAGTTCATTTTTGCCGCATATTGAAAATATCTCGAAAGTATTGTTGTCGCTTTTCCACGATGCGGATTGGTCGTCGCTATCGTTGCTCTTAATGCGTGTGAATTTGTCGCTTGGTGTGCACGTTCACGGCACGCAGTCAATACGACAGATTGCGGCTACTTTAGAAGTGTTAAGATATGAAATAATTTTTTAATCCTTCATGATACGCTGATTTGACGCGCGCATTAGACCTCTAGTTCTAACAAATAATTGCTGTCACAATTTTATTACAAACACCACAGTCATGATTCAGATGATCATAATCCATAGTCGGTCCATGAGTTCAATGTTTTTCTTTCTGACAGTTCGCAAACGTTGCAATCCTCGGCAAATCGCACGCGCTTTTTCCATAGAATTACGGAAATTTATGCTAAATTGGGAAAGTAAACTTCAGTGCAAAACCATGCACATGCACACTTTGTAGGAATAATTTTATACGGTGCCACGTGTAGTTTGGTGGAAGGATTAATTGTTTTCGATCTGTCAAAAACACACGTTGAACTCGTGAACCGACTGTACCAACAGTATCATTGGTTTCTCACATTGATCCACCGAACATTGATAGTGACAATCCCATTGTACAATTAATTTTAAAAAAAATAATACAATATAAAACGGAGACATCAATAAGTAAATACTACCACGTACATATATCTTATAACTATCTCATTAAGTAACGTGATTATCCATTATCCTGGATATGTCGGCCAAGGAACAATGACGTCCCCGTAATCACTTTCACTATGAAGTATAGACACTCATTGATCCATGATCTCCTGATCCTGATCCATAATCGCACGTTCCTGATCCCTTTCGACGTTCAACGGGCGCTCACAATTGCTACGATGGCGATAACAATTTGATCTTGGATTGAATGATCTTGTCGCGGTATCTCTATGAGCCAAGATCAACGAGTCCACTCCTCTTCGTGATTTTCTTGCTTTCCAGGCTCTCCTCATCTCAGCTCTGACTTCGCCATTCAGTAGACAGTAGAGAAGAGCGACGAACGTACCCTGAAATCCTTCAGAACAGTAGCGACGATATTTTTCAATGCTTATTTAATCCTTCATACCTGAAAGGACGCGAACAATTGATCGCAGAACAGCCAAGCGAGCTCTACCCTATAATCCTTGTGATAAGACAAACCAAGGAACAGAGTGTAATGGGCGCCGAAGAGCGGGACAAGTACAAGGGTGGATTTGGCCCACCTTCTGTAAAATCCGATTAAAAAAATACAATTAAAAAAAATAAGTAAAACAAAAATATAAAATATCTTTTAAACCGTTGGCTCCTTGGTAATTTACCTGTACCGCATTTTTTTCCTTTGCATATGCAAGGACGTCTTCAGCTTTGCCAGCAGGACCCTCACGATGTTGACGAACAGGACAAAGTTGAACTTTGTACATTGAATGTTGTAGAAAAATTGTTTATTCGTTACTTCTTGTATTATTTTTTTATGCAAGTACTTACCAAAATTGAGATCATTATCGGTATTCGTATTATCAAGAATAATGATTGATCGGTGTGCGTTGTCCAGCACAATGTATCCTCCATTATGACACGAACTGCAATCCAGGGTATAACAACGATACAAGGTAGTCCTGTGAACGAAAGGAATTAATGTCGGAATACAGTATCAGTCTGATAAGTTTTACATTACTTACTCACCCCAGCCTAAAAAGACGTACAAGGTAATGGCGGTTGTGTCAGTGCAGAGTGCAAGGAATACGAGATTGTGCAAATACAGTCCCTCCATGAGTATCCAGGCGTAATTCGCGACAATGAAATATTGCCAGACACTGGTAATGGCTTTGCAGATCCAAGTCTAATCAGAATAAAAATTTAGATCTTTGACAATTGAATATACACGGTCGATTATCCTTGTTGTATTTTTTTTTTTCGTTTCAGGATTATTTTTGCTTTCTGTATTCCTAATCATTCCTAATCGTACATTGTGCTCCTTGATGAAGGCGCCTTTCCCATCGACTAGGACGACGTCCCAGGCTAATCCGACGCCGTCCACGAATAGCCAATCCTTCAGAAGTGCCATAAACGCTCTCATGATGAACGAGACGAACAAGTGCATGTGCAATCTGTTTCTGGGATTTCGAAGTTTCCTGAATAGAACAGAAAAAGGGAACAATGTTATGGCGAATTCTGGATTAGCTTTGAAGTCAACTTGATACGTGAAAAACGTAAGGAAATCAGTTTTCCAGGATACGGTAACCTGAGAAAGGAGAAGATCACCAGTGCTATGACCAATGTAGTAAAGGAGGATGCGTAGCCAATCTGTGAAACTGTTTTGATGATCGGTAACCATTTCTGTAATAGAGTAATTGTCAACTGAAAAGAAGATATATCAAAAGACAAATCAACGCAGCTTCTTCCTTACGTTCAATAAATCAGGATTTCCAGCTGGACCGTATTTCGTCCGATCTGACAATTCAGGAAAGTCATCAAAGTCAGCAATCGCTGTGACGTATTCCCCTCTTGGTGGTGTGCATTGACTGTAATTACTCCACGTGACCTCATCCAAATTTTTATACCAACGTCCACTTGGCAAACAGATTTTTGTTGCTATTGCATTTCTAGAATTGTATCCCAATACAGAACTAGGTGGACAAGGCAAGATGGCCGTTTCTGAAGCGCCAGTACTGGACCAGCAGAGTAAACCATCGAAAGATGGCGGACATCGAACTTCCGTTGTATTGTTGTTGTATTCTAAAGTTGTGAAATATTCAAATTCTAATTTAGATAATATCTTTGATTCCAGACAGAAGCTGGAAACAAGTAACGATGGTGGCACGACTGATTATGTATCCACATAGTTAAGAAAAGGTGTAGGTTCAAAGTTGCCCGATTAGAATTGTATGGGCTTCTTTAAGCTTTCATATAAAATTGAAGAGGGGAAATTTAATATTTAAATAATTTAATTAAATAATTTTAATTATATATACTATACTATATAGGTGTCCTTGAATCATTTCTGAGAAAATACTCACCCAGGCTGAGTAGACGCTCGCATCGTGATCTTTGCTCGGCTAAGAAGCTTTCCAAAAATGTATTTTCCATTCTGTAACAAAAACAAAAAGAAAGTAGAAGAGATAAGAGCGAATATTTACGTGGAATACCATCCTGACTGCTAGTGTCATTATTGATATATTTGGTCCAGGATAATAAGAGCTTATCTCTGTAAAATAACAAGTTAATTAGTTTTCTTATCGGAGTAAGCGTACACTAATGAAACACCCTTTCGGCAAAACTTTATTTTATTTACTCATCCGGGCATCTTGCGAATCGTGCCATAACATTTGCACGGCCCTGCTTAGTGTAAGATACGAAATTTATTTATTTAATCATTCCAAATGAGGTTGCACGTCTCGGCAGATTTCGCTTATCTTCCACAATGCTCGATTAAATTAAACCCAAACTCTTTATGACATTACTAAGCATTATCATTAATAAACGAACCATTTTGATTGACTCTTACAATTTTTTCAAGTCCGTACAGAACAAAGTGACTCGACCACAGTTTTCGAAATACGTCAGTTTACGTATAAAAAAGAGAATCAACTAAAACGGTTAACTGTAACAGTGAGAAAGAAACCCCACGAATTTTCTATGTAAAAGAATTAAAAGCACTAAAGAAATCGTATTCCAGATAAATGATAAAAGTCCGACTAAATCCACTATTACAATTCATAATTCAACCGTCTGCCAATTATAATAAACTAATTGTCATTGAAGCACCGTAGGCGCCAAGCTAACCAGAAAATTATTTTACCTGCAGTTGACGTGTAAGCGTCGCTTTATAATCCAAAATATTCCAAGAATCCCTTTCAGCAAAATCAACCCTTGTCAAATCCGTGCGCCGTCTATTCTACTACGAAACAATTGGAGCTCTCTTAAAACTTAAAAGCGTCGGGACGCCGCTCGTCGGTGTATACCAGAACGCCGTGATATATATCTTTTCCACCTCTGGAGATCCTTCGCGAGCGTTCCTCAAGGAGCGTCTGTTATCCCGGATGGCGAAGTCCTGATTCCGTTTCTCCAAGCGGCAGGATCTCTTGGCTTTTCTCCTTTGCATCCCTTCTCGTTCACGATTTTCATAGCGCACGCGTGTGGACGCCACAATTTCGTATTACAATACCGTATTTGCCATTAGCAATTCGACGAAGCCGACGCTTTCTTTTTGACCGCTGTAAACAAAGTATTTGACATTATTTACTTGAACTTTACGGATACGGCTGTGTGCAGTCGAGTGTAATTGGGCGTCAATGAATTTTCAGGAAGACTTTTGTCGAGCTTTAAAAACAAAATTAATACAGTAATCTGGAGCGTCGATGACGTCAGTATTTACCTGTTTCACTCCGACAAGATTTCGTATTTTAATATTTTCCAGACAATTGGCCGCGAGCGTGTCGTGACAGTGTCTTTTGGGATTGAACTGGAACTTTACCCTGTTTGATTAAGTTTCAGGTAAATATTGATAAAAGGGATGAAAGAGTAGGGGGGGCAGGAGGGGACAACCCCAAAATGATTGGTATATCGATAGCATGAGGGAAACTTTAATTATAAATTGCTCGCTCGAAACAGTATTACGTTCGTGAAGAAGTGGGGAAGTCTTAGGTAGCGGAGTTCTTGATGTATAAAAAAGCGGGAAAATTGATGATATTTAAAAATAGTCTTCCCACGGTACGAGACAAAGGCGTGAAAAATTATTAAATAAATTTCATAATAGAATCAGATGATACTTTAAGGCTTATTTGCACAACGGCCACTGTCGCTATTTGCGTTCGCAGCTTAAAAATGATAGAAACATATTTTCTTCTTCTCGTTTCTTATATCAATCGCGAAGCGGCGCGTCATCGATAGTCATGATCATTAAAGAATGATGCCCGACGTCATAGAATTTCGTTGTATCGCCACGTGAGGATATTAAAGAGATAAGAGAAGAAGAGACAAAGAGAATAAAATGTTATTGGATCGATGACAAGTATAGCTGATCAATGATGATGACTTTACGCAGGCATAATATTTAATCTGGCCGACCTGTGAGACGACTAAGTGGATTAAATTGCATCATTTTCAAGCTGTACACAATAAAAGCATTATAAAAATAGTCTACAAAGACGCCCAGTAGAAATATTTTATGCCAGGAATTATTTTTTTATCCGCCTCGCCGTTTACCCCATTTTTCTAGATATATGTCCACGCATAATAATACAAATAATCAGATCACACGCCTCAGCGATTGCCAAACTCGATCTTTATCGTGATAATGCGTGCACGTTACTGTACTTATAAAATGAACACACGTAATACATTATCACAGAATACACTGCGTGTCTATGCTCTGTATACTATAGATATAGCGTAAGATACCCTACTGCTAATTATGGCGAATTCGCACGTAAGCATTATGCGTGTCGCATGCTTTGTAAATCGATTACAATCTATTACACCTGATTCCAGATAGAATCCAAGAGAGAAACAGCTGGGAGATCGAATAGTAAAAGAATTTTTACAACAATACATTTCGTCACCGATGTGCTGACGCAGATATTAAAATCGATCAGGGGTATATGGGCGTCGCGACGCTACTTGTTACAGAAGTTAACTTACGTTTTTCGCGCTAATACGGACGCACCCTAATTGTTAGCTTAACTTAGTCGCTCATTTGCTTTCTATTGTAAAGTCAACTTTCAATCGGTGCGTCTGAGCTGATTAATCCCATATATATATATATATATATATATATAAATTCCTACTGTGAATTAATGCGAGTAATCCATCACGACGTCTAATGATTTTATTGTGATAAAGATTATTAAGTATACCATCCGCCCTTGAAACTTCTTCAATAATGATCTTCCCATTCCTCGAGAAAATCGTTGGATCACTTCGGCAAGAGTAGAACTGCATGATTTCACCCTATGGACAATAATGTATATATGTATAACTGTACGTTATGTTATCTAGATCAGGATTAAAATGTACCAGTAGCCCCGGTAGGAATTTTCATAATAGGTGTGGATGATGGGATAAGTATTAATGGAGTGCGTGTCCAACGAAAGTAACAAGATAGATTGTATTAGATGTGCGTGAGGATGTAAATAAGAATATGGTAACGTATGATTAATGCGTGCTTGCGTGCCAGTCACAAAATGGCAGAAGCATCAAGTATCTGCTGGTAACAACTATAACTTATATATAATGATGTATTCTACATGTGAGTGCAGACAGCTGTAATATATGTATACGTGTCAATTTTCCCACACGTCGTGATACACGTGCTTATACTCTTAATTGATTTCTGTATATGTATTATACATTATAAGTTTATGTATATAGAGGAAGAGAAAGAGAAAAGGAGAGTGACAGAGAGAGAGAGAGAGGGAGAGAAAAAGAGAGAGAGGGGAGAGAGAGAGAGAGAAGAAGAAGAGAGAGAGTGAGGCATGAACAATTAAGGGAACAGTTTTGCTTTAGACATGCGTCGAAGGAGTTGATTAGATTCATCGGTTTTTCAGTTTACGTTTCAATGCGAACCGGTGAGCTTCGTGCGACGAGAAGAGAAAGAAAAAAAAAGTAATTGTTCTCGAAAGAAGCATCAGCTAAATTATACAAAACTCATGGAGTCGTCAAGGCACTTACCGATAAATCATAAATGTAATATACGCAAGGACGGTGGGCGAAGGATACTAAAAAATAGGGGGGGTGGAAAAAAAAATAATTTTTGTAAAATCAAAAATTTATAATGCACTTTCGTTGCTCTGCTTTACTCACTTTGTTGAAAAGGAAATTTCTTTTTTCCGAAACTGACGCGTCGATCGCTCCTGAGAAATTTTGATCCTGTGTCAATAGCAATTTTCATTTCTTCTAGGCAATAAACGCAGAAGACACGTGATGCGACGCATATGGCGTTGCGCTGGTGAAAAAGTCAAAAAAGAATTGAAAAATTATTGCGACAATACCAGTCTGCATGGATTTCGTTACATAACGGCATACGAATCAAATTTCATCGAGAGACTCATATGGCTTGCGGTAACGGTCCATCCTTAATCGATTGACAAGAATTCTGATTGTTTCAAAAGTTTGCTAAAAATAAAAAATTCTTTTAACTATTGCTCACGAATATTTTAATCCAACGTGTGTTCGACGAGCAGGTGTGTCTTCTGGGCTTTGTTCTGAGCATAATCCTTATGTTGCTCGTGTGGCAGAGGTTCACGAAGACTCCCACGGTGACGACCATAGATACAACCACGAGTCCCATTTGGAGCCTGCAGTTTCCCTCGGTGACGATCTGCAACTACAACAAGATTTATCAACCGGAAGCGGACAAACTTGCGAAAGAGTTGTGAGTGATAACAGAGAATTTCGAAGGGGATAAAAAAAAATTGATTCTTAAGAATCGATAGATTTTAAACTCTCATTAAAAAAAATTGTTTCATGCAATATCGTACAGGTCCAGTCACGGATTGAATGTGACAGAAATTCAAAATTTTTTCACATCCCTGCCAAGACTGATAAGACCTGAATATATCACAGTGGATTACATGCCGGCCCTAAGAGTGATCAGATCACTTGGGATAACAGTTGAGGATTTGATGCGCAGGGTAATTGAGCGGTGATCGATTATTAATTAATTAAATAATTAACTTGAGAGTTCGTGAAGTGAGATAGGATTCCCTGATATTACTTCTGAATTGTCAAGCTTCATTCAATTAGGTTTATTTCCTGTTTATCGATTTACTTTTACAGCTAATGCAACCCTGTGATAAGCTTTTGGTGAGGTGCAACTGGCTGGGACGTCTTTACGATTGTACAAAATTATTCAAAACCGTCAAATCCATTGAGGGTCTATGCTGTTCATTTAATTATCACGTCATCGCCACGAAATTGAATGCGTACGTAATGACTGTACAGTTATATAATCAATACGTGGTAAATCATCAAAGGGATCCCAGATCTAGTAATTACTTCCCGTAGGGAAATGATCGATCTGGTTGAACGCTAAAAGTGTTCTATCCGCGCGATGATTAACCAACAAGTACTAATTGTTTGGCAAATATATTTTTCAACGCCACCTTTTATTTACATTCTAATTAAGGTCGCTCGTCAGTTCCTTCACGCGTAATTGCCCGGACAATTATTTAACCTCGACACACAATAACTTTCCATAGAATTTCACGATACAGAAAGTAACACTCTTATCGATTGTCAATACAGTAATTTGCAAAACTCCGAAATTATAACGATTACTTTTTCGTCCCTATAGACACACTGATTAGGCCTTCTTCGCGTTTGTCTAATTATTTACCAACAGGACGCTGGGCGTTACATCTTTACAAGTAGACGCAGCTAATTACACTAGTTATGACTCGACCACGACAACCGGAACCACCGAGTGGTTTCCGGGAGTGAATGAAATCCAGGTATATATGAAACAGACAAATTAAACAATATAATTTAAAAGAATAGAGTCAAACGGATTAAAGGAATTTATAAAATAAAATGTATATAGTAACGAGGATTTTGTTTTATGACAATTAATACTTGTTTACCGGAAATGGTAGACGGTACCCGGTGCCGGAAGGGATGTGGGACTCAGTGTTGTACTGGACATGGAAGGGGATACGTATGCAGGGTCTGTGAGGTCCTATGTAGGAGCTTCCATACTCATTCACGATCCTGTAGATTATCCAGATGTCGATCTGCAAACGGCTGTTGCGCAACCATCACAGGAAACTGCCGTAATACTTTCTGGTTCGATAATTGAAAGTGTGGACAACGTGAGGAATCTTGACCTTAGCAGACGTAATTGCTGGTTCGCGGATGAGGTTGTTATTCTTATCTTTGAATTATTTTTCTGATGATATTTGAGCCTAATTCTTTTAAAAATCTTTTTCCTCAATTTTCTAGACAATACTGAAGCTCACCATGGAGTATACTTACCAGTCGTGCGTTGCGCAATGCAGAATGGAACATATTATAAATCTCTGCGAATGCATACCGTTTTACTATCCAAAAATATGTGAGTTCAAAGTTCATTATTCTTTTGTTTCCTTTGTCTCAACCTTGCGCCATGTTCGTTGCAGTCAAAAGCGTGAGAACCTGCGACCTCACCGATGTCCGCTGCATGAGAACCTACAGAAGTAAGAAATTTATGGATACTACTAATATCACGTCTGTACGGAGACACGGAATTTCATTGATAGTACCGTATACTTTTTTTTGCATATAAAAATAACAAAATAAGGAATCCTATCCAGTCTGCAAACGCCGATAGACACGGAAAATACAAACAGAACCTTCACCCAGGCTGAATGCTCCTGTTTACCACAATGCAGTGATAAGTCCTATACAGTTCGCACTGAGACTGCAACACTGGCACCATTTCACGTTTCTACCCCTATTGTGTAAGGGATAAAATTAATAAATCAACTATGACTCGTAGCAAGAGTAATATTAAGATACTTATAACAATCAATATCGTCAGGGAGAATCTAGACATGAGGAATCTTTCTCTGGTCTACGTCTACTTCCGCGATATCACGTGTCTGAAGTATCGTCGTGAGATTCTCATGAGCTGGGATAATTTATTGGGTGAGTTAAAAAATAAAAGAAATAAATAAACAAGAAATTCATCGAGTCATTCTAAAACGTAAATTCACTTGCAGCATCCTTTGGCGGGATCTTTGGCTTGTGCTTGGGTGGCTCTTTCGTAAGCCTTGTCGAGATTCTTTATTACTTTACGATAAAGATATTTCACAGGAACCTAAAACCGACGAGACCACTACCGACCAAGCTTCCGGTTCTCGCAAGGAAATCATTTGGAAGAATTATCGACGATTCCTACACTCTTCGACGGAGTAAACTGGAAAATCTTGGTCTTTTTAAGGAAAATATGTATTTGCGTCGCGGTCAACTAGCAGATCAAACAACGAGGTTTAATCCGTCACGTGAACCAAAGTACGAGTACTGGACCTATACAAATACTGAATGATTGTTGAAATACTAGCTTTATTTATTGTACACTCAATTAATTGTTACCTTTAGTCGAATAGTTCTTCTTCTGGGAAACAATTGAAACTGGTCGAGAATCGAAAGCTTGCACGACTTCGCCAGAAGATAGTGCCACGTGTAATTGTCCGGTAGGTGCTGCCCCCTTAAGCGGCAATGCTCTCTACTAAATTCTACGTTTGGCGTACTTTCAAATCGGTGCTAGCAGCTTGTCTGTCCTTTTCTCAAGCACGCAAATACCCATGAGCCTGTCTCTCTCATTCTCACGGCAAAAATAGGAAGACTAGAAAATTCAAAAAAAGCTTGGTAAATCAGAAATTTCCTTAGAACCTACGCGCATATACAAGTGTACTTGGCCTGTCAGCCAATAAACAGTTGTAAAATTGACTCAACGTCCAAATAAACGCTTGCAATCTGTCTAAAACAAATATAAATAACAAATGGCCATTCGTATGGACTCTTTCTCGCTTTATTGCTATGGTACAATTAAAATAAATTACATCGTAACGGCAGCCACAGTATCTAACACATCCTCAATTATTGTATATTGTTAATAGTCTCGACCCATTCGAGACTCGTCTACTCCATCGTGTAACAATATTATTATAATAAGACCGCTGCGCTAATCGACGCTTCAAGACGCCGGGAACGACGCCGACGCGCGTACGAGCACTGCGGGTAACTTTGAACAGCACAACGGTCGCCCCGTGTTTCTTTTGTCCCCTCCTTTATCGTTTCCCTTTCCTTTTTTTTATACACAATTATTATAAATCAATACACAGTGATACAAACGAGATTGATTCGATTTTCTTGATGCTTGCTTTATATACTTTTTTTTTTCTTTTTTAAAGTAACTCCCTTATACGCGTAGCAAGACAACGTCCATTGACTACGCACGAGCGAGCTTATATATTTATAATGTTTATATAATAACAGAACGACACTGTGTGTCCTAGGAATTGTACATACGTAATATATGTATATATTATATATGAAATAGCGTGACGGCCGCACGAGAGTCTGTACCGTGCAGGAAATCATCGATTTTGAAATTTTTTTCTTGTATCATTTAAACACGTCTGTCTAGACACGCGCGAGTGACCAGATTATGATAGATTATGCGTCTTTACAGTCGTCGGACAGAAGTACGAAACGATTATTACTAATTAATTGCAATTAAATAGTTTCCTTATCATTCTTCCTAAACGATCTCGAGATCGCGTCGCTCTACGACGTGGGGAAAATCGTTATGTACGGCCTAGTCATGATTAGGAAAGAGGAAAAAAAAATGAAAAACAAAAAGTTTGTTAGACGCGATCGATGGAAAAATGCTACACGATTATCTCTAATGACGAATAAAAAAAAAATAAAAAGGGAATAAAATAACAGCGACACGCCATTCGTCATTCGCGTCTCATTATCTGTGTTTTCGGCGGCGATTTTTCTTTTTACGATTAGAATGACTCTCTGACAATCACACCTTTTTTTTTAAAAACTTTATGAGGATTTGTAAAATTTCTGATATTTTGTAATCGAACTCGTACGCGTTTATGTAATTGGTATATCGGATACCAATTTGTATTAGACGCTGTACTGTGTATTCCGTATCCGCTGTGTCATCTCTTTTTTTTTTCTTTTTCTACTTCACAGTCCTGCTACAATACTAAAACAAATCGAGCATTTCGTTAAGCTGTTCCGCAATTTTTGTTCTGTCGAATTTACGTTACGCGCATGTATCTGTCTGCTCACATAGCTGATTCTTTGTTTCCTTCTTTTGTTTGATGCGTGTATGCGTGTAACTAATACTTGCTCGACGCCAGCCTTTAATTATATATAGCATCCGTTTCGCAGAACTAGCTTGCTCAAAGAAATTCATTTGTATTACATTGAAACTACTGACACAGCATTTCCTGTTTCCGCCTCGTCGTTCGGGTTTGCGCGTTTATAAACGCGTTGGAGATCCTTGTAATTTATTTTTTCTTTTCCTTTTTACTCTTTCCCTTCTTAGTCCTAGAATACGTTTTGTCTCTCTTGGTATGCGCCTTAGGATCTCATGTACTCGTAGTCGTATTCGCGCAAGGGGACGAACGTCTCCTTGATAGATTGCGGCGACGCCCAACGTAGGGCATAGTGAGGACCACCTGCTTTGTCATTGGTTCCTGACATTCGACTGCCGCCAAATGGTTGTTGACCCACGACGGAACCCGTCGACTTGTCGTTAATATAGAAATTGCCTGCTGTGTACTTGAACTCCTCCAGGGCGTGCTTAGCCCAATTCCTGTAGAGAAATAGTGAGTTCAATGCTGGAAAAGTGTTCGCTAAGCGATATTCTTTGCTTCGAATTTTTAATGGATACTCACAGATCCTGGGAGAATATTGCTCCGGTTAAGGCGTACGGTGTCGAGGATTCCACAAGCTTCATCGTCTCGTCGAGCTGCGAGTCCTTATAGACGTAAATCGTGAGAACCGGGCCAAAGATCTCTTCGGTCATTATCTTGTCTATTGGATCTTTTGTTACGACTATCGTAGGCTCGATGAAGTAGCCCTTTCTGTGAAAAAGTTTTTATTTAGATAGGATCCAGGAAGGCGATTATCTCGAGTATTGGAACAGGGAAGGACGTACGAGTCATCGTAGCCACCGCCGCCGATGATCTCCAGGTTGGGAGATTTCTTGGCGTGCTCGATGTACCCAGTGATTCTCTTGAACGCTATAGCGTCGATAACTGCGCCGGTGAAGACGGTGAAGTCCCTGACGTCGCCAATCTTCAGTTTGTTCCTCGTCTCCAGGAGACCTTGCTTTACCTGCAAACATAGTCCAGGATGTTACGACGCATATGGATTCTCCTGATAAACTTGAAGTAGATAATTATCACAGTAAACAAGTTTGAATCTGGCCAAGTTCCAAGGGACGTATTCAAGGGGAACGTATTATCGCAAGAGACACTGTATTATTTTTAGATGGCAGTACATACATTTTTAAAACCGTCACGGCATTTTCCACGATTTCCAACACGTCAGGACAGTCTATCGTCCGATTGTCTTACCTGACTCCACAGGGATTCCGGGACGTACATTCTGCTACAGGCTGAACATTTCTGTCCGTTGAATTCGAAGGAGCTCCTGATGGTTCCCATGACAACGGAATCCACATCTGCACTAGGATGTACAAAGTGGTAGTTCTTGCCACCACACTCCCCAATGAGCTTGGGATAGTTTTTGTACTTGTTGATGTTCTGTCCGACCTGAGTCCAAAGTCGATTGAACGTCGGCACGGAACCGGTGAAGTTGATGCCAGATAGATACGGGGAGGAAGTGATCGTGTCGCCGAAGACGGGTCCCTCGCAGGGGATGAAGTTGACAACACCTGGGGGAACGCCTGCCTCGCGACAGATCTTGAAGATCCACCAGTTGGATAGCAACGCGGTGTCAGATGGTTTCCAGAGTACGGCATTGCCCTGTGAAAGAAAATAGGTTGCCAGCCTCTCCGGTGCCCTTAACCGAAAAGCGCTCGTAGGTAGTTATCGTTATCGAAGCCCAAAGCTGCGAACCATCAGAGCTGGCGTGTAGCTCAAATTGCCGCCGATAGCAGTGAAATTGAACGGCGATACGGCTGCAACGAAACCGTCCATGCCGCGATACCTCATGGAGTTCAGGGTCTCACTGTTCGGCGAGATTGGCTTGTACTTCAGTGACTCCTTCACGAAGTAGCCATGCATTTTGAAGAAGTCAATCAGCTCTGCGGCGCTGTCAATCTCCGCCTGGATTGCAGTCTTACTTTGACCGAGCATCGTTGCGGCGTTAAGCTGTTGACGATATTCCTTGGCCATCAGGTCGGCAGCCCGCAACCAGATTTCTAACCTCTTCCCGATAGGAACCTTTTCCCATTCGCGCTGGGACTTCACTGCCACGTCTATTGCCTTTTTGACTAGTTCTGGAGTGGCCCAATGGTACTTTGCTATCTTGTTCTTATGATTATGGGGCTAGAAGTACACAGCGTGTCAGACATTTTTTAACCATTGCAATACTTGGATACTAGTAATCTGTCTAATAAGGTACTTACCATTACTTGGTACTTCACCAGATTGGTCTTGATCTCTTCATTTCCAATCACCAGTGGAACCTCTTCGCACTCACCAGCCATTTTATCCAGTGCCTTTTCTAATTCTGCACGTTCCTTACTCCCTTTCTTGTAACTCAGGACTGGCTCGTTCTCCAGTGGGAATTCTGGTGGATTTGGCAGAGGCACAACCGATCCCAAGCATCTTGCGCCAACTCTGTTCACATTAATAATTCAGTAATTAACATAAGATTATTTATTACTTAGATTATCTCAAAAACGAGATTTATGACTATTCCAATCTTTTTAAAAGATTAAACAAGGGACAATCAGTCCACTTGGTATAAGACTGACACGCGACAGTGTTCCTTATCTAAAACACATATATGCGGTAGGATCAAGAATGTTTGCACCCTGATATCTTATGACAATAAAATGTGTTAAGTACATAATAATATCTAAATCCAGAAGATCCTTCTGAGGATCTTTCTGAAGTGTGCCAAACTCCAATTATCCTCTTGACATTATTATATGGTTCTGCATTTAGCATCAAATCAGGGTGAATGAACCAGCTGTCTCTGCCGGTTCCTGGTACTATGATCAAGATGAGAAAAAAAGATAAATATAATAAACAGCTAATATATGTAAGAGGTATGTCAGGTGCTTAGAGCTGCAAGATGTTATTTTAGACATGTCCCCTCGTACCCACAGATATATATGTCCAACCAATACCAGCAGCTGCACAGTCAGAGATGCTTACGTAACCTTATCTTACCGGTTGACCCAAAGTGTCAGGAGCAGTAATCTATGTAAGTTGCCATTACTGAAATCATGACAAATTGACTGTGGTAATATCGTCCTTAATTAATTATTGGTTTCTCAAGACTCCTATCAGAAGATAAGACCCTGGGGGATCAGGGCCGCATATATATACCAATATTATATATTATCTTCCAGCTGTCACTAAGAAAACCAATTCTCCAAAATTGTCACGAAAGTATGACCGCCATTAGAATAAAAAAAACGTCAATGATAAGCAGAGTTGTCTAATAGTGTTAATAACCATTTACAAACTCGTATACATAATTGATGTAACAATGCAAATGCAGGCGAATTAGCATACTATGCCATCTAAGTGAGACACGATCGGCTAGAATCGGCGTAAAAGGTGGGTTCCCGATCGATGCTAGAGAGTGTTTATATAAGATCAATAGATTTCAAGTACCCCTTTATCAATTATTATAGAAGTTTGACATTCTCTAATCAGAAGGATCTGGAAGTGCAAAAACGTATGACTATATACATGCATACGAAAATGAGAGCAGTAACTGAAGGTCGACGTCGACAGAGAGTGGAAAATCCCCAAATTATGAGAGTACCGAATATCCCTTCTTCTCTCCTAGACAGCTAGACTCAGGGGGAGTAAAAGAGAAGGACTATGCAGCGACACGAACGAAAGAGAAAGAGAAGACTTAAATCGAAATTGCGAGATTTTCAGCAAATTGAAAATTAAATTGCGAAAAGATAACCTCACTGTCCCTAAATTTCTGATAGCATCAGCATCTTTTGGTGCAGCCATAATACTTGCAAAATATTGGCGAAGTCACTGCGCCGAAAATAATCAATATACTATTTGAAACGTTGGAATGCGAACTCTAGAGGATAAAGGAGGACAGACAGATGTATGAGCTATTGGAGCGAGAGAGATGGAAGTGGCTTCTGGTACACCAAGGTAAGAAAGAGAAGAAAAGGATATCCTATTCACCGTCGCCATATAAAGCCTTGTGAGTACTCACTTTTGACTATTGGCGAAAATCGCCTGCTTGCAAAGGCTCAGCATTGTCTTGGTTATTGTCTTCAGGCAAAGGATATCCGCACGAGCAGGAGATTACTGAGGACCTGGGGCTAACAAGTACAGTTCGTCGGGGCCAGGAGAGATCACCGGCCACCATCGGACAAATGATTAAACACGGGAATCATACGCCCCACTACTAGGGCGATTCGTACGAGGCAGGAACGTATCAAAAGGTGGACGAATAGGGCGACGTAGAAGAGCGCACGCGTGTTTTTCAATAGCGACATGTACAATATATAAATAGGTCATATTATAGCTTATTTATAAATATTTTATGCAGATTGGTTCAATGCAAGTCTTTCTTATTGTGGTAGTTTTTAATTTTTCTTTGAAGTTTTGTCTTCTGACTTTTAGTACACTGTTTGATGTTATGGGAAGAGTACTGATTTTATTTTTATCTACTCCCTATTCATTTGCATTCATTCATACCGCAGAATGTAGATAATCTGGGAGAGTTCGAAGATTGTAATTCTTTTTAGCCAGTTTATTCTGTGCTTCTTTTTCTTCGTGTCTCTCATGTCGTATCAATTTTCTTCTTGTTGCATCTGCAGCTCTCGAAGAAGTTGTGCCCTTTGCTTCTCCAATTCGTCCTCCGACAGCTCATGATGCTCCACTGCTTCTGTGACTGAACCTTCGCTGTGAGCTGAGGGTCTTCTGTGTTTTTCCTCCTTTCTTCTTCGCTCTGGGGAGTCTTCTGATGAGGGGAGTCTGGAGTGCGAGCGCTGAAAGGAGGTAGATAAAATTTCAGTAACTTTTTGGTAACTTGAATGAACGTCAGCTCTTTAAGTTGTTTCACTTACAGAATGGCTGCGACCACGTTTCTTCTTGCTCTTCTTTCTCTTTGATTTTCTACAGTCTGATTCTGAACTGTCCGATTTACTTGGTCCAGGACTGGCTGACCTGGACTTATGACGTTTTTTTTTGACACCCTTGTCGCTTCCCTCGGATTCTTGCTGCAACGAGAACAGGAAAAACATTTATAGGTCACGGAATGTATGACGCAACTCTTGATTAGGTAAACTGACACTCACACTGTGAGATCTTGAGCGTGATCTTCTTTTGGGCTTCTTCGTCTTCTTCTTCTTACTTCTTATATGATGATGACTGCAGCTTTCCTCTATCTCGTGCTGATACTCCTTAAAGATTCTGACCCGTTCACTCTCCAACGTGATAGCCTTGAAGTCCTGTTCCTCTTCGATCTTCGCGCGGACATCTTCCCAGTTCATCTGATAATCCACATCCAAGGTCTTCAAGAGGTTTTTAAAGCCAGTTTCGAGTTTCTTAAACTTCCTGGTCTCCTCCTTGACACGCTCCTTCTCGCGCGCCTCAGCCTTCTCCAAGAGTAGATTGTAGGTGAGCTTGACATTTCCAGCGTCCAGGGTAGCAGACTTCCTGTCCTCGCATACCACTGTGGCAAACTCTTCAAATGTTGTGTTGACTTGAACCTCAAAGTTCTTGTCTTTCAGGATCTCACGAATTATCTTCTTCTCATCGTGGAAGCGAGATTTCAGGTCTTCCACGTAGAACTTGAAAAGATCCAGTGGAGTCGAGCCAGCTTGGCCAAGCATTGCTGAGAACCTAAGATCAGCTGATAGCATTGGGTAAAGTTCTACCCATAAGGACATCGATGTCAGTTTACCCTGTTCATGAAGTTCATCGAGAAGACTCTGAAAACAGATATAGGGCACCATGAAATCGTTATCACTGTGAAAGATAAGATATACTTACTATGAAACCATCACGATTCTTTCTTTCTTGTCGTTTCCTACGTTTCTTTTCCCGTTCTTTTTCCTCTTCCTCGTCCTTCTCCAATTGTCTGATATGATTTTCGAAGACGAGCAACGCGTCTTCCTTGTCCATCTCTAGAAGATCAGCATCCTCCGCAAAGGCTGAGTGTTGCAAGAGTAAAGCCTGCGCCTCTTGCCATGTTGTTCTGTAAGTGACATCCGTCATGGTATCAAGAACTTGGGCTAGGCGTTTCGTGTTCCTCTTCTTTAGAAGTTTAGCTTCCTCCTTCTCTCGTTTGGCTAGGTTAAATATTACGTCCTCGTAAATGTCACGTCTATCAGAATCGCCCACAGCACGCCAGAGTTCCAGAGTGCCGTACATCTCCTCGCACTTATAGTATTTCGTCGTACTGGTCATTCTCTCATTTTCTAGGAGGAACTGCTCTAGGTCCTCCTTCGCCTTCTTCAACCGGAGTCTCTCTTGCTCACGTTCTTCTTTTAACTTTTGAGTCTTGTATGCATTGAATGCTTGCTTGCGTTCATTCAATTTTTTCATTTGTGGATAACGAGGGTCGTTCTGTATCATTTTAACTGCCTGTTCCCAGGTTGCGTTTGAGGGCACATCGCGTTCCTTGAGCAGTTCTTTGAAAGCTTCTATTGCCTCCTTCTTGTCTTTAAACTGCATCTTCGGCTCGGGTGTGCTTGTCCTGCTACCATTTGCTGAACCCTTGGCTGAATTACTATCGTCATCGGGTTTTGAAGGAGGCGTGGGAATGTTTATCGCAGCCAAAGTAGCAGCCATAGCTTGTTCTATTGCAGATTTCCCACCAGGTTCTGGTGTACTTGCCTGGAAGATTGGTACCACGTTTGGCGACATATGCTGCATTGTTCCTGGCGTCATTCCTCTGGAATTACATGAAAATTCATTTTTGGAAAACTACTACACCACTAGGTAACTTTGTTTTACTCACGTATTCGTTGCACTAGCAACTGCAGCTGCGGCAGCCGCTGCAGCTTCCTCTGCTGCAATCCTTGATTTCAATTCCTCTAATTCTGATGGAATTGTCCATCGCGATTCCTTGGTAGTCACATTATGATAGTATACTTTGCCGTTCTCTGATTTATACTCCTTCCAGGGGCACTGAGATAGAAGCAGTTCACTAGGTGTCTTTAAATCATCAGGTTTCTCCCAAAGAGACTGCTTTGTACTACTGTTGTAATAATAAGTTCGACCGTCTGGAGCCTTGTGCTCAGACCAATCTGACTTTTTTTCTGTCGAGGATGTTGGTGTAGCTGACCCTGTCTCTGAAGCAGATGGGGCAGGTGGTGGTACACCAGGAGCTGTGATTTGTGGTGGCGCTGCTGTAAATATAAGTATATTTTCACTGATATTCCTTGTACAATCAATATCGATCTACAACACTCTATTTACCTATAACACCAGCCTCTGGAGGTGGTGCAGCACCCATAGGAAATCCAAACCCTGGTGGAGGAATAGAGAATTGTGGTGGCATCATTCCTGGTGGACCTGGTGGCAATACTGGTGGTGGAATAAAAGGTGTTCCAGGCATCATCGGTGGTACAAAACTTGATGCCATATTAGGTGCTGCTGGTGGAAATCCTGGCACTGCGCCAGGTACCGTACCAGGCACTGCACCAGGTACTGTACCAGGCACTGCGCCTGGCGGTGCAACACCATCATTCGACGCCTGATACATAAAAAAAAAGAGAAATTTGCCAAATCAAACGGTACAGGTTATAAGCATTTTATAGGTTAGGAGGTACTTTGTGATAAGGAATTGCGCAAGCAACACATGTACAGCAAATATGATCAAATATTAGAGATTAGACTTACCATAAATACTGATAACAGGCAGGCTTCTCTTCACGTTAGCACATTGAAACCCGATTCTTTTTAAGGAACTTGGTGGTGGCGTCCATCAGCCGGTTATCATGCAAAGCGCCTAAGCTACACTTAGCTGCACTGCTGGCTATTATGCCAGTTCACTTTCTTGCTTTAGTCTATTGTAATATTAAAAATTAAAAGCAATATTTCTGAAAACGAATAAAAATAATTTAGACATCGAAAAAGGGCATTTTTACTTCCATACACATGTTGGTAATATATATTTTTAACGCTTACACATTCAGCCCAATGACATCAGAAATAATTTGTGTTGAAACTAAGCATAATTAATATATGTGATAACATAACGGAACGGTAGAACAAATTCATTAATAAGATCTCGTAAGCTGTGTTTTTAAGTACTAATACAAGAAAAATAAGGTTTTCTCACATTTCATTGAAGATATTTGCGAGTGTCAAAGGAAAAGTCGAATTTATATCCGTCAATGTTTTCTCAAAGATTAGTAGTTTGATCGTATATGATTACAGCAGGCAAAACGAGAGGACCCAACCTAATTCCACGTAAACACATTTATGAATATTGTTAAACTACGAGTGTCACCGTTGCACGGTCCAGGATTGAAAAATGTTCAAAAAACTGAAGAACAAGCTCGCCGAGGAGGTGAAACAATCGCCAGCTAGGCTACAAGCGAGCATGCAGCAATTGGCACAGGTTCCATTTGACATTTCTCTATCACCATAAAAGTCTTATTGATTTTAAGTAGTTAGACTTGTCAGTAACAATTTCTTTAGTGTAATTTTTTAATTGTAAAGCTTCTTCCACATGATTTAGGCTGTTGTTTCACCAGCACCTTCGAACAGTTCCATCCAGGACCTTTCTGCCTCTAATGACAACTTCAGCCTGACTGAAGAAGGCGATGGTAAGGTCTTATCCCATATGTTTCCTGTTGATAAAAATAACGAGTTGACCACATTACCAGTTTTTTAATTGAAGCTTGTAATAATCACCTTTATAGAAAATCTTATTGGCAAAGGTTACGACAAGCATAAAGATAACAATTTAGTGAGTAGATTTTCTAAACCTACTGTGTCGATATTATTATTTTAGAAACGCCAAAAAATAGTCCAGCCCGACATGGCTTTCAAAATGTAGATCTAACATCACCAACATCCATTTCTATGGGAGTCTCTAGAAGGTCCTCCATTAGCAGTGTTACGAGTGATGCATCTTCTCTATTTCCTATGTACGAAAGTCCTGGAAATATGTATCATCTTCAGGTAATTTTCAGCAACACAGTGCGTCTATGTAGAGGCTACACTTTACATGCATTATATTATTTCTCATGCTTAGTCCGATATGGAGCAATCAGCCAGTGAAGCAGATGAGAATATAAGTCCTCAATTGGACCGTGTAACTAAGGATCAGCTGTATTCCGCGTACAGGAAGATGCAGAGCAAATATCATAAATATCGTGGTCGGTACTCCGACCTGGCCAATCATTATCGAGAAATGGAAAGAGTTAAGGCCAGGTTAGAGTCCGTCTTGGTGGAAACGCAGGACAAGGCTGTACGAAAAGTGCGAGATCTCAAAGAACAATGTGAACTCGAGCAAAAGGCAAAAGCACACCTGGAGGAGGCACTCAGGAACGACATCGAGGAAAAGGATCATGTTATAAGTACGTTAAACACTAAGGTAAGTAAGCGCCATTATATCTAATGAGGTACAATAAATAAATTGTTGAAAATACAACTTAATATCTTTTCCTTTTGCCTACAGGTTAAACTGTTGCAATCTAATGGCACCAGTATCGAAAACTTAACCGCTCCAGAGGCTGGAGATCAGAATCAGATGCAAAACCAAAATCAAAACCCAGAACTCCTTATAGATTTATCGAATGAACAATCAATGAAGTCCAACGACACTTCTGCTTTGGAGATGGAAAATGGTCAGCTGAAGGATAAGGTGAAAAAGCTGGAGACTCTGGTAATGAAGTGTAAAGAATCCTTGAGGAGGAATAAAGAGAAAATTGCCGAGGTTACCCAAGAGAGAGATATTTTAGATCGAGATTTGGAGATACTTAAAAATTCGAATACAGAACGGTTCAAATCACTAGAGGGTGACCTGAATGCAGCCCGGGATGAAATCCTTAAGCTGAGAGACCAAATAGTCATTCTGAAGAGACGCGAGGAGGAATCCGCCATCTCCTTGGCAGAGAACAAACTCACAATTCATCGTGAACTAGAACTCAGGGAAGAGCAAATCAAGCAGCTTCGTATAGAGTTAAAGCAGACAACTGAGTTGAAGGATAATCTGAATGAGACAATGGACAGATACAGAATTGAATTAGAAAGACTGAAATTGATACACGATAATCACAATTTCGATGCTGAGAAAAATGATCTCATTCAAGATCTCTCAAAAGGTAAATCCGAGGCTTTGAAGCTAATGCAGGAAGAAATGCAGCAGAAGGTAATTGACCTGGAGAAGACAATGGGCAATAAATGTAACGAGCAGATGGAGATCAATAAGAAATTAAGTGAGAAGATTGAGAGCTTACAGAAGGAATTAGAAGCTGCCAGAACCGCCCAGGTTCAGGAAGATGCGAACCAGCTGAAGACGTTAAAAGAGAATTTGGAAGCGAGAGAAGCCCAGTTAGAGCAACTCCAAGAGAAGTTTAGTGAAGTTGAAAAAAGTTTCGAAGAAGAAAAATCGGAAAGGGCCAAAATACAAGTTGAATTTTCGGATTTGAATACTCAGTACGAGGAACTGAAGGCAGAGCACCAGGCACAGAAGATCATTCAGAACCAAAAATTCAAGGAGGAGACCGAAGTGGCTAAGAATAATTTATTAACCGAAATTGAGGAACTAAAGAAAACCATTACTGAGCGCGACCAGACCTGCCAGCAGTTGAGTACAAGGATTCAAGAGTACACGAATGCCTTGGAAAAAGCTATGCAAAAATTGAAAGCCCAGGATGCTGAAATAAAATCATTAAAAAATCAACCAAGGGATGATGCTGAGATAGAGAAGCTTCACGACGACTTGGAGAATAAGGAAGTCGAGTTGCTTGGTTTAACGAGTGAATTGAAATCTTCCAAAATCATGATTAATGACCTTAGAGAAAAGCTGAAAAGTGAAGCTTCCAGGATGGACCTTATTAGCAAAGAGAAGGTTTGTTTGATATCCAATATCCTCGAGTACCGCAAAGTCATTAGATCCTTGAAACAGGACTGTGACACTCTTAAGAGCAACCTAACAGAATTTTCTATGCAGCAAAGAAACGACATTTCTGTCCTGAATCAGAGTCTTCATGAAGCTATGGTTACAGAAAGGAAAAACTTTGAACGATCCAAGGATGAATCCTTCAAGGATCATTTGGCTGTCTTGGAGGAAACAAATTCTAAGCTAAACAAGGAATTGGCAGATCTTCAGTTAAAGCACCAGGAGCTGATCTCCGTTGAGAGTGAACGTTTAGCTCTTTCCACTCAATTGAAAACTATGGACAGTAAAGTAGCTAATTTGGATACCTTAGAAAAAGACAATGCTGATCTTCGTCATCAGCTGGAACAATTAACCGAAAAGGTGAAGCAGCTGGATGATCTCTCAGCAAAATATAAAGAACTGGAAGGGGAATTGACAAAGAGTACACAGCTCAAGTCTAACTTGGAGAAGGAGTTGAAGGAGCGCTTGCTTGAAATTGCTGAAATGAAGATCAAAGTCGAAGCTTTTGAAAAAATGCAAGCAAGAACCAATAAGCTTGTTGCTGAACTGGATAATCTTCAATTTAAGCAGTTCGATATCGAAGAGATGCGTCGCGATAAGGAATCCATCTTGGCACAAATGAAGAGTGTTGAGAAGGACCTGCATCACATGAAGAGAACGGCACAAGAGAATTATCATCTTCACCAGGAACTTCAAGAATTAAAGAATAAAAATGCACACTTGGAAACTGTGAATATGGAACTTGAGGAAATGAAGAAGAAAAATGAAGAAGCCAGAGGTATCATTGAGTCCTTACACTCTAATTCTCAGGATCGTGATATTCTTCTTCAGGAATGTGAAAATTTGAAGAGTATCCTTGCTACGTTGACTAATGACACTACCAGGAAGGATGAAGAGATCGAAAGAAAAAATGAAGAACTAAACGAATCTAGAAAACTGGCAGATCAACTGACAGAAAAGTTGGATAAAATGGAGGCTGAACATTTGAAGAATAAAGAGGAACAAATCCAGTTGCTGGATGAGTTAAGACGACAAAATCAATATCTTCAAGACAGTCTAAACAGTCAGAATGACATGATGAAGAAATTGAAGAGTTTAGAGGAACAGCAGATAAGAACAATAGAAGAAACGAATAACGAACTCGAGGAAGTCAAATCAAGAAATTTGGAAATTCTAGGACAATTAGAGATGTCTGAGAATTCTCGAAATGAGACACTCAAATTGAAGTTAGATGAAATAGCTGCACTCACAAAGCAGAATACCGAATTATCCAAGGAAGTTGATGACCTAAGGACAAAGAGCTTTGAATTGGAAACTCTGAGAAGCAAACATACGGAGTGCCTCAATGAATTGGAACAATCGTATCTGAAGAATGAAGAAATACTTACAGAAAACAAACAACTAAAAGACTCCAAGAACGAGCTAGTCAAATCCATTGAAGTGCTACAAAGTACAGAGAAGATCCTTAATGAGAAGATCCTGGAGCTAGAGAACAAGGTTGCCCAGCATCTAAATGAGATTACTAATGTGCACGAAGAAGTTAAACTTCAAAGCTCCACTTTGGAGAGTGTAGAGAAAACAAAGATTGATTTGGAGTCACAACTAGAAGCTATGAAGGTTCGTTTATCAAGCTTGGAAACAGCTGAAGTAGAGAATAATAAATTGAAGTCAGAATTGGGTCTTCTGATTGATGCTGACAGTAAGAATACTTTGTTGTCCTCCAGGATATCTGATCTAGAAGCAGAAAATATGAATCTGTTATCTGAAATCGAAAGCATGAAAATCCTAATGGAAGAGAAGGCAGCAGAATTGAAGTTACTAGATGCACGAAATGAAGATCTTTTAAAAGAAATAGAAAAATTGAATACTTCAGCTTCAGAAGGAGTAGAGGAACGATGCACGGAGATAGAGGAATTGAAGAATAAACTAAAGATTCTGGAAGAACAACTTGAAGAAACTCAAACTGATATGAAAAATGTAGAGAGCGAGAACAGTAAAATTCGTGAAGAGTTATTGACAATGAAACAACAAGAATCTAGTGAAGAAATTTTAGTTGATAGCAACGACCAGTTAAAAGAAGAGAAAAAGAAATTAGAGGTTCAGTTGGATGAGGCCCTCGTCACTTTTCAAGCTAAAGAATCTCAGATGCAAATTGTCAACAGCGAATTGAAAACCAGAGCTGATAAACTTCAAGAGGAATTGAAGATCAGTGAAGAGGAGCAAAGTATGAGACTGAAACAATTGGTGAAGGAGTTTCAGGCACAGCTGCATGAAAAAGATGAGCAAATTCAAGCTGCAATGGAGAAGAGATTTGGTACGTATAACATTTTCTCTGTCTAAGCTTCTTATTACACTATGCAGATGTTTTGATTTCACTATAATTCCTTTCAGATCGACAACAAAATTATGAATCAGATCTAATTCAACAATACAAGGAGCAGTTAAAAGATTTTCAAGTGGAATTGACTGCAAAATCTGAGCAGATAGAGAATCTTATATTACAGAACAAAAGTTCAATAGCTGAAAAACAGAATGAGATGGATTCTCTCTCAGATACTTTAACAAAAATTAACAAGGAGCATTCGGAGGAGATACGCGAGGTGGAGAAAAAGTGGAAAGCCATACTGCAACAAAAACTCGAACAATCAGAAGCTAAACACGCTGAAGAATTGAATGCCTTGACACAAGAATGGAGGAACGAAAGAAGAGTGGGTTCTAAATATTTAAAAAACTTCCCTAAATCCGCCTTCTTTCAATATATAATTCAATTGGGCATTGTGCTTTTTTCTTTTTTATTTTGCAGATATCCCCCACATCTAACTCCTCTTCACAGGTATATGCATTGCACGGCTTCTTCATTTTCTTTACTTCCGCCTTTTTTATTTGAATTTTTTTTCAGACCAACACAACATCCGCAGCACCCGTCGAGGTAATTTTGTCCTCTTTCTTTTACCTTGTCATCCTGATAACATGTTTCCTGGCTCCCAGTGGATGCTCCTTCGCGTGAACTTCATCCTCTTGATGGAACTGTCTGATTTTCAGGAACTGGAAAGTACTTCTCGGGTAGCAATGGCTGCGGTTCAATCGAATACTGGGTCTCTTCACACTCTTCAGCAGACCCTGGTATCGCAGAGACGAGAATTAGCCGAGCTGCGTAAAATAGTGAAACTTCGTCACGACACCCTGGAGGATTCTACGGAAATTGAGTACCTTAGGAATATTCTCTTCGAGTACATGATGGGCCGGGAGACAATGGTGCTTGCCAAGGTGATAGCAGCAGTCGTGAAGTTCGACCAGGAGCAAACTATAAAGATCCTCAAGAAGGAAGAGGATAAACTGACATTGGTGAGCAAACAAGTTTTAATGACACTTTGATATGCTCAAATATTTGCTCTATTACTGACTTAAAAATATTTACATTATCCTATGTTTCAGCTGGGATCCCTTGGGTTATCGTAGCATAAATTTTAGAGAATCATTGCATTTAAAAGTTCTATATACTATAGGTAGGCTATAGATATTTCATTGGCTGGGGTATTACTTGAACGACTCTGCGAAAGAACACAATCTGTATGATATAATGTAAATTATTATGGTGCGCATTTGTGTATAATAGAACCCACTTGCATACAATGCGACCAAGAAATGTCCAGTTTAAAATTTCTTTAAGGTTAGCCAGTATTGTTCTAACAATATATTTATGTGCAATTTTGCATTAATGCCATTTCACTGATTCCTTCGATGCAATAAGGTAATAACAGCAGTGTTCTTTCAGTAAGATTTTACAGTTATCTCTGATACATAAGATATACCACATTGTCATCAATAGAGTATTCTGTCGATGAACTTTTTTCCGTTTTACATTCACTGGATGACGTGGTCTACCATTTCAATTTTATTAAGAGAAAACAAAATGCAAGTTGTGCAATCTATTTACAATTAATTCAGTTTAACAGAATTATCTTTAGTGATAGGCAAGTGTCGGTCTTACGTGGTTTCCATTCATACGTACAGTAACACCTCATTACTCACGATTACTCATAATTATATACGGTCTCACATATGGTCACACGAGCTAATACATCAAGAGAAGGAGATAACTTATTGTTCATACTATTGAAAAAAAATAAAAATAAAGAGATATCGGTACCAGATGATAGAGTAAATTCGAAGAAAATCCGGTAGTCCAATATAAGGCCGTAAAAATCGTATTGTACAACATGAACTATTTCCAGTTAACAAATGTACATAATGCTGTAATTAATACATTTTACTTAAATGTCTTATAAATAAACTACAAGTTAAAGGTTCACTGTTATGCTTGCAAATTAAAATCACTTTCCGAGTTTTCCAAGGCTGCTGCCTCCAGCTCCTGCAGTTTCTTTTGAAAGAATTCCTTCCTGATAAACAGCGGTAGCCTCTTCTGTCGAATGAAGAATTGCTCATTTCCATTCACTGTAAATGCCTTTTCACCTTCTGCACCCAAGAGAGTACGAAGGGCTATGTTTCTTCTCATTATCTTGTCATAGAATTCCAGACCACCCTGCACATACTGTGGACCAAGTTCAGCAATAGTTTGATCACATTTTTTTTCAATACGTATGGTCATGAAATCCTTTATCGTCAGCCAAAGACCTGCTACGAATGATCCTGTGAGCAAGTACAGCATTAGACGGACCGATTGTGGCCCCCGGTGAAGGTTGAATCGGTTATTAATTTTTTTACAGGCTTCATACGTCGCTACTATAGTAAGTGGAGCGCATAGAGAAGTGAGAATCACTTCGTTAGTTTGTAATCTTAGCACTTCACGAGCAATCGCATATTTTTTAGCATTTTCAGATAAAATTAGAGACTTCAATAAAGACTGAGCTGCTGGTTGCGACCAACTAACAGGTTCTTGCTTTATTAGAATACGTGAAGTGTCTACCGACGCTGGATCAGTGTACAGAAAATTTATAGGCAATCCGATATATGATCCTAGTCTACTGAACGTAGTACCCATGCGATAGATATCAAAACCAGTCACCATAAAGGGTTTTATGAGTTTGCTTTCCAATTCCAAGAGTTTTAAATCGCTCAAAACTTCGTTGAATTGTTTTTTGAGTTTTTCATTAACTGGCGCCTCCTCTCCCTCACTGTACATTTGAACAAACTGCTTGTATTGTTTTATACAGAGGGTATTCGGTAAGAACGTCACACAATAAGCACATACTGATACTGCACCTACAGTATATTTGCAGAACTCTCTGCCCGCGTCTGTACTAAACCATTTTAATACCTTGTTCATTTTGTTTTGTAATCCTGGAAAGAAAACTGTTAATAATTCATAATTCTGAGTGCATAAACCATTAACCTGCTTTGGTTTCGTTATTAACAGAAACCAAAAAAATACTATTTCTAAATTACAGCGGTATTAATTGATGATATTCTCACAAATAGAAAATACTAATAATATTAAAAATTTACCTTTTTCTTCTATTAATGCAATAATATATAATTGAACACGATTAAACGCCTAATACACTTGCCGGTAAACAGCGATTGTACGATTATTGTTTCCACCTTCGACTCCCTCTGACCCTTTACTACTTTTTGGTTACGTAAGATAATGCACCATCATATGGAAAAAATATCTTTGAATAAATAAAAAAATAATGTAAATGATGAAAATTGTAGAATTTATTTATTAATTATCCAAACAACAGTTAAAAATATTAATTTCTTTAATGTTTCGGCAAATTTTCAATGGAGCTAAGCATTTTTTTGGTACGAATAAAGGCCGCCAATGGCACTAGTGTCGACACCTATATTTCTAGTAGTTTTTCACTCTGTAACTAGATTTAGTATCGCAGACTGTTTCCTGGTGCGAAGACCGGATCGTCGAGTAGGAGTTCAGTGCCAAATTGGGTCAATGGGATATGTTGTGGGGTTGTCTGGAAGGTTTTCACCAGGTTCTTCCCAACCGCTTTTCAGAGAATTATATACCCCTGTGCTAAAATTCTGGTTAGGACGTGGAGAAAATTGTGTTTGCGTAGCCGTCTGACAGCTGCGTCTACATAAGCAGCTGTTACCAGAAAATGTGAGGTGTTCCTTGCCATATTTTCCTATACACTGGTGAATTAATCCTATAAAGCCTTCACTACGTCCCGGGGAAAGTGCTCGTCGACGGGGTCGGCCCGGCCAGGCTCATCAGGACACATGAGGTCCGTCACCTCTGTTTCCGAGGCCAACTTTCAGGGTATCGGTCGCGATATGGCTGAAAGGCTCGGCCTCGGAACCGAGGTTCGTGAGCTGAAGTTGGGACCCACCTTCACGAACAACAAGTCCACTGCTTTCCATACCCTGAAGTGTAAGCGTTCAGGCTTCTCCAGGTTCCTGTACTAATTTTCTGTTTAGTATACTGTATGTTGCACGTTCTTGCAGATGATTTTAAGCCAGCCAGCGTTGACGTCTCGAAAATGGCCAGGGTGGACGTGGGTGCCAACAACACGATGACTGTTACAGTACCACACCTTGACGGTGCTGGAATTCCTCACACTGTGTTCAAAGGCTCGCAAAGACCCTATCATAAAGAGTGTGTTCTCATTATTGACAAGATCACTGGTGAAATTACTCTTGAAAAACTATCATCGAATATCCAAGTCAAAAAGACCAGGTACGTTTTCTTATTTAATAACCTATACTTGATATCAATTGCTGACATTTTAAATATTCTTAGAACGGAGCCAAAGTCTCAACCGTTTCTGGTAGTCCCAGGATCTAATAGTAATAACAGGCCCATCACTCCAGTAGAGAACAAAAGAAGTCCCACTCATGGCAGGGCCACCAGTAGGACTAAGGTAACCAGCGGTAAGAAAAGAGAACCTACGAGTCAGCTTCATCCTAAGCAGCATAGTCCTCTCAGAGTGTCTCCGTACCATGGAAAAAGCCCGCCGAATGTTCCAAGCAATAGGTACATTCCATTAACAAAAATATACTATTCTCAAAAATTCTATCAATCCAGACAATGAAGGTGCTATTCTCATTCTAGTTCTCCAGTGCCACCGTCAACGGTGCAATCGACCCTGGCGAGCCTTCCGATGATTGGCCTTGACAACGACGATTATCCACCATCCTCATCGACTCCACTAGCTTCTAATTCTTCCGCACCACTCAGAACTGCTTCTCCACATTCGGATTTTCAACACCACCCCACGAAACCCGTAGCAACCATGGAGAGTGACGAGGGTGCTTTGAGTGACTCCAGTTCAAGTAGTTCCAGTTCGGATAGTTCAGACAGCGATACAGATGCTGAGAACGTACCAGTACCCATGGCTACAAATGGTAAATTCCTTATCTAATTTATTTCACCAAATAGTTGGTAGCATTTCATGTTCTCCAGGTATAAACATGTAAATAACGTGATCTTTCAGGTCATTCAAACGGCATAACCTCCTCCCCGTCCCTTCCAATGCCAGACAATTTGCTGAATGACGACCTCCAGCTATCCGAATCCGAATCGGACAGCGATTAACGAGAGATCAAGGCCAACCTCTGGAACATGAATCACTGACAAGAGATAAATCCTTGGAAAAACGGAGAAGCACGTTGCGTAGAATTTATGTACAAAATCTCAGGACCCGAGGAAGAGCTCCAGGATGAGAAAACCAGAGAAATCTTATTAAGACAGTACCAGGATGGCCACTCACCCAGTCCATCTAACTTAATTATATATATATAACACGTATAAGAGATTCTGTGACATCTTCCTCAGAGGTTATGGTATCTTCTTGTGCTCCAACGTAGATAAACGTTACGATCGTAATTTCGACTGAACTTCGTCGCACACCATGCCGGTAGATATCCGTAGAAGATCCTGCTAGCGACTGAGTCGTAAGGATGCTACGTATCCTGGACATTGGCACCACGAGTCCTCGAAATTCCGATCGTGGCCATCCGACCAGCAAGAGTGCAAGTATGTATACATACTTATAATATATAGGCTGTTTCAAAGGACACCTTATGTATTTTGTAAGTATATATATCACAAAATCTTGGTACGATAATGGGCTGCCCTGGCACTACACTCTCAATGTCCTCCCTGCTAGGGTCAGATCGTCGTCCTGGCACGACTCACAGGATATCAGCCAGGTCGATACAGTCTGATTATATAAAATGGAGGAGTGCCAACGTGCTGGATATTGATTAGCGATTATGCGGATCATGTATAATTAATTGTAAGGTATTAGGGCTTTTGTAATAATTATTTTAAACTCATATATAGTGTATTACTCGTGTGAGCTCAATCCTTCGAATGAATAAAAAAGAAGAAAAGGTCTTGCCAAAAAAAGAATTGAGTCAAAGGTGTTCGATCCCTTCGTACTTGATATAAATATTTATCTCTCTCTTTGCTGAAAATACATTAGAAAGTTATCATTGGTATAGAAACTATTTTTAAACTGTTACGTAACAAGATAATTGTTTAACATTGAATAATACAATATTTTAGTCCCACGATGCAGTGACATTGAATATTAATTTAATTAGGAGTGTCATCGATAGATTTCTAATACTACACTTACGTATTATAATACGTATCATTATGATCATTACCATCATCATCGACTACTTTGGTATTCCAGGATGAGTTTAGCGAGCTGACCGCGATGACCAAGGCGGAAACTACGTTCTCTTATGCATTTCTTATATGCGACGTCGCTGCGCGTCCCGACGCAATTGACGTCCTTGTAACGGATTTTTAGAGCCGGTTCTACGGCGCGAAAACAGTGAAGATCACTAAAGGATACAAACATGTCGAACAAGGATTCTACGAGATTCTGAGAAGATAGTTTCAACAACTCTGGAATATCCTTGTCGGTTCTCACTAGTGGAATTGAAAGTGGCTCTATGGTTTTGCGCACTGTAATAAGTTTAATTGAATGATTAATTTATATTTGTCATTAGCAACAAGGATTCTGAATAATCAATAACTTACTAGCTGTGTAATCTTTGGCGTAGAAGCTGATACTCTCGAAATTGGCGTCGTCATATCTTCCATGATTTCTTGTGATATCCATCTCTACGTGTTTGGTATCTTCGGCATAGGCTATATCAGGATGGTACTCGGTGAACGGGATGGGACTGAAGATTTGCCACTGGCTGATGGTGTTCATCCGTACCTGGTTAAGCAAAAGGATACTGTCGGTCTAAGAGTGATGATTCGATTATGGAAGTACTTAGAAAACCCCTCACTCTGTTCAAGTAGTCGGATCTCAAGTCCATCCCGGAATCCGTGAAGAGGATGAGACTCTCTGGCGTGAGCTTCTTCACGGACAGGTCAGCTACCGCGATCCTGAGCATGGGGTCTAATTCAATGGAAGCGAGAGCAGTGGGTAATCGTATGGAGAGCCAGGATATCTTAGACTGATCCTTTTTATATTTTTCTGTTAAGGTCAGTGCTAATTGCTTGATCTCGTAGAAGACGTCTTCCTTTCCTCTGGAAGGCGCTGACGGATCATACAGAAGAACTGCCATGAGGAAAGTCTTATCCTTTTTCTCCATACAGTTCTCGGCATATCTCGTCATAAAGGCGAGCGCTTCCGCCTTCTTCTGGGGATTCACCATCAGGATCATGTTGATCCTGGAGTTCTCAGTGACATAGGGTACAGGGAGGATCTCCACCTTGCCTAAAGGCTTGCAGACTTCGATGCGCTTGATAGATTCCTTTCCAGTGGATAATTCAGTGAAACTGATATCCAGGATGTAATCCATTCCCCGGGAAGCATCGAACTTCCTGTAGCCGTTTATCAATTTCTTAAACTTCAATTCTCCTTCGTACTTATTCTCCAGCCTCTCCACGGCAGCCTGTATCACCTGATCTACGTCCATCTTGGCGCTACCTTGTAACTCTCGTAAGGTGTCCAGGTCGTTCTCCAGAAATGAGTGGGTCTCGTTGAAGTACGTCCACCGTAGAACGTCGAAACGACCTGGTGGTTTGTTTCCTGGCTGATTACCAATTGGCCAGGATACGTTACGTTTGTCTTTCGGTCCCAAATGTGCTGTCTTCAGGATAACCTTGCGTAGTTCAGAGATTTTTTTCTGCACTTTCGCTAGTTCCGTCTGGAAGATAGTTTAAACGATGTGACTATTACCCGGTGATATGACTCCTGAGAAACTTACCGTGGCGAAATAGGCGCTCATTTTATACACCACCGTGTAGTCGTAAATTGGATAAATTGAAACAGAATCTGCTATGTTATTATGAACTATTAATCTAGACAGATCAGTTTCAAAATGAAAAGTTGGATCCAATTTTTCGGAACGGAATGTTTGCCCTTGACTCATAGTTGTGCAGGGTACAGGTAGTGAATGTACTACACAGCGACCAAAGTTAACATCATCGGAGTCTGAATATGTATTTTTTACGCACCAATCCAAATTGGTTTTTATCTCTCGAATTATAGAATTGCTTAGTAAGATTCCAGCATCTAAAAAAGAGATTACACTTATCATTTGAAAATTACTTGTGATTATTCAAATAGCAGTATCTGTACCTAGAGAGCAATAAGTTTCTATATCTCCAGGAACACCCATGTGAATATCCTGACTGACACTTATTTTATTGACAAGTTCAATAAGTCTTCTTGCATTAATATAACTCGCATCTTTTATCAGGTAATAATAGTCGTAGTCCTCCAAGTAATTGTCAGTGATATATTTCATAATATGAAATGGTTTTAGAATACTACGTGTGTCAGTAAACCCAACGATACCAGGTAGTGAGACATTTGGCTTGGTGCCTTCAGGTATTGAGATAAAATATCGCACCTTATCAACCAAGTGTGCTATTGTTTTATTCAGTGCAACTCCACGACTATGTAAATACTCTCGACTGGTTATCACACCGACGAAGAGTTTATCCCGGATACCAAGCTCCGTTGAATAATACCTTGGTCTCACAAAAACCTTTGGAGTCTTTTGAGCACGCTGTGGCTTTCCTTCGATGTTTATCTTAGGCTCATACTCATCATTGAAGTTATGTATATCAGCTATATATGGTAGAGAATCTGATGCTTCCTGGCATTCATCGATCTCAACAGGAGCAAAGAACAAACTTAGACTTAAGCCCATGCATATACCAACGATTAGGTATAAATTACTCCGGCAGTGTGAAAATAACATCTTAATAACTGGAGACATTATTATATACAAAGAATGTTCTCTTCAGAGACAGAACTGTGCCTTTTCAATACTATATCAATAATGTCAATTAGGATGTGAGTAAAGCTGTCAAATTTGCTGTTTTTACGTGCAACATTAAACTGAAACGAAGAAACATGCTTCAGCAAAGAATTGCTCAATATATTGATCGAATTAAAGCATTCGCTTGAGTGCAACCTTATTTGCAATTGCTCCACTGGCGTTTTCCTGCTACTCAGATCTTATAAATAGATAAATTCACGATATAACCTCACTTCTTCCTCTACAAACGCGGCCATCTTGCCGCTAGATCGGTTCGGATCGGTATTTAGCCAATCAGCGTTGAGCTTAATGGCCGGTAGTTGTCCAAAAGTATGAAGACCATAAATCATAAAAGCGTCAAGAAAGAACACTATCAGTAACAATAGGTTACGCAATTCCAAGTGAGAGAAGGACATAATTCATCCCATGTATGTGTCAGATTAGCAAAAATAATATCAAAATTATGTCAGAAACGGTCAACCCCATGTAACGTTACATCCCCTGCAAATTTTACAACAATTTGACTATCATCTAATGCATTTTTGGAAAAAAAGACGTAAAAAAGTAAATCTAAAAATATCCTACTATCTTTATCTTACATCAATCATATATTTTACACACGATATACTTTCTAGCTTAATTATAAGGTTTATGACGAAGACCGCCTGATGTTTTCCGCGCGGTACCTAGTACGATTGTTTATCCGCCATTTTGTATTACTGCTGTACGCGCAGTTTTCGCTGGCACATTTTCTCGCCGATTTTATCATGAGTCCCGATCGCTAAAAAACTCTGTTTCGTTATCGCCCTCAAGTGAGCCAGTGTTTTAGTGATTAAAAGCCCGCAAGACGCACCATGTGAAGTGCACTCCTTAAAACGGGTGACAACGCTATGACGAATCGTGACAAGTTGCCTCAAGTTCCGACCCAACTTTCCTGACTTTTTGAGGCCAAATGGCCATTTTCAAATAAACCGGACAATCCTCGAGCGGTCTTCACGTAAGTCTACCTTAGAATTACTGCTGGAGTGCTGTGAGATTAGTGTACAATATGGTTATCCAATTTCGGAGATTGGAGGTATTTTGAATTAGCATTTTACAATGTCAATATGGCTCTTGTCGTAATGGCCAGTCTACGACCTTTCACTGCATTTCTTATGCAAAAGTAACAACATACTGTTTCAGAGTCATTTCTGGAGTAAAATTTTGTTACTGTTATGCTTGACAGTACGTCTTTAACAATCTATAACTGCCAATGTACTTTTCTTACTACTTTACGTTCCACTACCTAGTTATTCTGATGTATCGATACTCTTTGTAGTCTATGTATGTTTTTGGATCATTCAACAGTTTTTGCACACTTGTTAGAGAGTTTTATGTCCTTTATAGGATGTCGGGCCAGAGCGGAGGACACCGGCTACGCCTCTCGAAGCTTAACGAGCAATTGACATGCAAACTGTGTGGTGGATACTTCATCGATGCTACCACGATCATAGAATGTTTACATTCATGTAAATACTTCACTTATTTATAAACGTTATAATAGTATACAGTCAATTAATAGCATCGTGATTCTTCAGTTTGCAGAAGCTGCATTGTCAAGTATTTGGAAAGCAACAAGTACTGTCCTATCTGCGAAGTCCAGGTACACAAAAGTAAACCACTACTAAACATACGACCCGATCACACTTTACAGGATATCGTGTACAAGCTTGTACCAGGATGTTATCAAAGTAAGTTATATATGAACAATTGGAAGCGCATCATATATTAATTAAAGAATAATTAATATCACATGCTTACCAAGAGAATTATAAGCATTAAAAAGTCATTTCATTCCTGGTGCAGATGAGATGCGATGCCGACGAGAATTCTATAAGAAACACCCGGAGGCCAGAAGCGACTCGATGTCGCCCGAATCTCGCGGCGAGCCAATAGAATCCCACATATACTCGCCGGACGAGTCATTGAGCCTGTCATTGGAATATTATAATCCCAATTTGAAGGAGGAGTCCGACGATGCCTCTAAGGAATCGTCACCGAAGCCACTACCGAGACGGTACCTTCGGTGTCCTGCAGCCGTGACGGTTTTTCACCTTCAGAAACTTATTCGGGCCAAGTATGGACTCACCGACGCGCACCGGGTGGACGTTATGTACAAAGAAGAACCGTTGTGCGGCAGCTACACGTTGATGGACGTAATGTACATCTACCACTGGAGACGGGTAAGGTTTTCATCTCCTAGTAAATGAAATAGAGCGATAGGAAATTCTTCATTGCTGGCATTCTTCTTACAGAAAGTACCGCTTCATCTGAGCTACAGGATATTTGAGTCCTCGCCAAAGAGGATCAAACTCTCGGATGACAATCCTGACTTTAAACAGTCCTTGTCGAACGCGGGTATTAGTCCTCTGGACTCCAAGGAGGATGGGCTGACGAAGCGCGAGTGGAAGGAAGTTCAGCTGAAGATATCTGAAACGGGTGTGATGAGCGTCACCGACATAACCAGTCCTGACAACAAGAAGAGTACAAAGATCCAGGAAGCTGAAGATCAGAAAGGATCCGGTGAGATGATCGAGGCTGTAAATAAATCCGATATAGTATTACAACCATCTGGTAAGGATGGAGACGCGTTGAACTCGACGGAGCAGGGGAAAAGTTCCTCGAAGACCGACGAAATCATCTCCAAGGAGGCTAAGATCGTTGGTCAGGATGCTGAGAAAAGTATACCATCACAAAACGATAAAAACTCTGGGGAATCTAAGGATTCTCGGGGAGATTCAAATGACCGTCAGGAAGCTAACGAGGCCAAAAAGACTCAAGACGATATTCAGAAGAAGAGCGAAGATGTTCTTCAGGATGACAAAGCCGATAATTCCACCCAGAAAACCAACAATCCTGACAAGTTATCCTCAGCAACCAGCAGTGAAAAAAAATCTGAGGAGAAAAGTGACGCAGAATCCGCGACCGTCGAGAACAAGGATACGGAGGGTAAGCAAATCCTAACTAACAACAACGTGATCGGTACCGAGGCTAAGGTCGACAATCAGAAGGTCAAGAGTGGTAACGAGGTTAAAAGCACAGTGACGCCTAGTGCAGGATCCAAGATCGATGCTCTCAGTGCAAAGCTTCAGTTCCAGCCCAAGCTGGGACCGGTGAACAATACGTACTCGAAGAAGACGCCAAAGGACAAGAGGACAGCATCGTCAGGACCCAGGAAGTTCGAGTCCAAGGAAACGACGAAGGCGGAACCTAAGGCATCGGAATCTGGTAATAGCAAAAGGGCCAACTGCAGTGCTAACAGCAAATCAACCACTCCGGTTAACGTAGCATCGACTCAGTCTAAGACAACGGCAACCCTGTCCAGTTCCTCGCAGACGAGCTGCCTCCTGGTGTCTTCAGCAGTATCCGCTACCTATGTGACTGCACCATCTGTAGCGGTGTCAAGCATACAGAGCTCCTCATCGACGGACAACAGGAATACGGCACAAAGTACTCAGGGCACAACTGTAAACCTGCAGCAGACTTTGAGTTCACAGGGTCAGAGGATGAGCTCCTCGGAGCAGAGTTCGACGACTTCTGGACAGAGATCTTCAACGTCCACGCCTGTTTCTTCCAGTAGTGTCACTCAAAAGATGACCTTCTCCAGGAACAACAGTTTACCACCTTCCAGTGAAAGCTTGGCGTCCATTGGTTTGAATGTCTCCACGGCGATGATGAATATGGGTCAGGCTAGTCCAACGTTTCCTTACACAGTCCAGGATCTGGTGAGCAATAGTATGCTCAAGAGTCCTTCGAAAACTCCTGGAGCAGGTGCTGGACAAAAGTCGACTTTGGTATCCTCTCAGAGTACTGGGATTTCATCCACTGGCTCTGGAACTCAGCCTTGTTCCTCACCCTTCGCTATACAGACCCCGTCGATGAGCATTTACTCGGTGTCCACCTCCACGAAGAACAATGTATATCCTAATGTGTCCCAGGGTAATAACACATTGGGAAAGCAAACTATGTCGAAGGGTGGATTTGAAATGAGCAACGCTTACTCAGTGCCACCGTGTCCGGATGCTATACCGATATCTTTGATGAAGCCGACGGTCAGGAAGCACGAAGTCATTGCTAAGGGCACCAACTTGAATGAAATCTGTGCAAAGATTGGTACATCAGGATCAAAGATCAATGACATTTGTGCTAAGATTGGTGAACATTCGAAAGAGAAGAACAAAGCTGAGACTCGCAGTCGTCCTGAAATTCCGGATCTTTTGAAAATTGCCAGAAAGACTCCATCGACCTCATCCTCATCGGCGGATGCGGTTGTTAAACATATTCCTAACATACCTAACGTGCCCATATTCACTCCCAGCAATAGCCTAGCTAATACTGAAAGTAAGGGTTCTTATCAGTCTAAAGACGGTGGCAAAAGTACGGCTTCCTCGACGACGACATCACAGTCCGGATCTAGTTCCCATTCCTCTCAGAAGGTACCCTCGTTGAAGAAACAGAGTCAGCCAGTGGGTTACAAGACTCTAAAGGATCCACCCAAGACCTGGAATCCTACCTTGTCTAAGAACAATTACGTGGCAGTAAAGAATCAGACGAAAGAAATGCAGAATCAGTCCCAGGCAGCATCCACGTCGGAGTCAGGAAGCTCTAAGCCAATAGCGTCGAAGCCGGCGAAGATATTTAAGATGAGGAACATGCCTAGATACTTGGGTAATCCAGCATCCGGTGTAAAGCCTATGTATGGGATGTCTAACGAGTCAAAGGACAAGGAACAGTCATCCTCTGGGTCTAAGAACCCCACTATGAGCATGATGAAGATCGACCCGAAGACGTTATCCCCAATAGTCTCAACGGTGAACTCACCTATAGTCTCACCACCTCCGTATTCGCCGAATGCCAGAAGTTATCAGAACACACCCTTTCCCAGGGACATATGTCGCAATACGGGCTCGCCTATCTCGCCCAGGAATTCACCGGTTAACATGCTCTCCACGAATCCTTTTATACCATCTCCAACGCCCAATACCAATCCCAGGTTGATTTACTCTCATTTCCCACCACCGTTTCCCGATGCCAGCAGGTTCCCGAATCCTCTGATCAGGACGCCCATAGGGATACCTTCTACGAGTGCTTATCATAGCAGCTTGCCACCCTCGATAAATAAACTATATCAGCGCACGAATTATATACCGCAGACTACGGCGTACTCCCCGGTGACCCAGCCGCCGACGGTGCAGAGAATACCGCCGAGCACTCACTCCTCGTCGCCGAAGTCTCCGAAGATGTCCTCGTCCAGTGCCAGTTCGACGTTCAACCTGGCCAAGACAGAGACACAAACGTCGATCCCAACTTCGGTGGAGAACGTCGCTATACACCTGGGGAAAGGTCAGGTCACTCAGCAAGAAGTGAACTCAGCGTTTAATCTCTCGAAAAGTGGCACTAGAACGAGTGCCGCCTCTGACTTCTTGAGAACGACGTCACCGGACGTTCCCCAGAGTCCTAAGAGCTCTACCTCGAATTCCACGAGCCAGAACAAACAGCAGAGCACCACCACGTCCTCGGGAAAGAGTAAGCCAAAGCTTACCCTGGACATACCACCACCTGAGAATGTTACTCAGCACAGAGTCAAGGACGAGGAGCCACAGAAGGAGTGCGACAGGACTAAGGATGGTACTCAGGATAAGAGTAAAGCTTCAGAAGGCGACGCGAAGGTGGATGTCAAGGAAGTAACAAAAGCTGATCCGGAGAAGAAGGAAAAGCCGTCAACGAAAATAAACGGCGAGGTTAATCCGGAAGTTTCCCCAACTTCCGCCAAGGCTAAGGACGATCCTGAGACTAAGTCCACGGACAAGACCACAGAGAGCAAGACCTCGAGTTCCAAGGAACAAACAAAAGCTACAGACGGTATTTCTCCCACGAAGGAGTCTACGGCGACCCCAGAGGAACAAAACAAAACCGAAACTAAGAACGACGACCTGGGAAAGAGCGGTGAGCAGATCCAGGTTAAGAAATCGGAGGCCCAGAGAAACAAAGCTGAATCGTAACCTAGGAATCGGCTTACTCGTGGATGATCTTCATCGGGAGTCAACCACTCTGGAACGTTCGACTCTACTACCGGTTGGCTGTACATTTCTGTATATAGTAACTGGAGATCTAATTATTATTTCTAAGTACAGTTTTACCAATTAACTTTTCATTTCGATTTTAATCTTCTGTCCACCACGGAATTTCAGGAGAACTTGTGTGACACTTCGTACGGATACCACCTCAAATCCATCTCAATTGATGCTCCTCTCTCCTCCATATCACGTAATCACCACTTGGCACAGAGAAGCTTCATAAATCTTTCATCAAACAATCCATTCATTTAATCTCTCATCCATGGAAACATCTTAAATTCTTTTCCTCTTCCGCGCGAACCTCTATCAGTCACTTCTGTGACTCTTATCACAAAGCATACTAATTATACGTTATCACTTTACACTATTCTCAGTGATATTGCTAGGTGCAATCCAGTTCAGTGTTCACCCAAGTTCTCGCAAGGAGCTTCGAATTAATTATCGTCGCGACAGGCCGGCTTTAACGCAGTGTAATAATAATTAGTATACATAAATTTCGTTGATTGCGCTTAATCGCGCCTCAAATCCTGTCCCGACTTACCTACGGATAAATATTCGCTGTTAATTTGTTAATAGAACGTCCTGTCTCTGTGTACATTCATGTTAATTTTAAACGAGTCTATCTCGACATTTTATCAATCGCTATCAAGACGCTGTCTCGGAGCCACGACATTACCGATAACATATGCAACGTAACGGGAAGACAAAGAAGAGGAAGAAGAAGAGAGTAACTGATAAGAGAGCGAAGGACAAGAAAGAGCAAAGAACTTTAAAAGGGAAAATACAAGAAAATGACGTAAGAAGAGAAATACAGGAAGTACGCGCCCACAGGCTCGCGTACAAGAACAAAATAAGTGAACGAGAAAGGCAAAGTGGTTGCGAATTAAATATATATATATATATATATATAATTATTATAAATATATATATATACACACACACACAAGTGTTAGACGTAACTAATTAAATTAATATAATGTTATTTAAAGAATGCATTTTTATATCGTAGGTTGACAAAAATTTATATAGTGCGCAGCCTCGAGTATCTTCGAAGGAATCCTCGATGGTTCGCCATGACCGGAAACAGGAAGTGACTTGGAAGAGAAAATAAGAATAATATATCTCGCTAGAGGATAGCCTCCAAGATAACTAGTACGACGTCCGATTCTAATTGTTTAAACAAAAGAAACTCGAGAACGCTTTTGTCGCGCGATTTCGCTTCACTTATTCTTTTACTGACAGGCCGATGATCAATTAATTACTGGCAATAATTATTTAACTAACAAACTTTATGTCCGTCGTTGAGGACTTGGAAAATATTCGAGGTCTGAGAGGGCGGCGTAGTGGAGAGAAAATGTCCGAGGCCTTATCGTATCTTATATCGAATAACGGATATGGAACAATAAAAGAAAAATTAATTCAAGGTACCAGAGAGCTTCTGGTAATTAATGGGAATAGGATTTCAGTATATTTATCAGTGATTTCTACTAATGATGCGCTGTGATCGTGATATTCTTTTTTTTTTTAGTGCGCTTTATTTTTTACTTGTCAGTCTACGGTTTTTATTATTTTTTCCTGCCTCTGTCTTGTCTTACCACGAAAGAAAGAGCAGTGACTTTGACGAACAGACAAAGAAAACTGGAGCGAGATGTAAGAGATATTCCGTACGTCTTTTTAATATATCTGAGGAATGACGAAATGTTTATTGCGTAAGATTAGACACGTAAGGGATTGCAGAAAAGAAGCGTCAGATTTTTCTTTTATCTTTTGGACTTTCAATTTTGAGGTAAAACCCAACTTGTGCAGGTGACACAGCGCGAATACGTGAAATGTGCGGGGAGCGATAAGATTTTTTAATTGTCACTAAATGACTAAACAAGAATTTAATATACGATGGAAAAATCACTTTTTTAGATCGGAGTAACTCTCCGCCTTATTTGTACATAGTGTATCATTGGTTAAAGAAGTTATATATTATACGATAATTGAAAGAATTATTAATTATTAATATAATGATAATATATATATATGTGTGTATATATATATTTATCGCGTAAGAACGTAACAATACATATTTCATTTTTTAACCTACGTCCAATACAGTACCCCGGTCTCCCGTGTTTTAAAAGAATTTATCAAATTCTTGGGAAGTTCAAGCAAAAAGATACGCTTTGCGCGAAGAATGTTCTTATCATTGGTTACACATGAAAGTATGTATATATGGAGATATATATATATATTATTAATTATAATATTAATATCCTTACGTGGACTAAGAGATGTTCTTTCTCTTTCCAGTAAAAATATAATTAAATTGCACCTGTGAATCCAGGGTTTATCTCATTTTACGCTTGGTCTATTATTCTCAGGAAGGAAATCTTGGCTCTCAAGTATTGGCTATCTTCTCAACATGACGTACAGCATCCTTGAGTTTGTAGACTAATTCCTGTAGCTGCTGCATAGTGCATGTGAATTTGAGAAAGTTTGTTTCATTTTGCTTCATGGTGCTCAGTCGTATATGGTATAAGGGTGTACCAACAGAGTTTTCTGTGTTGGACTGTAAAGAATAATGAAAGATATAGGTAAGTTGCGAGAAGTTAATCATGCTAATTGTCTGTTAGAACCTTTATGCAATAATCCAAACGCCAGGAAACGTCCACCACGTGGGGTAAGCTATTTCCAATGTTCTCCAGGCATTTCCTTATTTCTGTTCTGTGCTTCGAATAAGATTCACAGATCCTGTCGATCCTTGGACCACTGATTTGTACACTTTGCAGATAGTTACTAAGTTTCTCCTCGTCGTAGTTGTGTCGACCTGCTTCCACGAGGAGGATGGTCAGGTCGGCGAAGGCTCCTTTTATTATATCAGGCTTTGAGCCATAGATTTGTGAGATGCCTTAAAAAAATTTTAAGCCTGGTTACTGTCCGCGAATTTCATTTTGCATAGATAGAACTTTGTACTTACTTTTTGCATTCGATTTTTCACATACGTGCGAAATCGTTATTTCCACGAGCTTATCAAATGTCTCATCATTTATTATATTTGCATTTTGTAAACAAGCTAGACCCTTTATTGTTCTCTTTGACACTTCCATCGTATTGGATGCCTAACCTGTTTGGTTAGAAAACACTGTGAGACGCGGCAAGTTGTCATGCCGATCTGATCATTTTTTTCACATTCAAGCTGCTAAATTATGATTAAAATATGGTAAGATTATAAAGGGGAACATGATAATATTCAAACAGCATCGAACGGATATCAAATGAAATACATGAACAAAATAATTGGAGTGCACATTGTTGATTGTGCTCCAGATAAATACCTAAAGTATGAAGTAGGTATTACTTAACTGGCCTTGGACTTAGTTTATTTGATTTTCGATATTATTGCTCTTCTATTATGAATTTATGGCATCAAGATATGTATAAACGCTGCTTTTATCATGAAATTTTCCATTATGAAAACACAACGAAGGTCTTTGATGTATCACTCTCAAGGAAATTTCAATTTTATTCCAGGAACATATAGACATGGTCTCTTCAATAAATATAACTAAGCTCCTCAGCGATTAGAATCAGTTCTATATGTTGTATGGTATGAATTGTATTTGAGCAGCCGAAGGCACTTTTGTGAAGGTCTTATATAGTCATTGGGTATGCTCAGTTTCTGTAAAAACATATAGTTTTAAAGAATATTTTTACTTATGACATGTTATCAGTTAGTAGACATGATCTTTAATCAAATTTTCACTTGTATTTTCATAGTGACAAAAAGACAAGGAGGAAAAGAAAGACATAGGAGTGGCAAGTGCTCATGGCTGGAACATAGTGTTGTCATTGATTTATTCTACGAGTATCTCCTTGAACCTTTGGCGAAAGGTCAAGTATTTGGTTTACCAGTTTAACATCCATTCACATTTCCACTCAGTTCAACACTATGAACTGCAATGAAGACAACCAGCAGGAGACTGAGGGATTCCCTAAAGAATCCGACGACCAGCTGCAAAAGGAAATCAGTGAAACTAGGTGAGTATCGCATAAGACTTTTGATTTATTTGACATAGTTACTCATGTTTGTAAACATATTCATAAATGAATTAGCAAGTGACATTATCGCTACAGTTTTACGTTTAAACTTCCCGTTGCACGTGGTTCTCATTATAAACAGTAGGCAGCTAGGAATATTTATCAGAAAAAATACAATGCAACAAGTGCGCAATGCAATTTCTTCAGTGGGAACTATTTTCCATGACATAAGCAAGGACTCCCACATACCTTTTACTTAGTATAGCAGGAACAAAACAGGCGGGAAATGAAGGTCGACGCGGTTTAAGTAGTTTTATGCTTCAATGAAGTGAAGCAAGTCGTACACGTTAAAATTAATACTTGCTCGTATTTATTTAGCAATGTTGGTACTAATAAAAAATGTTTTTCAGTAATTTTTTACCAGAAATGATTAAAAATCGGGCTACGTTGAAGCCAACATCTAGAGATGCAATACCCCAGGTACTGTGTCCGTAATTTCTGTCACTTAAACGTATCAAAATGTACATTAGTCTAACACGTTTCTATGATTATAGATCATCGCAAGCTGTATCATACACTGTATAGTCATTCAAGGTGGAATTAATATGGCCTATAGTACAGTATTGATCAACGGCCTAGAGAATGCCGAAGGAAAGCTACGAATAACAAAAAATCAAGCATCTTGGATAGGTAAAAGATCGATAAATCACAATTTAATTATATATTTATTAATTGTTTAACAATTTTATAGCAAGTCTGGTAACAATATCTCTGCCTATCGGATCTCTCCTCACTGGACCACTAATGGATAAATTCGGTCGAAAGAGTATCTGTCTCTTGACCTGTGTAGCAGCAGCGATATCCTGGATCCTCATACTCACATCAAATTCCATCAGTACCATTTATGCAGGCCGTGTGATAGCCGGTGCGACAGCAGGCTTATCCACAGTGGGTCTGGTCTACGTCTCCGAGATTACTCATCCCCAGCTGCGGGCGATGCTTCTCTGCCTGAACTCCGTCTTCGTATCCTTAGGGATTCTTATAACCTGCTGTCTTGCCGTCTGGCTCAGATGGGATACTATGGCAGCGGTCTTCCTGGTCTTAAATTGCTGTGTGTTCCTGGCGCTCTTCATTGTACCAGAAAGTCCTTACTGGCTTATGTGCTTCGGCAACGGGATGCTCAACGAGCAGAGGACAGGAAGAGCCGAGAAGAGTATCAAGTGGTTGAACAGGAGGGAAATAGTGAGTTCCTGGAGGTATCGGTAACGTTGCCAACCCGTGCTGCTCTTAACGAACCTCCTCATTTACAGATATACGAGCAGGAATACACCAGGATCAAAGAGATCTCCTGCACCCGGGTAATGAACGTGGAGCCGTCGAAAACGCTGCTCCAGTCCACCAAGTTATTCTACAAGGAACTCCTGTCACCCACAGTCTTCAAGCCGATGGTGATACTCTTCTTCCTTCTGCTGCTGCAGCAACTGTCCGGCGTGTACGTGGTGATCTTCTACGCGATATCCGTCTTCCACGAGATCGGTGGCACCTTCGGAGCCGGTCTCGACGAGTATGGCGCCCTGGTACTGCTGGGTGTCATACGATTCGTCATGAGTATTCTCACCGCCTATCTGAGCAAGCGCTATGGACGCCGTGTACTGTGCATAGCTAGCGGCCTCGGGATGACCTTTTCCATGTTCTTCTCAGCAATGTACATGTACTTAACCTCCTCGTGCGACGAAAACGGCGTCGTCAAGGAGACGATGGCTAATCAGAAGTGGCTTCTTCTGGTTATCGTACTCTTTTACGTCTGTATGAGCTCGCTAGGATTCGTGGTAATACCCTGGACCATCATAGGCGAACTCCTGCCGATATCGGTGCGCGGCACAGGCAGTGGTCTTATGGTGTCCTTGGCTTATATCATGATGTTCTGCGTCATCAAGAGTTATCCTTATGCCGTCGAAGTTATGGGTGGCCAGGGTATATTTTTTTTCTTCAGTTTCACCTCCCTCCTCGGTACCAGCTTTGTCTATCTTTTCCTACCGGAAACACTCGGCAAGACATTCACGGAAATCGAGCAATACTTTACCACCGATAGAAAAACAAACGTCCGAGTTAACTCCATAGCCTGATTTGAGGTTTCATGTAAATTCATACTACGTCATTGTTATAGATAATTTTCATTGTAGCTGGACTACTGGTTCAATAGTTTTACTGATTAATAGCTCAGTAGTTTGTTAACTTTAGAAATTACATTCTTTAGGATCGGTCCGAGTCTCGTTATGAAGTATTCGTATTTTCTTGTATTTAAGAATACGAAAGGAAACAGTATTTTTAAGAGAAATACTCTCTGCTAAGTAAATTATACGTTGTCTACTGTCCCGTTGTCCATTTAATTGAGCAGAATTGCAGAATCGCTAATACGTGATGTAAACTTTCAAAGGCTCAAAATGTTACGTATTTTATATTCATGTAAATATGCATAAGAATTTTATGAAAAAGGATTAAACGTTCTTTTTTTTACGTGCCAAACTCTCAATGACACTTGTATCATCGTGCGCCTGCCAAGAGGCAAACCGTCATACACTAGTTAAGCGCTACTCCTTATCGATCCACGAGAGAAGGACGTTACACCCTTGCAATTTTTCCAATTTCCTATACCCGCCGCGAGTGCGAGAGAGTCACTCTTACGAGCGATTACGTGCTTAAGACAAGGACAGACATACCGAATGTTAATGGTCACAGAATTTTATAACGATCATCAGATATCGTTACGTATACGTAACAATAATAAAAAATTTATTAATCAATTTAATTCCAAACATTCTAATGATGTCTTCAGCGTGTCTTTACGTTGTCCGACTTCACGTCCACACGAATTGTATACAATGAATTTTAGGATTACTCGGTAAATTTATTGGGACGAAAGTGTTGTGTTGTCTATCGAACAAACATTAAATTATCCGAATGACTTTCTGTCTCTGGTTCGCTGTCCATTTTGATTATTTATCTACTGTAAAGTGCCTGTGACACGATCGATTTTGGTAAATAGCAAAAAAAGCAGCAGATAAAAATTCCATGTTTTTCAAAACCTCTTACATGTTACTATGCATTCATAATGACGATGCGTCAGGAAACGAAGCCAAAAGGAAAAAGTATGTCATCAGTTGTGAGATCATCATTAATGATATGCCTGCACGCGACTATTAAATAATACTTAATGCAATTAGTGCGCGTTCTATTATGATAACCATTTTACCCATATATATTATATATTGTGTACTACTTCTTGATAGATAACACAGATGACGTGTCTAATGACCTTTTACTATATTAAGACGTTAATTCAGTGAATATTTGCCATTGAGTTGAGCAATATTTTATATGGCAACGGCCTGTTCCGTTGTCATTTATTTCTGTCTTGTCTTGTCTATATTGTTTTCTGGGTGAGAGAGAAAAATTATGGAGACTTCCGTTAAATCATTTGGCGATCAGTTTTGGGTAATGGGACGAACGGATGTTCATCGGATGTCCAATAAGTTTGATAAGTCATTGAAAGTCTTTGGATGCCATTGGGGACGGTCCCCTATTTAGCACGGTCGCTAATAACTCTTGTTCATCGGCAAATACATATTTTAAGTTGAACGCTGAAAAGAGGAAATACCTCTGCAGTTTCGCTGATAACGTTACCCCAAGGGACAATGGCTACAGGCATTTATTTACGTAGGGGACTTCGCGCTTATTTACGTAACAGTAAATGGAAATAGAGGGTGTATCAATTATTAAAGACCGGATCGAGTAGTGGGGACAATTGATCATCCTGAGTAAATGAGAAAACTTTAATACTCCCCTTTGTAGAGTTTTACATTTTTCTACCTAAATTCTGTAGACACTGTACTCAATTGTACAAATATCGTGAACGCGTACGCAACACTATACTATTTTATACGTAGGTTTTCTTATATGTGTATATATATATATGGTGAACTTTGACACGCTTTAAATGCCATACTCGACCATCCACCATTAATGAGAAAACTGCGGTCGCGGCAGTTGGAGGGCTTTGCTTTGTTTGGCTGGGTGTAAAATAAAATTAGTGGGAGCTTGCAATTGTGAAAATTTCGAGATACTTCTTATCAAAGCATAATTGTTGATACGAAAGTAAATTTTAAGGTATTGACCACAACAAAAAAAAGGATGTATAACGGTGGAAGGAACGCACGTAACAATGGTAATTGGCAGATTCGTCATTCAGGTGGGTATACCGATGTTGAATTATTATTTTATTCGTTGCCTTTCCTGACAACGTAACTGATTTCGCGACTTTTCTAGTAGAAAGACAAAAAAAATATTGCGGACCAATAATGCGTAACGCGAAACTCAATTTTCGCAAATACTGCGAGAATACAAGTCTTCATGGGTTTCGATATTTGATAATGCCGGAGTCGAGTATTTTTGAGAAATTGATTTGGTTCATGGTGAGTAGAATGGGATGATAGAAAAGAAAGAAAAAAAGAAGAAATTATATCGTTACAGGATCTGACAAGGTCACTTGGTTAATTAATTCTCTCTTTCCAAATTACTCACCTCCCTTACACTGTTGACCCTTTACAGATATGCTGCTTAGGATTTGTCTTTAGCGTCTTCATGATGCTGAGAGTCTGGCAACGTTTTTTAATAACTCCCACTGTTACCACCATAGACACCACCACCAATCCAATCTGGAATTTGCCATTTCCAGCAGTGACAATTTGCAATTTTAATAAGATCTATCAACCCCATGCAGACGTCTTAGCCAACGAGCTGTAAGTAGAATTGTAATCGAATAAAGGTAAACGATTCTTCATTATTATTAATAATTAAATAACTTTTCATACGTCACTCACAAAAGCTTGAAGTATGGATTCAACCAGACGCAAATAGACGGTTTTTTCGTGTCTCTGCCAAAATTAATTCGATCCGAGGATGTCGCAAGTGATTATGCTCCAGTGATGCGCACTCTGGCGCATTTGAATATCTCAACAGAAGAGTTGATGCTGAAGGTCATGGGATACGTGTTGCTGAATTAATTTGGAAAATTTTTTTAATTGAATCATAAAGCCCTTTTCGTATATATATATATATTGCTCAATCCATGCGGTTTGTCACGTTATTTCTAATATCTTAATTTCTTTTTTTCTCAGCTGATGCAACCCTGCAGCAAGTTGCTGGTAAGATGCGCGTGGCTCGGAAAAATATACGATTGTAAGCAACTGTTCAAAACAGCTAAATCAATCGAGGGTTATTGCTGCTCCTTTAATTACCACGCGCCGATATCGCTAGAAAGCTCGTTAGTACATTAAATAATCATTCGATCATTACGGAATAACAGTAACAATATTGTAACGCATCAAGCTAGCAGCTGCCGTACTCGATATCAAAGAAATGTTTTTGTTATTTATAGTCACGCCGACTACGATCCTTCCACTATCATCGAATCAAACACAAACGCCAGTGAATCGATTGCTGAAGGAAAGAATAAAAGTTTCATAAACCAGGAAGAGCAATTCGAGTGGCTGCCAGAAAAGGAGAAAGTTCTTGTTATTGTCAATACACGATACCGATATCTATTATTTGTATTGATTTGGCGATTACTGAGAAAGAGTGATATATTTTTAATTAATTTACCTTAATTTTTAACAGATGGCACCTGGAGCCGGAAGAGGCGTTGGTCTAACTGTTGCTTTAAACGTTGAAAACAAATATTATGGCGGTTCCATAAGACCGTACGTAGGCGCCTCCATTTTAATTCACAGACCGTTCGATTATCCGGAAGTGGATCTGCAATCGACAGTAGTGGAGGATGACACTGAATTAGCAATAATATTATCAGGAACCGTTGTGGAAAGCGTGAAGAGTGTACGTGACCTTCCGTTGGAACGTAGAAATTGTTGGTACAGCGATGAAGTACGTGTGACGTCACTTCCGCAATTTAATATAAAATTCACATACACCTCGTACATACCTGCGTTTCATTTCAGATGAAACTGCGGATAACTAACGAATACAGCTTTGAATCCTGCATTACCGAATGTAAATTGAATTACATAATAAAACTCTGCGAATGCGTGCCGTTTTATTATCCAAAAATCTGTAAGTACCCACGCAAAACGTTACGCCAGATGATTTTTATAGGTTACGTATCGATTGTATTACAGACGAAAAAGTGAGAACCTGCGGTCTTATGGATGCCACTTGCTTGTGGACTTATCAGAGTAAGCTAACATTTATTTCGTGTCTTGTTGAGTATTCTAGATTCGATTGAAGCAGAGCAATCGGCAATACGATTATTTATTAACAATTTAATCGAACGACAGAGATGTTATCTACTTTGCAAACGACCGGCACTACGGAGTCAAAAAATAATTCGTCTCATGGAGACTGCTCGTGTTTGCCGCAGTGCAGTGGTAAATCTTATACTTTTAACACGGAACACGCAAGGCTAATGGACGTGCAATACGATTCCGTAAATTTGTAAGTCATTTTGAATATACACAATTGTATAATAAACTATCAATAAGCATATAATCTAAATATTGTCTTTGTCACAGCCGTGATATGGTGATGCGCAATCTCTCTATGGTCTTCGTGTATTTTCGTGACATCACGTGCCTGAAATACCGGAAGGAGTCATTGATGTCCTGGGACGATGTGCTTGGTGAGTTTTAATCATTTTTTTTGTATTAATATAAAAACAGAATGACCCAAAAGTGTAAATGATTCACTCAGCATCCTTCGGGGGAATTTTTGGCTTGTGTCTTGGTGGATCCTTCGTCAGTGTCGTCGAGCTACTTTACTATGTTGTGAAAAGGATTTTTTACACGGGTTCGAAGGAACCAAAATCCCGAGGGAAGCAGAAAATTATGACGACAGGAATTCTCACTCAGTCAAATCATCGACGAGTGGTCAGTATCTCGCCATACTGGAGCAATAGGATATTTGTCAACAATGATTTTGGCGTTTCGGTCAATCCCGCTGCTTTGAACGATACGAGACGTTGTAAACGTGACGTAAGGAAGAACGTACTTCCGGCAAGGAATAAATGGTGAACCTAATAGAAGAAGCTGACGAAAAGGCAAATCGTTAATATTTAATTATTATAAATAACGCGCACCGTAATATCACACTGCATTGTAATTTTATTTCAGATAATTTGACTCCGTACATTATTATCAGTAATCATCACATTTGTATTCGTCTATCAATAATTATAGTTAAAAATTATTGTTCGAGGCAATGCGCACGAAAAGATAAGAAAGCAAATCGATTTTTCGTAGACGAGTTATCATTGCAATCAATTGTCGAAAAAAGTTACGCTGGGGATAACCTCAGAACAAAGAGCTTTCACATCTTCTGGGAGTGTTTAATGCGTAATCCGTACTCTCTCTTGTCTGCTGCTCGATGGTAACAATCCTGAGCTTCAGCTGCTTCCTCTCCACGACCCGTCTACTCCTTAGAAGCTGCTTCAGCTGGATGAGAAACTGCGGACTCAGCAGGCAGTAGAGAATGAAATTGGCCGAGCTGGATATCGCGTTGAGAAGGGTTGCTATTAGGCGAAATCTAAAGCAAGATGAGATAAGAGAGAGAAGGAAAGAAAGAAAAATTAATTAAGACATTGTCCAAGGAAAATATCAAGAGCCTAAAGTATAACGCAAGATAGAAAGGGTATTGCCGTACCTCTCAAGAAATATTTCATTCACCCTGGTATCGTCTCCGCCGTAAAGGATTGATATGGCGCTGCGTCGCGACGCCAGGTGCGTCGGCACTTCACCAACCAGGAACAAGAAAACAATGCCCACTAACGTAATCGTCAGTCTTACTTGATCCTGCAGAGCATAAAAACGTAGCTTTAATTCTTCTTAAATTCTCTTCGACGCTCCTACTATAGTCTGTACGTTGTATATTAAGGATGATATTTGTATCGTTAATAGAATAGTAATTAATTACTGAATTCTTTATCAATGTTGATATAATACACTAAGTTATGTACGTACGGTCAGTACGTGTAAGCAGTATCCGTCGCGAATCTGTTTCCGTTGTAGAAATATCTCTCGCTGCTTTATAAGGCGTCTTACTGTTACGCACATGACGCCATTGCCGACAAGCAGAAAGACAGCCGGTACCAAACCAAACATGAGCAGTTGAAACCAATTCTGTAGACTGTACCATCTAAAAAGTAGGATCATTAAAGATCGAATTTGTAAATATTAATTAAACATCTTAATGAATTCATTGTAGGCATATAGCTGAGTCGCTAAGACAAGTCCACGTTCAAGGGACTCCTGCGCATTGTAAACCATTGGAAGATTGGCCCCTCGTCGCGACTCGACTATACCACGCATACGACTTACCGAGATCGAAAAAATTCAGTTGTCGTCAACTCCCCGAATTCGTTGTATGTATAAATAAAACAATATGGAATATTAAGAACTATGGCGCAACAGAACGAGCACGCAATCAATTTTCGCGCTACTTGATCGTCGCAGAATTTTGGTGGCTTGCATCTTGGCGGCCTGTAAACGTAACAGGTTTAAAAGCGCTTTTAGGTTATATATTAAAAATAAAAAGAGACAATTAAATGAGCGTACGCAATCGTGTGAAAAAGCGCGGGAAACTTTTTGAAATATCTCATGTTTACTCCGTGCCCACGAGGGCTAAGAAAACTTTTATATATTGATTGATTAACGACAGAAAGTTGATATTCTCTGTGATTGATCATCCAACTTCTAAAGGATATTGCTGTCTCTGATAATTTTCATTGATCATATCTATTATTATTTATTATATTATATTATTTTACGACAGTCTCCCGAAACGCTTCTTCTCTCATATCCGTTAGTATTTCATACCCAGCAACCAGTACAAGCCTGTCCAAAGTAACAAGCACTGCAGCCCAGACGGCAATATTCGAGGAAATAGATCCGACCGGAATATGAACAAATACATCAAATTCAATCCAACCGGATCTGCCCCAAAAAACACCTCTGGCCAATCCGGAAAAGAGGAGGAGTCCACAGGTGACCAAATCGGCGCCAGCAAGCACTGTAGATTAATGAAAAAACAAAATATTTACAAAATTATAATTTCATTATTAATCATGGCTTATTACTGTATATGATACTAATTAGCTATATATATATATACCAGCCAAATACGTGTAAGTGGAAGCTTTCAGGCTCCTCCTGCTAAGCACTGCAAGGATCAGTGCATTGCCTACCATACCAAGTCCCGAAATTATGGGGATTATGATACTGTATATGGCAATACCCCACATGGTTGGCTCATTGGCCCATACATTGGTCTCACTGTATTTATCAATCCCAAATAACATCATCCTGGTGGATTTCTCCTCGTCCTGAAGATGCTGGTCAGCAGGCGTCCTGGGAAACAATGAATGATCATCCCCCTTTAGATACTTTTCAACAAAGCTGTTGCCCGTGAAGAGTAAAAATTTCTAATAAATCAATCAACATTTTTTATGCCTATGGATCAACGTGCACAGGTATAGAAAACGGTTTGAAAAATCTATCACGTTTAATATTTATATGGTAACACCGAATCGACCATTTGTAATATATTTTTCTTTCTTTTCAGTTTCAACCGTCGACAGACCCGCGTTGTCGTTCTGCCGTTTCGTTAATCGCAGACCAACTGTCGTGAAAAGTTCATGGAGGCAATCGTTCAGCCGCCACGACGCCTGGTACTGTTTGCTATACGTATAGGCCTCGTATGACGACGCCCCAGCTCCACTAACCTTGATAACTGCCATAAATTATCCTATGGTCCAAGAGGGCCTGTCCCGTCATTGGGTTTACTTTGATTTTCGCTATCGGTAACCTCACTTATACTGGCCGATAAAGCTTTATGTTTACGACACACTGTGTTGCGTATACTGTATACCATATGCCTATTGTCTTTTAGGTTATATTGTCGAATTCGTAAAACACCGGATACGTCGATAATACCGAGTCATATCAGTGTAAAAGGCATGGGACATCGATGAACCGGATATAACGTTAATTCGATCTTTCCTGTTCCTTGAGCAAGAGGTTAAAGGACGCAAAACAATCGTCCAGACAGATAAGGACGCTTGTATATTTTCTTCACGTTTCTGATAAGGGGATCCTGGCTGGTGGTATGCAAAGATTTTCATCATAGATATTAAAAGAAGTGAAGTGAAAGCTTACTTTAGTGGTATACGTAGTATAGATGCCTTTTTCATTTTTTAAATGCTTTCTTGTTTACTTTGTTTTAGATTAAAAACGTGAATAATCATTTTTATTATCATACCTGCGATACTTTCCAATCATGAATATCAGCTTCCAGCTATTTTGCTCCATTGGCAGTTCTGTGTTGACTCCTTCTGTTTGTAGAATATCTAACGATGCGTGGCAAAGGGTGGAGGCAGATTTTGGAAATACGTTCAGGTCAATCAGATTGCTCGATTGCAAAGGGTCATGGAAGAATAAAACTTTTCAGTCGTTACTGTACGTACCGATACAGCTGTACTTTATTGAGAGTGCCTGAAAGTGTTGTGCACGTATTGTAATCAGTGTCGTCTGAATTGCTTGGGAAAAATTGTGAATTTTTTTTATCTGCACGTACGTATATAACACTTTCACGCAAGCTCACTAAAGCACGGCTGTATTAATACGCACGATCCCTTATCCAATTAACTGATAATATGTCCTCGAATTCGAATACGATTAAATGATCCACGAATGAGTATACTCGTCGCGTTCGCTCGTTTTTTTTTTTGTTATCGGATAGCAAAATTTCCAGTCAATTTTAATGCCTAACCCGCCACTCTCAAAACGGTAATTGGAAGTAATTGCGAAATTTATATAGAAAAAAAGAATCACCCTCGCCAACTAGGCTGGTCGAAAGAAAAAAAGAAAAGTTTCTAAAACGTTGAATTAAAATAGTACTTTACGATACTAGTGCGAAAATTTTTTTTTCTGACGAGTGTGAGTTTGCAGCACGAGCCGAAGGCGAGTGTTGCAATCACGGGAGTTTAGAAAAGGTTTTTCGCACGAGTATCGTACAAAATTTTATTTCACAACGTGCGAAAACGCAAAGCGTGCGTAAAACTGCATTTTACGCACGGAGTGCAATAAAAGAATTATCCCGTACGCGGAAAAGAATTTATTCGAATTTTAGGGCAAAGTCACGATTCTCGTCTCGCGGCAGAACAATGGCGATATTACGTACATTAATAAATAAAATAATATTTATCGATTGTTATTATAAACTAATATTAACCTTCGTGAACTTTAACGTAATTTCGTAATCCCATATAGTCTATTGGTACACGCACTGAGTGTGAAAAATAAAAGTGAATTGACGCACTGTGTATGTATGTACATGCAGATAGACTGGCAGCTACTATGTTAAGTAAAAAATTTACCCGAACCATTTTGGCGATGGTGCACGAGGTGGAAGTGGCGAGTTCATCGGAGAGAGTAGCGCGATAAAGGGGATGCTGATAAAACGTAAATACGACGAAAACCACGATGGAGTGTGATCGATTTGCCAAGAGAGGCGGGGGACAGCAAATAAAAGCGGCACCCTGTAAATAGATCAGTTGTGTCTACAGAAGAATCGAAGAATAATAGTAATATATCCGGTTATTCAGCCCAAACGCACCACCTTAACGTGGTTTTACCATAAGAATTAAATGGGCACGTTCACTTTAGATGATGCGTTTGGGCTGAATGATATTCTGCGTATATATATATATAAATAATTTTTATTCAAATATCTACATACTCATTCCATATCGTATATTATTTACGTTAAAAAATATATATTGCTTGTTAATATTTATTCTGCTATTCGGCTGATCCAATATGGCGTCTCTAGGTCGGACTGATGAAACAATCAGAAGACGTTATCGTACGATAGCGATGCTTCTTTGGTTATGGTTATATTCATGAAATTATGATAAACAATGATTGTCCTCCATTAACCATGAAAATGTGTCGTAAAATCAGAGTGAAGTGACGTCATATCGTAGTTTTGTGTCTCTGCGTGTTCGCCCTAATGGGAATGCAATGTTCAGGTTTTTAATGGTTTATCAGTCTCTGATAATGAGAATAACTGTCGTCGCCATGCTCAACGTTTATTTTGAAGGATTGTGTTAATAATGATCTAGATATATTATACTCATGTGGACTGCTCTATAATTAACAGTCCGTTAAAGTAGTTCTGGGTTAACCTAGTACTTCCATTCACCTGGTAGTTCGATTAACAATATTGGAATATCGATTAAGTAAATTCAAATAAAACTCAAGTTATATATTTCATTCTTGCTCTAATTCCTAAATAATTATTTCAATTCGTTACTCTGTTATCTATTCGTTTTTCTCTGCAGCCTCCTAGTCCTTCATAACCTATCAAGACTGCACGTAACGTCCAAAAGTCGTCTTTAGGACGTCTAATGCGACGGAGGTTATCCTTTAGGCATCTTAACGATCACTTTAGGATTTATGTTCTGCCAGGGATGGAATTACTTGGCTGGATTTAATATAGCAATTCTTTGTTATTAGCGTCACTCATGGTAATGGACGTGATGAAAATCAAAGTAAAGACTAGCCTAAATCCAGGGGCCATTCACGTCGGGCACGTTGGTACGAGTCGCTCTTGAAAAACGTCAGTCCGATAACAGGCAAATCAATGCCCTTATCAGGTTATCAGTTATAGGATTAAACATGGAACGTGGGATGGCTGGCTTGTGTATATTGTATTATTTTCATTACCACTTTTTCATTTTATTTCTCTTTCTCCCTCTCTCTCTCTCTTTCTCTCTTAGTTCATGCATATACTAGAACGTATTCTATACGTTTTTTTCTTAGTATTTTTTTACAAAATTCCACTTCTCAGAACTCTAATCTATTTCCTGTCATTAAGTATATATATACTTATATACATCCAACAGGTGTATTCACCAGCCCTCACGTGTTTGTCAGTAAATGCGAAATTAATTATGCGAAAACTATGATCATCAAATATTTGCTATTTGGATAACGCGGTTAGGGTTAGTTTATATATAATAAAAAAGCATGGTTTATACCTTTATAATTTTTACTCTTTCTTTTTTCTGGCATATCTTGTGTGTACAGTCATCTATTTGGGATTATGTTTGGTCGTTTTTGAAAGTGATTGTATAACGATACATGGATTCTTTAACGAGCGCTTTAATTCGTCCTGAATTTTCGGTCGATTAAGTTTTAATGAAATATAATAATAACGTTGTATCTCGTAATGAACGCTCGATTAAAATAATCATTGTAGATATTTATATATACATATAGAGTGTTATAGGTATTATACAGGTCGTTTAAACGCAACCGGTCGCTTCTACGTGAGAATAGCATAAAAAGCATATAGGCGTAAATTATACTTTATTATTACTTGTAGCTATATTATTCGTAAGAATGCTGTTTGGCATTTTTGTTTTAATTAAAATTTTGTGGCAATTGAATATGCAATATTTCAAGTTCAGCTTCGATTAATTAAGGAAGTGCCTTGATCTGATTGCGATTCGCTGCTAATGAGGTTTTTAATAAGGATCAAATGGATCAAAAGGGTTCGCATGGTGTTGTCTGTAAGAGCATAATCTGATTAAAATATAATAGGATCTTGTTCTTCGCCCGCTGTCTGTACCGCCGGTTGCCTTTTTTTTTCGTGGGGGAAATCCTCATGGACACTCCGACTACTTGGGGAGAGGAGTCAGGGTAGTGTGAGACTCTTACTCACTAAAACCCCCACGGTGGCCTACCTCCGACGCCAAAGGGAGGGCCCCGGGAACCCTTGCGGACACGTCATGGGACCCTCCCCGGTTGTCTGTACTTGGCGCAAGACTCAACCAAGGGTGCGTTCCGATATTCGCTCAAAGTGCTGCGAGTATTCTTGTGTCCTTGTTTATTCACATGCCATAGAATGAGACACAACCATGCCCGCAGCGCTTTAAGCGAATATCGGAACGCACCCCGAGTCTCTTGATTCCATAGAGATTAATTGTCCAGACACTTTCGATTATTTTCTTCATTTTTATTCTTCATTAGAATCTTCCAGTCTGGTATAACGGTGCTAATAGTCATTCGTGTTGTGGAAACGGTTGTCGAACCATATTCTCTTGATTTCTTTAAGATATCTGAAACCGTTCAAGAAGAATGACTGAAGATGCATTCTTTATTATTTTTCAAAAAAATGAAAGTCTGCAAGCTGGTAAAAATGCACGGATTTACTCAGGGTGAGTTGAGAGCGCATGTGTCGCCATCTCTTGGATAACTCTTGAAACTTGTCAATGACAATGTACCATTGACTAAAGATAAATAGATCAAGCATACCGTCTGTTACATTTCATGCGTGGCTGACACGCATTCGACGATGCTGCCTACTTGTGAATTCAAGCAGCTATTACTTCGTTTACCCAGATACACTGTTTTTAGGAGTGATACAGCGAGCGTCAACAAGTTCCTGAAGTGGGGACCGTTGCCAACAGTTGCCAACAGTTGCCAAACACCGATCGGCCTGCATCCTTACTGGGGACCGTCGGGAAGTTAGCGCTGGAAAATTAAAATTTATATGTTTATAATGCCTAAAAAATTGCTCCTTAAATGCTC
>JARQST010000526.1:31282-83221 GCA_030142225.1 Pachycephus smyrnensis | reverse complement strand
GAGCATTTAAGGAGCAATTTTTTAGGCATTATAAACATATAAATTTTAATTTTCCAGCGCTAACTTCCCGACGGTTACTGGGGGGCATTGTTGATGCTCACTGTACAAGTTGAAATTGAAAAATTTATCGCAGGGGGGCAGTACTTGCTGATCCGTACTCAAATGATACGGGGAACCGACTGATATGCGGATAATATATCGGCACGGACTTCAGTCTTCCAAAGGTCGATGTCCTGCTTCGAACTCTCGGGCGTCTGCATTCTTCCGATCTCCCTTCTACCCCTTACTCACTGCGTCTCTCTCTGTTGAGCTTCATTCATCGCCTCGTTACCTTCTTATCTCTCTTGCAAGGTATATTCTTCGCTTGTTCATCTACTTCCTCTTCTCTCCCTTTCTTTCTGTCTTTACGCTACCTATTTTCCCTATTACTTTCACCCGGCTATACCCTTCTACGTGATATCACTTTGATATCACTGTCAATTCGTAGTGAATACGCCGAGACTATGCGAGAGATGGGGAGTCTTGGGTTTGGCGGCAGCATCCCTTAATGCGCTCTCAAGGGGAGCAGTCACTTCCGTCTGAATTCGCTTGTGCTACTCCACTTCGGGTACAGATGCACTTGCAGTCACCCGGTACATCCTCATCGCCTTCTGTTGAAAACATTTAGCGCGGAAATCGATTGTTAACGGGGCTTGCTGCCGGAAATCATTAGCACTCCCCAGAACTATACATTTTTTATGTGAAACATCCCTTGTCGCGTAACGGCCCAAAAACGAGGTTTTGAATCCCGCATCCCCAGTTGCCAAAAATGCATATTTTCAATTGTTTTTTTTTTAATTGTGTCGTGCTAGCTTGAAGGAGTTATCTCTTTCCATTATCGACAATAGTCAGTCATTTGACAGTGTTACGGTAAAAATAAAATTTCTGTTCAGTTTCGATTCCTTTGGGACAACGTGCTAGAACATTATTCGTATTTCTTATCATATGATAAAACAGTGAAGACCATTGTACTCTGTCGATAGTAAGTTCACTTGGACCGTGTAAACTAGCGAATCAATCTCTGTCCAATATCCAATCGAAATCGGGACGTTATTGGGTGCATCCTTGGCCCTTGTAAAACGGGTTTTACGCTTGTAATCTTTAATATCAGCAGCAGCAGTAGTAGTCCTAGGTTTCCCCACGAGCTTAAGAGGGCAGCACTTTCTATCAACCTTGTATCGCCATCTTCTCGGCAGTTGATTGTCAACTTCATTGTTTCATTCCCAGGTTCACTTCCTCAAGTAATCCCTATTGTTTTAATACTCAAAACCTAAGGTGTTGTCCGGTACAAACAGAAGTACATGGCCGAACGTAATATTCGATAACGTTACGAAGATTCTATAAATCGAACATAAAAATGCTGTTTTACCTCATATTTCGTAAAATAAATTCAGCAATTGTTAATGTCCACGATTTAATTAATCGGCAATATCATCGTTACATTCAAGGGTTTCTTTTACATTGCAAACCATAAGCTGTTGGTTCCTCAAAGTGAAACTGTCCACACCAGACGAATGTCCTGTAAACGCCTACAGGATGTACGTTGGATGACTGTAGTTTGAAACGTCCTGTATAGACATCCTACAGATTTCAGGGGTACTTTCGCTGCGTGGATTATATATAATCCCAGTCCCAATGAGATACGTAACACTATTATATTGTGAACCCGTAATTACGTTTTGATTGACTTACTAATTCCTCTTGTCTTTATCATTATAATCATATTCCTTATTCTTTCCTCGCACAGTTAAATCACGTCCCTTCACACGGCCATGGACAAAGGAGCGAGTCTTTATCAGTTGATAAAATATACATTGTGAATTCTCTAAGCTCCCATCCACCCCATGATTTTATTAGTCGCCATTACGCAGCGGGTGTCCTTTTCTTTCTGATAATACACAAAATATGTTTACCATGCAAGGGTACCAGATAGCCAACCACGTACGTACCTTGCGATAAGGTCAACGCACTAGGTAACGTATTAAAAATAAATTGGACAACAAAAAAGTACGTTATCCTTCCCTAGAGCAGTGTATTAATTTTGACTTATTATATTTCATGCAGAAAATTAATCACTGGAATCCCTATACTGGCCACAGTGAATAGCTGCCGTCCTGCTTATCCTATCAGAGGAGTTGAATCAAGTTCGATGACCTCCCTACCTCTTCCACGTGCTGTCTCCCGACTGAAATAAATCGATCCGCCATATATGCTCGTACGTAGAATATTTAATAGATTTATTTTCTGTAAAGCTTGACAATCCTTTACTCGCCGATAGGCGAGCTACGAATTTATATCTGTCAATCGATTCGGCCATTGATCTTCTCAAACTTTGTAGCTTCTCCCGCCCGTTTTTCTTTTCAATTCGCTTCCTCATCCGGCCACTGACATTTCTCGTTTGGCGTCCGAGCACTCGCTAAAGATAGTGCATTGTGTCGCGAGACGTGCTCCAGAAATCGGGGCCCCACTCGGGGTGCATCGCACCCTCTTTTTTCTTAGGGGTTCGCTATCGATAAGCTGCAACGAGATAGAGAAGGATGGAAGGAGAGAACGAGCGTGGGTGAAGGGGAGAGACCTACTAGAAGAAGGAAGTTAGAAACGGAAGACAATGGGGGATGAAAGAGAACGATCGAGGGATGATAAGGGATCAGACTAGTTTGAGAACTTTAATAATAACAGTAATAATAGAATATCAATAAAGTGATAGTTGCCAGATAGTATACTTTCGTATATACGTTACTGATTAAACGATAAGGTTTATATAATTAATGAATTTTCAGATTTCACGTTATCTTGTATTTTATTATTTACAAGCTTAAGTTCTCATTCATACTCTTAGGAGTTTCTTTGCTCTCTTTAAATTTTCTTTGTCTTCTTTTTATCCTTTTTCTGCGACTGACCTTTTTCGTTTTATTCCTCAGCCAAAGCTCCTCACGCCACTATCCGTTCAGTGGTTACACAAATTTCGTGTCAGCCGTAGGACCGGAAATCAAGGACACGACTTCTGAACCTGCACGGAATCCGGAAATCGTGGCGATTGATAATTTTCACAGTACGCTTGTAAATCAGGGGATGGAACGACGTCGAGCGTCGGGTCACGTTCGACCTGTCATCATGTTGAACGTTATTATCGTACGTATTTTTAAACGTTATCTATTTGTGCGTAAAGTAATGCGTAGCCAATTTTTTTAATCTCTTTTTTTCCTCGTTGTCTTGTCAGGATGCGTCATGGATTCTATCAGCATTCGCCGGATGGATACCTAGAATACTTCGCTGACTCGTCCTTCTAATCGTGGAAATTCTGATAGACGCATGTAGGGCCATCGATTCTTCTAGGAACGACGTGGGTGAGACTAGTGACGTTTTTGTGACTGAGCAAAAAATAACTAGAAAGACTAATCGGCAAAAAATTGCAAGATTTCACGCGTTGCTGAGAACAAAAAGAAGAATTTTATTTTATTAATTCCTCGTCAGTCACTATTATCGCTTCTGATAAGGGACGACTGAGTTATTAATTCAGATAATCAGGAAGCAATCAGATATTACGTGTCTATTCGCACTTCATAAAAGTCCTGTGGACATTCCCAAGACGTTTTAAGGACGTTCTCACGTCTTGCCAGGATACCTACGCATGCTCTGTAGCGTGGAATTCTAAGTCTAATAAAATTTCTTTTGTTACAGACGAAAAATTCTCCGTGCCCTTCGTCGTGCTGTGCCATAAGATTTTATGTTACTGTAGCAAAACGTAATGGACCAACAGCATCTTTCCATCTGCAAAGAATCTAAACCTGCTACCGTACTCGGAAAGTTATCTCCTGTCTACTCACTGAATGAGCTTTAGGGGGCTGGCAAAATAGGGATGAGAGTAAACTGCGCGTGCGCCCTTGGTCCCTTATCATGTACCGTGAGCTTTGAAAGCGCAGTACCGCCTGTGCTTAAGCTCAGTCCTCTCCAGGGTGATCCGGGAGACAGACGTAACATGTCGTCGCGCGATGAACGACCGTTCTTAACTTCCCGATGTGTTTTTCTCGTGAATTAAAACACGTAACGTTAATCATACCGGCCTCAGGTATCCCCTGGGATAAAGTAGACAACACAGTACAAACCTTTGCTGAAGTATATAAAAAATGTCAGTCCTCGCCAATTGAGGCAATTAAGGCTGTTCGTAATAACTGTTTACCAGGGTGACACAAGTGTCGCTTAGTAAATAAATCATTAAGGGAAACACTCATCGGTTCGTTCATACGTACAGTAGACAGTGCTTGTATCTCAACGTGTGTTTGACGAAAAAAAAAAACCCAAAAAACCAAGAAAGTATCGTTAACTCGCGAAGGGTGAATTATTTTTAATTTTTTACCCACGAAATCGTACGAGATTTTTCGTTTCTGGCAAAGGGTGCAGTGATTGTTTTTTCCCCTCGAAGTTTTCCCATCTTTCTTCTTCTTCGTTATTCATTATCCTTTGTCCATTTTGTTCCTGGGCAAAGAATATTCACTGCCTCGCGTACCTGGTGGGTTAATTTTGTTTTATGACGATTTTGGTGAACAGACACAGTGGAGGGGAGGGTTCACCGCCTGCCTATGGCAACATCGGCGGTACCGAGGTACCATCAGAACGGTACCAGGGCTAGCACCAGTGCCGATCCCATCAATCGTACCAATGACGTGGTCCAGCCAATGATCACTTGTCCGCCGAGTAATTTTCCGGATAAGTTTCAAGACTTCTTTGCCGCCCTTACCGAAGACGTCGACGACCTTCCCAGTATGCTGGAGGACAAGCTGATACCGAGGTGAGGTCCAATGAAGTTATCGTAAATGCTCTCCTCGTACTCTTTTTTTCTTTTGTTTTTTTTTTATAGGAAACTCAACCTTTTTGGTAATAACCTTCCTGGAGTAATATACCCTGACCACGTCGCGTTAAAAACCCATCCCATGGGATCCAGAAGAATCTTTGTTATTAGGAAAGTTTTACGAATCCCTAATACGTGTATACAGGGTTATTCAGGAATATTGCACCAGGTGTAGTTAAGCTAGTCCATTTGATTTCTACGGTAGAAGTACCGTCAGGTGATGGAATACTTTTGAATAGTCCTGTATGTCTTTATATACATATATACAGTATAGTTATCATCCCATGTGTCGCTGATAATATTCTTCGACGTCCCGACGCTCCGGGACGCCGTACAGGATTCTTTTGCACGTAATTTTTTATTTTCTTTCTTTTTTTTCTTTTTGTCCACTCAAGATTCTCTTATACTGCACTACGTTATCGGTAGGAATATTATTTTTATTTTTCTTTCTCTTCCGTCATGGTCTCACCGTACAAAAGAAGCATCTGCATATACGAACCCTTAGGTTAAAGTGAATAACAAGATTTTTTTTTCTGGTAAACAGCCATCACAGCTCTTCATAGGGTTTCTCATATTTTTCTCTTTTCAATGATTTATCCTACAGCTTTTTCTTTTCCCACCTCTAACTTCCATCCCAGAGTCAATAGTATTTAGATAGAGAAGCATTAGAGTATAAGAATTTTGTTACGCTTGAGTTATAACTGTATATATGTGTATATATATATATTTATATTTAATGCCAGTAAATTAGATCTTTAGCATATGGTAAATAAGTTCCACGCAGATATAGAGTAGTTTAATGCCAATCAAAGGGATTGCGTTGTTTACTCCGATCTCACTCATGACTGGGCGTATCAAAACACACAACCCTCTTTGGAAATGTGATCATCATCCGTAACGACAGAGAGCCATCCTCGCCCCGTCGGGAGTCAGGGAAGCGAAGCTGCTTAATAAAAAAAAAGAAAAAAGGAAAGCAAATGTGGCTCGAGGGAACCTGATGATTTTTAAATTTCCCGCCATTTTTATGTACCCAATAGCAATGCGATAAGCTTAATGCTGGTCAAACACATTTCTCCCCCATCAATGTCATCAGATTTAATATTGATTGAAAAATAAGAGCAGGGTAAAAGCCTTCAGGAATTACTGTAATACTCTGAATTTATTCCTTTGCCGCCATCACTCGAATGCTCGGAATTTATTCTTTTATTTTATTTGAATTCAGTCGTCCTCGTCGGCGTCGGGACGCAACCGGCGGAAAATAATGTAATTTGTCAGACGCATCAATCGACAATGAATACCACGTTATATTGACTAGTCTGGGGTTTCTTTTTGCTTCAGAAAACAAGAGAACTCCGGTACAGACGCACGTGGCCGAAGATGGGGTAAACGAGCCTTTCAGAGACGCAGTAGCGAGGTAGAGGTGCGTCTTCACAGGAGTTCCATATCGTCCGGAGGCCAAGTCCCCTTGTTCCACGATGGCAGGAAGTCACCAGGTCCTTCTCGAAGACGAAGTTCCAGCATCGCCGTCGCCAGACCGACGCCCGATTTGCATCGGTGCGTAATTAGATATATTTCGACGGTTCTTATGGTTAATGACGTAATTAAAAGCGTCAAGTGCGTTTAGACTAGTAACCGATGATGCAGCTTAGAATTTTGTGTATTTCCCATACCAGCCGTGAGTGCGAGAGAGACATACTTATGAGCGTTTACCTGGATAAGAGAAAGAGAGAGAGAGACAGTCGTGTACTAGTGGCTCCTTTAAATTTATATGGAAAATTTGAGAAAGGGTATCGACCACGCTTTTCAGATAAAACTCTACGGCCGTCTCTCTCTTGCGCGTGTAAGCAACCATAAGTCCGTCTCACTCCCACTCACGCTGGCTATAGAATATTCGTAAAATCTTTGAAATATCTTTGTCAACCGATTTGGATATTAAATTGGCAGGTTTTTACAAACGGAAACGGGTCCTTGGGGACATCTGTCACCCTCACCGCGGAGTCCTAGCAGAACTTCTGCCGTAAGTCCTGGAGCAACATCCTCGACGTGTCATCTGAGTCCTGGAACGAGTCCTGGGGGACCTAGTCCAACGAGTCCTGCTGGGTCGGCTTCTGGTTCAAGGGGCTTACCACCTCCAAGACAATACCGTTCCAGGACGAGTAGTATGCCCGCTGTACCACGACACAGGGTGAGTTTATGCTTTATTTAAATATAATTAATGTCATAATTTAATCCTATCCTGAAGTCACAGGATTATCGACTTCCGTCCGGAACCTTGATCGAAGATTATAACCGTGTGTCCAGATTCGAACGAATGATTTGAAATTGAACGGGAGGATTGTCGTGAAATATCTTTACTGACTTTTGCCTCATCTTTCTGCTTTTATTTTCTCTTTTAATTCCTGTATTCCTGATTCTGTCAGTTCTGACGTCCCAAGTCCCAGAAGACTGGAAACCGTGGGAGCGTTCAATTCAGCTGATATTTATGACCAGAGATATACGTCGAGTTTCTGCCACTGGTTCGAATGACACATATACCAGACACGTCTGGATTTTAAGTACCTCCTGGGTAAATCGCTGATACAGAACAGCCATTGAAAGTGCGAAGTCTCGCAGCTGTCACTGCTTATTTCTCTCATCCGGCTGGAGATAAACGCAACGGACATTTTGTTATCCCACGTGAATACGACATTCAGGCATAGGGATACGTTAGGGTTATGATTATGGGAAGGAAAAAAAAAGATGAGGCAAAAGCATCGCGGAGACGTTTCTGTCAATGGAATCGAAGGAGGGAGAGAAAGGGATAAGGAAAAACGTAACGCACGTGACCCACCCTGAATAAATTTGACGAAGACGGAATGGCGTTGTCGACGGTAAAGAGAAGTGACGACAATGGTGGAAACGACAGAAACAAGAATACGGCGAGGTAGGAAAAAGGAAGAAAATGAAAAATTCACGAGGTTGAAAATATACCGGACTGTGATTATCCTTGCTGCAGGGTTTTCCTACGCGTGTACTGTATATTTATATCCAATGGGAAAGGAAAGAAAAAAGTTGGCTGGCAAAAACAAAGAGTCCAGGAGAAAATAGAAGACGGTAAAAATACAGCCACGCATTTGCAGAGTGTTGCTTGGCTCTTGCGTTCCCTTGTTTTGAAGCCACATGTATCTTTTTTTTCTTTTTTTTTTCGGAAAACGACGCGAGTTTGCTCCAGGCTCGCGGCATTGACTTCGTCGAGGATATATGCTTCGGGTCTTTGAATAATCCTCCTGGTTCAGGCCTCAAGATCCAGGGAGAGACCCACCTTGTGTCCTCCCGTTTTTATCTTCTTCAGGTCGACGTTGAACGAAAGCGTCAGTGCTATTCCTTCGTACAGCTGCTGCCGCAGACTCGTACCTAGCTGCAGGTCCTTGTTGAACTTGAAGCGCACTGTAGAACTTTCTTGCAGTATGCATTTCGCGCCAATTCCAAGAGTCCACGCATCGAGTCTGTCATTCTTTGCGCTTATACCGTCCACGGCTGCTTCCCATTGGTCGTTTACTTGAAACGCAAAATTTCACCTTTTCTATTGCAACACCTTGGATTTCAATTTACAAGAATTTCTGTACCTTTGTAATACAGGGACAGTCCGCATTCGTACGGTATGTTGGTGCATCTTGCGTGTAGTCTAATGTCCTCGTTGCCAAATGCCAATGCCACGTCATTTTTCACCATTTTGTTTTTAGACGAATCGTACTGCGCCTGGTAACCAATCAGAACGTCTCTCCAAGCGTAAACAACGCTACCGGATATCGTGCAGATCTTGTCGAAAGTGTGAGCTGCGATTGGAGGAATTTTATTGCTGTTGCTTCTTGCATCAGTATCAACGTTTGCACTCACTGTATCCGCAAGTGGTGTGAATTTTGTTTCTGACGTAACTGCTCGACACGTTGACACTGCCGTGGGAACTTTCTGGATTGTAATTGACGCCCAGCATAATGGCCATACCATCGAGAATTTTTTGTTGCACGTCACACTCGGCAGCAACTGTACCGTCCTTGGACCATTTTTGACGCAACACACAATAATTCGGTATCCCATAGCTGGATACGGTATGACCACTGGACTGTTGCAGGTGTCATAAAGTCAATTAATTACACTAATTATCAATAGAAGGAGACAAATGAGAAAAGTCGAGCAACGACGCTACCAACTGTATAAGATATTCCGAAATTTTTCCTAAAGCAAATTTCATTTCTCTATACCCGTTAGAATCAACATTTCTCGATATTACCTGCCCCAGTGTATTTGACTTTTAATTGATCAATCAGTCAATCAATCAACGAGCCAATCAATCAATCACTCACGCGTGTAGTTACTTAACTAACGTCAATTTCCAACAACCTCTTAGATCGATCAGTATTCTTTCCTGAATTAGATATATTCTTAGCGGGCAACCCCCCGTTGTCCCCCCCTCATAACCCCCCTCCCTCCCCCCTTTAACTTCTCTACCCTCAAGCTACACAAAACTCACCTTACTCTCGTCGAAATTCATTACGTATTCACTTGCCACGTTAAGATTTCCATTATTTTTCGTTTTTACCCCAAATCTCATGAGAGACTTGCCGTAGTGATAACCCGTTCTGATAACGTCCCTGGCACTCTTGCCAATGTCGGTAAACGGTGGTGTAGTCATTGTTAAACGCCCTGGTTCAAATCCTCGGGATAAAATTACAGGTCAATTCTATTCCTGCATCCGATTGATAATTTTACTCCGCTATCAATTAATATTGATAACAATGTAGTAGGGACATATCCAGATATATCTTTACAGTTGACATTGGTCGTTGTGTCGGTTAAAAAGATTTTTCTTCTTCTATCGTCACTCGGTTTTACGTCGTTCGCGAGATTAGTTGTCACGGTTAATTTAACGGGCTGAATTTGGCCGCGAAACAAATGGATGATAGTCGATCGATCGATATCGAGTGATTGATAGGTGGTATTACGTAAGCGAGAAGTTATCCGACAGCTTCTCTTTGATCGATCTTCGCTCATCGCGCGTGACGGCCTACGCGTTGTATTCTATGTGTAGTGCAGGGCTTGAGAAGGGGGTAGTGTATGTTATAGAGGGGTAGTAGAGTAAAGAGGGTAGTCTGTTTATTTAATAGAACGAAGATAAAGATAACAATAAACAGGAAGGGAGGTATTCCGCTCGTGGCGGTGATTTATAATAATTTTTTTCATCAGCATCGACTCGGTCGTACGTGAAGGTGAAAATTGTTAGGAAAGTAAAAAAGAGAAACAAAAATTATTTTTAAAAACGTCTGACCCTAATTTCTTCGCGAGCCGAGAAATTAAAGGGAAGAAAAAAGTTTGACTTTAACGAATACATATATCAGGATTCATGTCGACCCTAATCCGCACTTGCCAGTCTGCAACATCACGCTGGCCTCAATTGCACCGGTGATTACGAAAGTGGCCTAAGTCAGAGATATGGAAAAATTAAATGGATCGTTAAACAATATTGTTTAATACAGAAAAAAAAGTAAAAGTCCAAAAAAGAAGCAACAGACCACTTTTATAATCACCGGCACAATTATGCATAACTTTGTCAACCCTGTAACGGAAGCGCCATTTTGTTAGTCGCGTCTAATCACCACGAAGATTACTTAATCTAAAGATTACAATTATTCCAATCAACGGCAACGAAGCTTAATCAATTGAACGGTGATCCTATCAAATAGATACAGCTAGTAATCTGAAATGGCGACTACGAACACGAATTATGGACGTGAAAAGAAAAATATCGTTCATACACACGATGTTACTGCACGCTACCATTTCCTTCGTTACTGTTAACATTGGCGTAATCTAATCGCGTCACTAAGTGTTCGCAGGACTTTTTTTTTTACCTTGAAAACGGCAACTTTCTATCCGACGATAAGGACCGATAAAACGTATATGCATTGTGTTAAAACTATATCTATATGCACTTATCAGGAGTATTTACGTAATATAATGTATACACTGTGATACGCATTGGCATCTCCCATTGGTTATTGCCTGCTTTAATTGGATTGCTAAGAATGCCTGAGTCATTCCGTCCCCCGTTATTACGTACTTGCACGCAGCCATTGCCAACAGACACGCAGCTACATGGCGTGGAAAATTGCAAAGCTTTTCTTTCCCGTACGATTGTTTCCCTATCGGGTCGATCGAATAATTACGTTTTTTCTCTTTCTCCTTCGCGTACAATGGTAATCGTCAGGATTCGCGCGTGTCGTGAATTCAAAAGTATCGTCGTTTTCAATGCCGGCTTCCCATTGGTCCGTTGCAGTTTCCGGAACCTATCCTCTCCGCCAATCCCGTTCAGTCTTTCTCAGAGGTTAGGTCAACAACGTTACCTATTCGCGCTTAACCAAGAAGTTGTCCCCGTGGAAACTAAGATTAATCGGACAGTGGGGTTGACGCACTCTTGTGGACAGAGCTTGCGTATTCTGGACACGTTTTTCCAGCTGATATATTGGCTGAGAAATTCAGGGAGAGATAAAGATGTCGATACGAATGAATTTGTCAGTTTCTTCATTTGCGACTGGGACGAAGACGCCAACGAGATTAATTATATCGTTCTATGTTAATTGCATTGTGTATATATTATACACTATAACTATGTTTATTGGCTGTATCAATAACCGGTGATAACGGTTATCGATATTTATTAAGACGCTGATATTCGTGATGGGTTTCTCTCTTCTGATAACGAGACGGTATGATCTTTAGGACCTTTTTTCAGTCTTGCTAATTTTTTTACTTTGTTTCTTTACACTCAGCCGATGCTAGCTGATACGAAACGCAATGGCGTCTTCGGTACGGAGGAAACCGACGCCCCTGAGGACGGCGTCGAGTATTACAGGCTTCGTTCTTTCTCGATAACCGCTAATGGCGTCTTCAATTTGGGGGATTCTCTGAGAAGCCGACGTAGTAGAAGTATCAATAGCGTTACATCTTCTGGAACGAGCTGTAGCAGTACGAGGGAAGCCAGATTGTTAAGGTGACCCTTGTGATATATATATATGTATAGTACACGAAGTCTATGATATACATAAAAGTAGATTACATAACCTCGCAAACCTGAGAGAATTCTCAAATTTGATTGACGGAAATAGATTCGGAAATGTCGATCCGCGGAAAATATACGTTTGATTCTGTCCCTACGGTATACTACAGTTTTATTGGATCGTATTTGAAAAAGCTTGACTTTACGGAAAGGTTAATTGAGAAACGAAAATGAAAATATTTTTCATCGATCTTGACGGCGCGTCGGCGTTTCTATGATCTTAAGGCTAATTATATAAGAGATGAAAAATCATTCCGTGTCTTCGATCTAGATTCTATGTTTTTCATATTGACTATTGTTGGAAATTCACCTTTTTCCCACGATTCGTATCTATGATATACGACGTATAATATAATATATGACATGTATAATGTAATATATGACTCTTCTGGTCGCGTCGACAGTAGTCCGATATCATTTTGAGAATTCTCGAAATCCTTTGCTACTTTTATTTCCGTGGATATCGCGTTATCATCTTTTATTTTTCCTGTGTCTCTCGTTGATCATGATGAAAAGTGAAATTGAAAGAAAAAAGATCTTATCATGCCGTATCGCAGAAAATCAAAAGGCACAGTTTTATGAAAATGCCAGGCGCGCCAGAGATGCTGGGACCTAGTACAAGTTATTCGTTTGAAGAAAGACGCCTGACGTAAAGAAGAAAAGAAGTAAATGCAAAAATGGTTTTGACATAAGAAAGGATTTTTCAGTTTTACGTATACACAGTGATAAGGTTTTTTTTTATTTCTTTTTTCAATGATCTTTTAATGCATGATATCTATGTATATGCGACGAGAGGCTAATTCACGCTCTGAAACACACTGAAGTCTCTTATCTTTTTTTCCTTTTCTGATGTCAAACACTAACGGCGCTGAACGCTTTTTTAAATTCTTTTTTCTTCTTATGTTTCTATCCAAAGCTCAGCCTTCCAGCTTTCCGGCACTGAGGGCGAGGAAGAAGCAAGCGACGGTCGAGTGGCCACGTACAAGGTTGGCATGCTTGGTGCCTCCGGGGTTGGAAAAACTGCCCTTACTGCTCAATTCACAACCAGCGAATATATTTGTGCCTATGACGCCTCTTTGGGTGAGTCTAACACTCGTTGAGAATTCGCCCATTTTCTTATAGACCCTTGACGCTATCTATTTAAAGAAGATCGTGTGCGTCTGGTGGTCCATGGATATGCTCCATTCATTCAGTTCTGTTTTTATCTTGTATATTTTTAGTCCTATTAAGATTGGAGTTTCCATTCGGAGAGTTGGGATAAACTTGAATTACGGTATTCTATTGGTGGATTGTGGTGCGGTGATAAAAAGGCGGGAAGGTTTAAATGTCATTTGGAAAGTCGGAGAAATGTTAAACTCCACTTAAAAGGGTTTACTCGTAATTCATCTCATTAGATTGAGTTTACGTGAAAATTCATTTAATCAAGGCGGTGGTTTTCGTGGGTCCCTTTTTTTTGGCGACTGCGACATCAAAGGATTACTACGTCACGTTTGTTCGAGCGTTGAGCGGGCGGCTTACGCCTCTTATGGATGGGATATTTCTTGTCTTCTTTTTTATCATTGATCAACGGTCGTCCATCTTGGGAAGTCAGAAATTTCACGGTAATATTTGTCGTTCCGCGATTATAAATCAATAGGAATTTATATCGTCCGTTGCATATCCTCATTGTTGCGCATCGGGCTTAAGCATTTCTCCTGTCGTGTTGTTAGTAGCATTTATTATTCGTACGTAAGTAAAAATAATCTTTTTCTCGCAATCTCGACGATACCTTTGTGGAAGCGTATCTTGTCTCTGTCAAGAACGCGTAAATTAAAGGTAGCACGGGGCGAGCAATACGCAGAAAACATGAAAACAAGGCGAAAAATAAGAATAAAAGGAAAATACAAATTTACAGAGTCGCCAGATGTAATCGACGTTTCTCGAGAGGATGTTACTTTCATTTGCATTTGGGAGTACTCATCGTAGCGACGTAATCTCTTGCGATTTTCGCAGAAACTTTTTCACGGGGTGATAAAGGCAGGAAGAAGCAAAAAAACAGATAGAAGAAGACGGAATAAGGAGAAAAGGAAATAAATATTCACCCAAAGGTATCGTTATTTGCATTCGATCAGAGGACACGAGACGAGGGCATTCTCGTACGAGAAACGTGCGCGCGTTTCGTAGAAGCAAAAAAAAAGAGATAAAGGAGAAGCTGTCGCGCTTGAGAACGTATAGAAGAAAAATGGACAAGAAGAAATATGAAGCAGAGAAAAACGTAACCTTCTCGCGACGAAAAGTCTCAAGAACGTGGAAGACGGAAAGTGGGAAAGTCAAGTGGCGTCAGGTGGTACGCAGTTTATCGGGTCAGCGAATTCGAATAGCTTAAAGCGCCATTTTGTAAATGGTGGTTGAAGGAGGACGAGGCGAAGAAGAGGGAGAAAGTAAAATTTTCTTATCCATTATTAACACTAGATTGCCGGAGCGAGTCAATTTGACTCATTTACGATTTTATTATATAGAAAAATTTAAATATATATATGTAACAGAATATATATGTAAAAATTGTTCTGAATAAAGTTTGTAATAGAATTTTATTTTTTTTTAAAAACTTCATTTTTGCTGCTTGAGTCAAATTGACTCATTTCAGGCAAAATAGGCAATATCCAACATCCGGCAATCTAGTGTTAACATTCAGACAAATCAGTCACACCACCCTGTTTACTCTTTGAAAATAATTCTTCGACTTTTTTATTCCGCGCTTCTGTCTTATTGAAAGGTCTTTTCTGCGTTTTGTTTCTTGTAAAATTACAATATTCTTTTTTTTTTAGTTATTCGATAATGCATTCACGACTCAGTGAACGGACAACCAAACGCCACGTGAAGCAATCGATAAAATATCTCTGCCCACGTCGGGTGAGAAGCTGGAGTATCTTAAGTACACTGGTTATTGCGTATAATCAATAACACACGTGGTTTCGAGGATCGATAAACTCTGATAAGAATATAAAAGTTGCGGAGTAAATAGCAATGGATAAGTCTAGATGATTGCACAGAATCCTTTGGATGCTTTTATTCTATTCTTAAAGGACGAGAAGAAATGTTGCACGGTGTCAAAGGTCACGGTTACTATAAGAACTACGGCTGTTGGCTCTAATTGAACGGTGGGATAAACGGATTCTTATCAATTGGGTTGTCCTTACTTATAGAGCCTCCAAGACCCATGGGAATAACGACAGGACACTACTACTGGATATAAGGCGGAGAGAATATAATCTTGAAAGTTTATTCCGTACATGAGAAACTTCGTCGTTCCTTTCCGCAGGGAGGGCGAAACTCCTTAAAGAAAGTTCCTTCTCCTGTTTCGCTCGAAACTCGTTTAAATAATGGCACGTGATCGGTCAGCGTAGGAACGAGAGGATGAGTGAAGTTAATTTTTTACACGAATTCGATTAAAACTTGGCCATATTCAAAATAGCTTGATGAAATTAATTCGTCGGACGTTTTATCTGCCGGCGAGGAGCGACTTTTTTCTACTTATGGTTGTCATTTTAAACGAGCGATGTTTCAGTCAACGTTACACTCTCCGAGTGACACTAGGTGGAGAGTTTATTGGAAAAAGTGACATTCAAATAATTCTTTATTAGCGTCAAAATGGGACTGGAGGATAAACGACGGTATCCTTCGTTAATTCGATTTTGTCGTGGATTAAAATTTCGTATTGCAATATATATATGTACTAGGGGCCTATTGGGCGCTTTGTACACGGGCCTTTTTAAGTCCCTGTAAACGATTAAAAAATTATTTCGTATCTTTATGGATCTAAAGTAAGTGCAATCTGTCGAATTAACTGTATGGCGTGAACACGTACACCAAATGGCAACACTGAACGCATTGAGCGTCTGTAGCGACCGCCAATTGACGTCGCGAAAAAGCGATGACAAAATTTCGAGATAGCTTCGATATATGACAAATTAACTCAGACATGGATATAACACTTAATCAACCGTTGGAAATCGTAGCCTTCCCATATGTCAAAAATGGTCGTATCGCATTTTTTTTTTCAATTTCTTGGAAATATTTAACTCTGTCCAGAACCGTGTTTGTTTTTTATGTAGAACTTCCTCGTTCTTGCATAGTGGCCCAAGATGTAATCTCTATGAGTCTGAGTAACTGCATACCGTGAAAACGCACGCCAAGCGGCAAATTCATACGCATTGAACGACGACAGCGACGACCAATCGGCATCGCGTAATAGCAATAACAGTACTTTCGAAATATTTTCGATATGCGCCAATGTAACAATAACATGACTTTTTTTTTACTGAAGTGATAAAAAAACATCAAGCCTTCATGATATATACAATACAAGGTGATTCAGAAAAAGTTATATATGATGCGCGGCTTAGTTTGTACAATGTTCATTGGCCAATGACAGTAACGTTCCTTACTGTTTTGACTTGGTCCAAGTCGAATGTCATTGATCGATGACCTTAATCATTGACCAATCACAATCGCCGTCGCTCAAGTTAAGCCACGCCCTAATCCGTAATTTTTTCACGTGAATCACAGAACCGTATATACATATCCATATTTCTCGATAGGTTAACTATTCGTTTTGTCATCCCGAACCTGATGTGAATCGACCTCTGAGATAATACGGAGACAGAAAGCCAGAGTATAATATTCCCACGTAGGTAGAAATATATATAGAAGCACCAGGTCGTCTACCCTGGATACGCGACTAATAAAGATTATCCCTTTGCAGAAGAAACATAGCAACCATTCAAGACAATTCAAATTATGCGTTGAATATTTTTTTTTCCATCTTCACAAACAAGGGAGACATTTAGGTGTTCGGTTTCTGGTGGATCACCCTGTACATATGGATATTCTTGCAGATGAGGAATACGGACAGAAAACTGTGTCGGTGATGCTCGACGGCCAAGAGACAGAATTGGAGATTATCGATCATCCGGCATCGGAGATGTCGGTGAGTATTTTGAGACACGTTTTCCCTGACTGAGGTAAAGTTCTAGGTAGCGTCTCGATTTCGACGAAGCCGTTATAAGCATTCCAAGAATCGTATGACGACGTTGGATAAAATTCGCGAAGTATATCCTGCGTAGGAAAATTTTCTCACCAATTACGAGCCTGATATGTATTACAGTTAGGCGTGAACAAAAGAAAAGGCGAAACTTCCGCCGAAATTCGAAAACGCACCTGACGCGTACAGGTCGAAGAAGAAAATAGGAGGAAAAACATGACCCTTGGAGAAATGTCGAACAAGAGGCAATCAGAAGAAGAGACGCGGTGCCATTTTAGTTGTCGCGAGAGAAAATCTCATAAAAATAGACGACGGTGCTGCCGCCCTCGGGAGATTATGAAGACGGAATTAAAAGTCTTGGAAGAAACTTTTCGATTCCTCCATAAGAGAGAGAGAGAGAGAGAGAGAGAGAGAGAGAGAGAGAATGAGATCCTTTCCACTCTTAGCATCATTTTCTTTGTTGGAGGATAGTCGAAATTTTCTTCTTTTTCTTTCGCCTTTTCCGGGCCCCTTCGTACTCTTTTTTTTTCTTTCCTTCTTTTCTTGCTTTCACTTTGTTTTTTCTCTCATTACTTTCAACGTTAACTTCGGCCACCTGACAACTTCCATATAGATTTCTCGTGGTTTCTCGCGAACGTGTCCGTTGGCCTTGAAATATATGGCTCTTCTCTGTTGGAAAGAATAAAAATACGCTCTGGTGGAATTGCCCGGTTAAGGAAGAACTTTGGTTCTTTCTTTTCTTTTTGTTTGCGCATTCATTTACGTTCACCGTTTTCTTCGTTAAAACCCCTGTACGTGTTTTCTTTTTATTCTTCCCGTCGTAATTGCTCAGGCTATGCTTACTTTAATGGCTGTGTCCTTTTTTTTTGCCAAGAAGCATCGTGCCAGGAAATATCTTTGTCAACTTTACCACCGTCAATGTCATTAATGAGGCTTCTTCTTTATCGGCCTCGTTTCACCTCGCTTTGTATCAGTCGAAAATTGATGATTATTCTTTACGATCAAAGATTCTCGAACGCTTCAAAAAATTTATTCTTCAAATAACGAACAGGTACTGTTCCTACATATTTAATTAGTAGCCATTTCCTTTTTTAACTTTCGTCCAAGTACAACAGGATGTCGTCTGCTTCGTCCGGAAAAAAAAACAAACGAAAACTCAGATCTTGGTCCATACCCAGAAGAAGTCGGGACAAGTACCAAACAAATTTTTTAGGTCGTTGATAAGAATTTTTTAGTATTTTATATTCCGTAATTTCATTTGTACCTTTTTCCCCTTGTAAAAGCACAACTAGGTTTATCATTCCTATCAATTTACGATCATCATTCGATTTGATTGATTATCAGTTGATTCTAATCATGATCCCAGGATCAAGATACTGATCAGGATGAACCGAACAGATAAGAAAGCTAATCTAGGCTTGATTTTAATCAACTAAGTATGTCGTCATATTACATCCCCCCTTGGATGTGCCAACATCATGCAGTTCGATTACGTTTAATTTCCAACAATTATCGACAATCGCTTTTAATTGAATGTCAGTGGAAGCGTCGCGACTGATACTACAGAGAAACGACGTCGCCAATTATCGAAACCGGAAATACAAGTGTTTGCCAACGAACAATAAGGATATAATATATATATATATTAATTAATTGTATTCTTTCTAAGGTCGAAACCTTCTGCTCCACCTACAATCCGGACGTCTACGTCGTCGTTTATTCCGTCGTGGATCGCAGAAGTCTGAAGATAGCCGAAGAGACGCTCCTGTACCTGTGGAAGAGCGACTACATGGCGACGCACGGCGTCATCCTCGTCGGCAACAAGGTGGACCTAGAGCGAAAGCGAGAGGTACCACTGATCGGTGAGCGTTCCGCCATCTTGTAACCAACTGATAAACTTAATCGCGCGGTAAAATTTAAAATCACATCTCTCTCCCGACAGTCGGTCGCCGACTGGCGAACAATTGTCGCTGTAAATTCATCGAAACTTCATCCGGATTGGCGCATCACGTGGACGAGTTACTCGTGGGTATACTCGCTCAGGTTAAGCTGAATCCACAACGCGATAGGGACCAGGCGACGCGACGACGACGTAGCAAGCATCGCCGAAGGATCCTCAAGCACCTATTGGGTATCAAGAGGAAAACCAAGAGCTGCGAGAATCTATTTGTTCTCTAACTTTACACATTGTAAAACATTATTACATTGCGTACGCGCCTCTAGTAATATTAGGTCGTTTCATAGATACCTCTATCGAGCTGTAAATACGTCATTGTTTATCAATTTGATTAATATCGTAGATTACGTAAGGACTAGTAACGTTTGTATACAGGGTGTCGCAGCATCCCCTCGATCAATTCATAATAACACGTAACACCCTGTAGCATGCAAATCCTATGTATACCATTGGATATAATTAATTTAAACGGTTTTTATCATAATCCCGCGAAACTCGCGGCGAATCTTGTATAGAACCTTGCAATGCTAGGAATTGTATTAACTTACGAAATATTCCGCAGGATGTCGTGCCCTTCGAATTTTTCTCGTACACACACACATCTCTTCGTTCGAATAAGTACTTAGCGTAACGCATCCTCTGACATTACCATTATTATTATTCCTAAGGATTCGATGTATATATATATATTCGACGCGAATCGATAACTTGCGTCAGCAGGGAGACAACTTTTTTTTCCCTCGACTTTTTAACGTCATCTCCAATGTCTCTGACGAATGGCGTGTTCTCACCGCGGGCGTCACTTTGGAGATTTGAACCAACAAGGATATACATGTATCTCTGCGTGTCCATTAAGCTATTCACGATGGTGGAACAATAACAAGACGTCATAAGCCGACTGAAAGATTATATTATGGCGCGTCCAATTCAATGGGACCTAATAGTTAGCGTAACGAAAGGAAAAATTTAATAAAAACATTATAATTCGTCTATGTCAAATTTGAATTTGTCGCTGTTTATATGGCGTCGACTTTACAACCGTATTTGTAAAGCATCTGGTATACACTTGACATTGGCTGTTATACTCGTCAGAATCCCGTGGTCGACATTGTACGTTTTTACGAGAAATAAAATGGAAGGGGGGAAAAAAGAAAATAAAAATAAACTGACACGCAACCGCACAAACTTTCATACGATTAACGCTCCTGGGTTTTTTAATAATAAAATGTCCACTGCTGGCTCTAACGATAATTCGTTAGATATCTTGCAGCTTCCGTCGAGGCACTCGGCCGTTACGAAAAATAGATTAAGAATCGTACTCGACGATCGATTGTAATCGGAGACACGTGATTACGGCTAATTAGCCATTGTTCCCCGGAGCGTGGTTTTCATTCTCTTATTGCACGAAGCACGTAGTCATCGTTTTCTAGAGGGGCTTTTCTTCTCCCTGGATACTTGACCTCCTCCCTTGGGATATCCGCAATCCCGGGTCGTCAGGCTCGACCTTCCTAAACCTCCTGAATCCTAATGACAGTCTTCGCCGTAGACCCGTTTGGCATTTTGCTTTTTTCTTCTCTTCTCTTAGGCACGGTTTCGCCAACAGGAGTTTAAACTTAACGAAGGATTAAGTGCTATTGATTAATCGCATTTCCGCATTCAGTACTTGAGCCTCCATTAAGTTTTAATTGATTTTCGCGAAACCAGGGCTTACAAACTGTGCGAAACTCTTGCTTGGTCGAGTGCAATAATATTTGTCCTTTGAGGGAGATCTCTTGTTGGTGTCTCTTGGGTGGTTGCTATTATTTGATTGAGTCTGATTAATTCTTATGGGGCTGATTGGAAGAAAGAAAAAGAGTATCAGATATTGTTCAGTGGACGGAGTGTTTTGATTAGGAATATTAATGACTCCGTGGAAGTAAGGATATGCTTTTGTGTGTGTGATAAGTTTTGATATTATATGGTGATAATCTAAGCGGATCAAATTTTCAGTGGGAGGGACTTAGGCTTACCCGAGGGATAACTTTCATCCACGTTGTCAAAGATTGGATCTTTCATTTTAAATGAAATCTGTGAATTTCCATTAGACCTTTGGCAGTTATCACGTACGATGTTATTCGGTGAATTGGTTAATTGCTGTTCTCATGAGGTTTTTGTCGTAGAAACGTCATTCCGATTATCCTTTGGTGGAGACAAGCGGATAACTAGCAATATGGGCCTGAAGAAAGTTTGGATTTTTAATATCAAACAAAGAAATATTCGTATCGTACTGTAACGAGGGAGGATGCCAGATAGAATTGTGTCCCATGCTGGGAGGAAACTTTACTTGGATAACACGGAAGTGGACAGCAAGGTGGACAGCATGGAGGAGGTGATCGTGGTGGTGGTGGGCATTTCTGTGATGGTGGTGCTGGTAGAGGACAGGGACAGCATGGCCCAGGAACTATTGGAGGTGCACAAGGTGGTGGAGGACAGCAGACTGGTCGACGTGGTGGCAGAACACATGGGACTTCCTGGATCCTTGGTGGTAAAATTACACAGCATGATGGCGGCGGTGGGACTTTTGGACATTTGCTGTATGGAAGAAAAATAAAGCTAAAGGTGTTTTTTTTTTATTAAAAAAAAATACTCTGTACCAGCAATCGATAGAGCATATCAAATATTTCAATTCCTCCATTTTGTTCCAGCAGTCTTGTCCTCGAGATCCTGACCTTGCATTGCTACACATGGTGTTACAAAGAATTCTTTTTTCTTTTGAGTGTTTAATTAATACTAATAATTTTGAATTTTTTTTATCATTCACGTCAGAAGGCTAATGAGGTTTCTTTTCACAGCGTGTGAACGTTGTCCGAAAAAAAAATGACACTCGTCTTTGAGAACAAAGAGAGGCGAATGACAGTTGTCTTTTTTCTTTTAAATAAAAAAGTAAAATATTTATTCAATTACGTTTCTACTTTACAGTTATGCTAACTATCCGTATGTCGTCGTAGGGTTTGTCGGTCTTAGGGTTTGTCTTGACCTGACTGATATTCTGCACGACCTCCATTCCTCTGACCACTCTGCCGAATACTGTATGCTTGTTGTCCAACCAGGGCTGAAATATAAATGCATCCTTAATATCTCGTTGCAGACCTTAACCAAATTCTGGCCCATAGAGGACAAAACGTATCTGAATGTTTTATGCTGTATGGGGAACATGATACCTACCGTAGGTGTTAAGGTAATGAAGAACTGGCTACCATTGGTATTGGGACCAGCGTTCGCCATACTTAGTGTGTAAGGTCGGTCATGTTTTAAATTTGGCCTGAATTCGTCCTCGAATTCACCACCCCATATACTTTCACCCCCGGTGCCGGTTCCGGTAGGGTCGCCAGTTTGTATCATGAAGCCTTTGATAACACGATGAAATATATGTCCGTTGTAGTAGCCATTCTTAGAGTGAACGCAGAAGTTCTCGACGGTCTTAGGAACGTCCTTGCCAAAAAGATTGACGTGAATGTCGCCGAGAGCCGTGTGGATGATCGCAGTGTCGTAGATCTTCTGCATGTTCGTAGCCTCCGTGGAGGATATGATGTCTTCCTTAGATGGCTTCTCGTTGAAGACGTCTCTGTCGCACTCCTGACTCTTGGTATCCTCAGGTTCGCGTCTGGTGAACATGTAGAAACGGTTTTTCTTGTGGGCCGTGCAGAAGAGGGTCGGGTCCGGTCGATTCAGTTCCATTGTTGGATTCTCCGAAGCTTCCATTTCTACTGTTACTGCTGCTGTTGTTTTTCTTGCTTTGCCCTGAGGTTTATTAAGGATTAATAATTGTTCGGGTGGCTTAGTGTTGACTGAGGTAGACGATGATGTATGGTAGTTGGTACCTGGAATAGAGCTAGTTGCATCGGTCGGATATTTTCTGGTTTTCCCAATATTCTTATACAGCGGTTTGTGTAGAGATTCACCAGCTTCACTCCTAACATTGTACTGTACAGGATCATATAGCCGGACTCGTCGAAGATGATGTTCCCGAGGTTTGTTTCTGTTTTGTCCAGCTCCCTCTCTACTGCCATTCTGTTAAATTATTGGACATTTTTATCGGGTTGTTTAGGGTGACAGATTTATGTAATATCAAGTGCCAGAGTACCTTCGACCAAACTCCATGTTTGGGAGCTGTTGAGTTGTCTGCTGCAGTTCTGTGAATCTTTGGAGCGTCTCATCGAACACCCTGTAAAGCTTTCCAGTGAGGAAATTGAAGACCCGGACCTTTCTGTCTCCGCTGAGAGATGCAAATCTCTTTCCGTCTGGTGACACTGCCAGACCGCAGGGATATGTTTTGTTCTTTGCAAACTCAAAGAGATCGGTATCTAATTTTGACTCAAATGACACACATTTTGGGAATTTATATTCTGTTTTTGGACCAGTCCAGTATTCCAGAATGCCTGCCTTGTCCACGGAAATGCAAGTCTCGTATGTAGGGTTGTACTGCGGAGCAAAGAAATATGTTATAAAGAATACAATTGAATTACTAGTCAACTACGCTGGAGTTATCTTACTCTCATAATAACAACAGGCTTCGTGTGAAGTTTCTCAAAAACGTGTAATGGTCGAGCGGTTCCTTGGCCATCGTAAATGTATATCTTATTCGAATCCTCATCGGACACTGCCAGGGCAGATATTGCATCTCCAGGTGAGAATACCCATTCGGCACACAGCGGTACGTAATCTAGCTTCATCATATTAATCATATCTAATTGAAACAAAAGCAAGTAGCAATATAGATGGCAACAAACAAATATTTTTGAAATAAATAAAACTAGCAGCGATCAAATAATAGATACTTACCAAAATTTACAACGTCAAAAACTTTAATACTCTTGTCTAAACTGACTGTACATGCATAAGCCCCATTACAGCTTGCACTCATCGCACGTATGGTCATTAAGTGTGCTCGAAAATGCTTAACAAATTCAATGAGTTCTTCTTGCTTCTTCCAAAACTTCACATGTCCATCGCAGCTTCCGGTAATGACAAAATTTGTTCTGCAGATAAAGTGACAAATTTACAGATATACATCAGTCAAGAATGTTCCTACGAAATACTTACTTGGTTACTAAAACTTGTGTGATGACATCTCTATGCATATATGATTTCTCGTAGCACTCGCAGCATGGTAAATTATCCAAGTACACCTGCTCGTACTCCAAAACTACAAAATGATTCTCATAAGAAAAAGAACAAATAAATCCAATTAAGAATAAGCAATGAATAAAACTAGAAAATTCTAAGTAATAAAATCAATTCAACAGTGCCAATGATTTTATTTACTTGATTACACATTCTAACGTCTATGTATACTGAAAAGAAATACGAAACAAGCAGGTACAACGTATACCAAAATATGTGTATTTATTATGATCCCATTATTATAAAATTAATTAATTATCCTTAATCATGTGTAGGTTACTCGAATAAACCTTTTTGCTTTTTTTGAGGAGCTGCCTCCGAGGGCAGTGGTCCGACCCATCCATCCTCCGTGTCGTTTTCCTCGTGTTCCCTCTTATTATGCGTGTTCTCCATCACGATTATTTCCTTAAGGACAATAGTAAATTGGACGGAGTGCGATGAGCAACAAATAGAAGAAAAATGGACTCCTTAAAAATGATTAACGAAAGCGACAGTATCTCGTGACGGTAAATCGTACCGAGCGAATTCATGTGAATAAACCCGGCATCGGGTAGCTAAAAGACGTTGTTAGCAATCGATCGAATATAAAACGACTGCAACATTCTGCAAGGTATTCATACAAGCGACGGAAGCCAGACGGACGCCATTGCAATTAACTAAAAAAAGAAAGCCGACAAGAGCGAACCTCGCAGATACAATATAAAGAAGAGCAAGCCATAAGAATAGATTAAAACATTAGTAACAGCATCGTAGACAGGAAAGAATTAATATAAGAAAATATTTCCGTCTCAAATCCTCATCGATTTTTTCAACATCCGTGACGCATTGTTCACCATTGTCGTTCGTAACGATGAAATACATATCTGCCCTTACGGCATTCCCGGCAACTTCACTCTGCATCGAACTCGCCCTCCGATTGGCTGAGAAATTTGCTAAACGCAGCCACGACAGTATCCGACCAATCACAGCAAAAACCGGTCATCCCAGCAATGATTTTCTCGGCATACCCAACGCTATTTCTCGTAGAATAAAAGCCGCGGACAAATAAAACAATACATTTATAATTATTTACTAATAATCGAACACTCCTCCACCTAAATAATCTGCTCCTTCTTGCCAAAACTATCACATTTAGTGTCTGAATTGGCCGTGCGGTTCGTGGGGGAGGTGGCGTTCATTGTTGCAGCGTGAGTTTGGCGGGCAGCACAGCGACGATTGGCCGGTCTTCGCTCCCATAGTCAATGGTCGCCGCAGCCGTCCGGTCAAGCATCGGCTCGAGTTTTCTAAGGAAAAACACTGTTTCCCGCGAGCCCATCGTGTCAAGAGTTCACCAGAGAACAACGTGAGGAGCATATCCATACGAAAACGCAAGGAGTACCGAAGGTGAGTGTGAAATAAACTGTAAAATCAGTCAAATTCATTGTGGGGCAGTACGGTAAGGCGACTCACCGCGGACCGCTGTACGGCTCCACACGTGGTCAGAGTACTCCGTAGCAGGTTTGGCCCTGTTGTAAAGGAATATATCGCGTAAGATTCACGGCACAGGTCATAGGAATAACCCGCGAACATCCACTGGGACGCGGGCGTCCCTGTGAACGGTGAGAGGCGTCGCGGCTTTTTCGCAGAAAAAAAACGCCGTCTACGGCGTCATTCTCGGATGCCATCTTCGCGCCGTGGCGTACGTGCGTGCTAACGTAAAGTGGGGGCCTCAGCCACGTTGCTTCTACCTTTCGATAATTATATCCATCTTTGATTCCTTGTCTCTTCGTCCTCAATTTATAGATTATTTTCGCCATTGTCACAATCGGTGAGATTTTTTTTTTCTATTTCCCTATATCCGTAGTACTACTATTCTTCCTTTTAATCCCTCTAGCCTACTCGTTCCTCGTTCGGCTTCGATTATCCTCAACGGTCTGTCGCACTGGGACGCTTTGCGAAACGCATGCTATTATCCTCCATATATCCCCACCGTGAGAACGTGGACCTATGCTTCTGTGACCGATGCCATTTTTATTCCTCGTTCGCTTTGCCCTTTTGTGACCTGCGAGCCGCTGGTTAATCAGGCAGGGCTTCTCTAGTTTTACCAAGGATTTATTCCAATATTATGTATCCGTATATATGCGTGTATATATATATATATAGGTATATATATTTACTTTTTTTTCCCCTTTCTCAATAGCAAATCCCGGACCCCTCCTTCCTTGATTCTCCCTCCCTTTCCCTATCTCTCCATCTCTCTTTCTCTCTCTCTCTCTCAGTTGCTCCTTCATTATCGGCTACGCTTTACGTATGTACTATTCTGTCGCTGTACGCATTTGCTCTTTTACGTATTGCTCATCTTACTCCGTTCTACTACCTGGTTTACTGCTACTTCTGCTCCGTCTGTCTCTCTGTTTCTAGTCCGTGGTGCGAAGCTTCCTGTGTCGTATGATTATATAGTGAAATGCATCGGTCCTTTACCTTTGTCAAATGGCTAGCGTGAAACGAAGGAACAGTTTGTGATGATGTGCATCCATTTTTGTCGGTTGGCCGGTCGGCTAAGTTGACGGCGGATGGTACTGAAGGAGTATTTTGTTGATCGCGGATGAATATTTGTATGGACGGTGACGATGCAAATTTTATTATTAAAAAAATAAATGAAGGGGGAAAGAGTTGTGTAGTTATTGCTTTGGAATTTTGGACTCGGTCAAGGAGTGTGAATGTGTTGTTTGAAGATAGTGAAGTTTTCATTACACAAATTCTCATGACTGGTGCTCTTATCGGGTGTGCAACTATTGGATTATCTGGTAACGTCAAGAGGGTATAAGAAAGAAAAATATTCTTGGCAATGATTTAATGGTTTGAGTCTATCGGAGACATGTTGAGGTACTTGTTTGTGAGTGTTGCAGGGATATTATTGTGTCTTGTTGGGACGATGGTGGTTGGGATGTAAAGATATTTGGATCGCAGAAATGAGTCTAGATGCTGCTGTTACTATATCCTTGTTATCCGAGTAATGGCAAGCCCACCTTTCTATTTCTATATCAGTCACAAGCCTGAGCTGTCATAGGAATTTCTCCAGCTTTCTCCTTGCAGTATTTTTTTGGCACCGGTTCACTCTTATATTTTTGTTTTGCTCTGTTATCCTCCTTCGCACTCTCATGTCTGTCTGTTTTCTTAAATTAGTTGGAAAAAAAATCCAAAGATTTACACTTGTATACGAATCCACGATGATGAGCCTTATTCATAAATACATGTCCTTTAAACAATTAAGGACATGTTAATGTATCCATTAACAATTAATAATCTCAATGCAACAATCGAATAAACTCAACACATTTTAATTACAGATCGATAGAAAATGAGTTCGAGCGTGTGCTATAAATGTAACCGGATGGGTCACTTCGCAAGGGAGTGTCCTCAGGGTGGTGCTGGCGGCGGACGAGGAGACCGTGGACGTGATCGTGACGGTGGCTTTGGACGCGGTCGCGAGAAGTGCTTCAAGTGCAACCAATATGGACACTTCGCACGTGAGTGCAAGGAGGACCAGGACCTCTGCTACCGTTGCAACGGCGTGGGTCACATTGCAAAAGACTGCCAGCAGGTAAGCTCACCGATGCAATCCTCATCATTTCTCCCAACAGCTACACCGCAGTCATGATAACCACAAAATATCCTCATCGATGAGGTCTCCATCACCACATCCTATCCACACACGTTGCATCCACGACACGTCGAGGATGCTTCATCCCGTTCACTTATCGTTCCTGGCTAACTAACCAAGTGGCTCGCACCACCTTTCCACCTAGGGGCCCGAGCTGAGTTGTTACAACTGTAACAAGACGGGTCATATCGCGCGCAGCTGCCCGGAGGGCAACGACACTGGTCGCTTCTCATCGCAGAGCTGCTACACTTGCAACAAGGCTGGCCACATCGCGCGCAACTGTCCCGAGGCCGTCGGCAAGACCTGCTACATCTGCGGCAAGCCCGGCCACATCAGCCGCGACTGCGACCAGGACGACAGGAAGTAGGAGACGACCGGAAGCTGTGCCGCTCGCTTAACGATAACGATAAGCCGTTTACCGTCGCGTGCGCCATTACCGGGGATTGTAGCTAGGTAGGGATGAACGGTCGTATGTCTTCTCGTCGACGCGTATAATCGCCAAAGACGTGCTGCGCCACGGTCGTTCGGATTCCCATCTCTCCATGCCCAATTCCCGAAAAGCAAAAAAAATATATATATACCCAATACCACACCCACCACCCATTCACCGACAACCAAACAAACAACACCCCGACTCCCATTTCCCTCTTTCCTTCGCATATACCCTTATAAGTACCACCAGATCCTTCTCCGTCACTTAACCCCCAACCCTCCGTCTCCCTATCCCTCCCGTCACTTCCGCCCACCGTTGTTCTTCGCAAGGGTTTTCTTATGACGTCTTTAAGTTTTTATTGCTGTTACGCGAAAGGAAAACTATACAATTACAAACACTCACACGTGACATACTCGCAAGAAATGGAAACAAAAAAACACAAAATGAAAAAAATGAACGGACGCTGTGTACACGTGGATATGAGGGACGGACGAAACACCGTTGTGTTTTACTACATGCATTACACAATGCATATACGCATATATTACACACATTACACGTGGTGAATCAAATCTCGCATCAGGATGACAATGACACACGGTCACACACCCCACATTACGCTATTACGATGTAATAATATTATAATACATTCGAATTGAACTTAGCGCATATAGACACGAATCCCTCCTAATTGGTCCTTATCCCGTTTCTGACTTCGGACTGTACTCGTTTAATCGCCTAGTTGATCAGTTCCCAGGATTACGTGGATCCTGTACTTTCCATTGTTTTATTACCCACGAATTATAGGCACGCATTCGAATTCTCCTTTATTGTCTCGCTGCGTTAATTCGGAGCGACGCGAATATCATGAGCGCGAAGGTGGTGGAGAAGAAGAAGAGGAGGAGGAGGAGGAGGAGGAAGAAGAAGAAGGCAAGAGAAAGAAAAAAAAAAGAAACAAGAGGGAAGAACGTCCAGTCTTCTCTTAAAAAGTTGCTTTTTTTTTTAAGCGTGGTTCTTCTTCGTGGCGTATGGATAACGATGATAATAATACCCGGAGAGCCGTGAACCGCGAAGACGCGCGGGCTTCAGTTTTTTTTTTCGCCCCCCTCCACGCAGTTCAGGCAGAAATTACAATAAACCGTTTTTTTTAGCGACGAATGACATAATTGTAACGAAGAGAAGGTATCTGTTCTATATTCTATTTTTTTTCTCCTTTTTCATAAGACGTAGTGGACGATGAAAACGAAAATACATATAAAGGATCACGTTTAAGGCTGATTTACATTTCTTTCCTCTTTTTTATTTCATTTTCTAACTGTCTCTCTCTCTCTTTCACACACACACACGTACATTAATATTCGCGCGTCTCTTATGTACGGAACTCCCTCGTGACATTTTCTCTCTCTCTCTCTCTCTTTCTTTCTAATTCATTATCCCACTTGTAATCGAAGATAATGGATTCCCCGTCAAAGAGTGATCATTGACATTCACGCGAAACGTAAGGCAAAGGAACGAAACGTGAGAGAATGCAAAAAGGCACGTAAAGTGAAAGAAGAAAAAATGTTCGAGCCCTCTGCCGGTCTCTTGAAGAAAAAGAAAAAAGGAAACAGAAAAAAACGTACATACTAATTAAGAAAGACTAGCGAACGTATTTAATTACTATTATACGACGATACGCGCAAGGATCGAGCGAGAATCCTTATATCATTTGTTTAAAGGGTGGGGAAAAAAAATCAATCGTGCGTGCGCATTCTTTACTCTTGATTTACATTCTCTGTCCCATTATATATTTTTTTTTTCCCTCAAAATACCATAATTACACTAGCTAATCGGAAGGATGAAAATATTAAAAGGAAACACTCGTCGGAGCCGTTAACGTATTAATGATCCCGCGAGAATCCGGGGCGCCCCTCTCTCACCCACCCACCCCCCCGCTTTACTCCGGGGTGGCGTTAACGGTATAAATAACGTATGAGATAGTGAACGAATGAGGAGATAAGGAGAAGAAAAAAAAAAGTGTCGAATGCATAAACGAAGAATGGATAAAGACGTGTATAACAGTGATTGATTGGAGTACAAGGCGGCTCTTTGGTGTATGTCCTCAATTACGATTGCTCGAGTATACTTCGTGTTTATATTAAAAGAAAGAAAAAAAGATGAAGGAAGACAAAGAAAAGAAAAACGAGTGAGGGAATTTACCTAAAGTATAACGATTTAATAAAAAGCTTGTACACCGTAATTATTATTTTTTTTTTCGGCCGACCGTGACGATATGTAGGCACGTTATGTGTATATATGTGTATATATGTATATATATGCAACTAAGATTTTATATATATATACTCGTATATACATTTGTACATGCGATGACAGCGATACATAAATTTTACTACATATAGTCGTAGACGTCAATCTCACTAATTATGCTTACATCTTTTTCTCTCTCTCTCTCTTTCTCTCTCTTTCTCTCTCACTTATTATGTCCTTACACGTTGGGTAAATAATTCGTTGCTTAATATATAAATGCGCGCACGCGCGCACTGAAACTACCACTGTGGTTGTAACGTTTGCGCGCGCGCATGTATTGCGCATCGAGATACATATGCGCAGGAACTGTATTTTGTACTGTATAAAAAAAGATAGGGTATACTTTCTGGTCGCTGCTGGTTACGTATTTTTGTTACTTACGAATGGGAATGTTTGTTTTGGAGCACAACAATGATTTGTTAAAGGACTGGAAGAATGAATATTGCTTTGTTGTACAACTGCGCGTTGCGAAGGGTTTGAGTCTTGTTTATACATGTTTTTTTTGTAAAATTCATTCCACATACAATTCAGTGCTATTCGGTTTGGTAGAGTCTCTGGACATGTTGGCCATCTGTCATTTTTGATGTTGCGTTTGATGAGTTATCGGGATTCGCAAGTTTTGTAGCACCGATGCTGCACGTGTAACAATTGAAAAGTTATAGGTGTAATATCAGTGTTTTGTTTAGTTTATTTGCCAGCAGTGACAAGGTGTATTAACAAAAAAAAAATGTTCGGTAGCCAGGCGTGCCTGACTCTGTAGAACAGAAGCGTCCCTGTTGCGTATGAACACTACGGTAGTACAGGTGTCCTGCAACGGCTTTGTTGTTATACTTAAAAGAGAAATGGAGGATGAGGAAAAAGGAAAAACGAGGAGGGAGAAGAGGAAACAAAATGATAACGAAACAATACCGAAAACCGTATCCTCGCGACTTATTACTATTTAATGTATTTGACGTCCGATCTCACGCGTATGATTGCGCTCCTGGTCTTTGATTAAAAAATAATGAGTTATTGTCGTAGGGCGAGTGCGCGTCTTGCGAGAGCGGAAGGATCATTGGAGACGTAATGAAAATTAAGGCTAAGGAGGGATAAGACGAGAATGGAGGAGGAAGAGGAAGAGGTGGAGGATGACGATGAAGAAGAAGACGAGGAAGGGATAATCGATGTAAGGAATAAAAAAAAGTAAAGAGGCACAGCATTGTATTCTGCTGTATTGGATGTAACGACAGCCTTCGATGCTACTTGCGAAATAATTGACGGTGTTAATTATTAATTAAATTGCGAAGGATCATCACGATTTATTATAGTTTTCTACGTATACGTTGACGATGTACGCTTTGCCCTCGCGGCCGCGCGACACTTTTATCTTTAATTTGTATCCCTCGTTGTCTTTAAGGATTTTGAATTTGCCGCCGTTTCGTTGAGCTTGGTGTACTGGCTATTGAAATTCTTTGGCGCAGGAGCGTCGAAGGTTCTGTGGACTCTGTGCGTTGGTAGGGGGTGGGGCGCGTGGGGGATGAAAGGAAGATAAATAAAATAAAGATGAGTGCGACTAGGGCACCTGCGCTTTTGTCTCTGCTACAAGACTTACGTACGATTATTGTAAAAAATACGACTGTTACAGTGTATTAATAATTCTGATTGGACATTGGTCCGGTCAGTGCTCGACTTATATTAATCTATTAATACTTTAAATGGAAGAAGGAGAAAGGCGAGGTGGAGGAGAAGGAAGTTGAAGAAGACGAAGAGGAGGCAAGACTTTGATAACGAAGACGATGAGAAAAAAAAGCTACAAAGTAATAAAGGATTACGGAGTATTCGAAGTTATGTTTTTAAACTGAATTTTTGAAATAGAATGCGTACGGAGAGGCAATGATCCGTCGTCTTTATTTTACCGCAACGAATTCCCCTTCATCTTTTCTTTTTTTTTTTAACACTAACAACAATGAAGGAAGAGTGGAGATGAATATCAAGAGAGGAGTAACTGTCTGAATTAAACAGAGAACTCCAATAGCCATCGCCTTTTTCCTCTCGCTCTGCATATGGTATCCCTCCCGTCACGTCGAAAGAAAAGAAAAAAAAGCCTAAGGAAGCACGACGTGTCATCCAGCCCCAACCCCTCACCCCTGGAATAAAAAAAAGAGTAGAATAACACCAAACGTATTCCCCTGTATCTATGGTTTAAGTTGCGTGAGAGGGAAGAATTATTTACTAATAAAAGCGTAAATGTCCAACTCATTATAATTTTTCAGTTTTATATCCTTTTCGTCGCACGGCTTCGATTCGAATATCCCGCGCTCAATGAACGTCGTACTCCTTCCCTTCGGACCATCGGGAAGCGGAAGCCAATTGTGCAAGATGCATTTCCGCGTTTACCAGACTTGGTGAATCAGGACGGATATCATCAATATTTTGGTATGCAACCGTTGGATGAGAACGTACTCCAAAATGATCATTGCAATGAGTATTTTTTAATTGCTAATAGAGGTTCTTTAGCCGTCTCACGAAGCGTCCATTATCTAAACAGGTATCCAAGAATGATCTTATGCATCCTGACGACGTCACCGATGGCTCATCGTCCAAAATAATATCGCGAAACTCTTTGGAAGCGGAAAGCTTATCCAAATTCTGCAGGAAGCAACGATCGCCTGGTCTGCCCGGCTGGGAGTCTTCTTCTAGGTTAAGTTAGGATACCCTATACCTGGCAATTGATTAATTGTAATATGGATTATCGAGCGAGAGGGATGCCTGGTTGTCCGAAACAGGCATGACACTATCCTTCTCTATCCTGGGAGGTTGGAGTCTGGCGACCTACGAGCCGTTTGGTAAGAGTGGTTCTGGTGAACGGTGGGAACGCGAAACGACGGAACCGTTAAAAAAGCGGAACGGCAGGGCATCTACGTGGGTATCCGGTCCGTGCGGATTTTTTTATCCGTGTGTCTGCCTGCGTCGTGCTCGCCTTATTCTCACGTCTGTCAGAGGGTATCCCCCTCGTCCCCTCTTCACCGTCCAGTTCACGAGGTCCAGTTTTGTGAACTATGTGAGGCACTCCTCTGGCCTGTAAAGGGGGATACGCGTTACTGACGGCGTCGGGGAATTGGCGAATAATGCACCCGCACCCTCTGCGAGTAACTGCGCTTCCTGGTGAGGAAACTAGAGAGTCGCGGTAACGCTGATAAAGATTGGAAGAAGGCGAAAGGACCAGACGGCTCATTTCTGGAGAGCGCAGCAATGGCCACGACCGAAGGGGCCAGTACGGTTGAGGAACTGAGGACGGAGATCGAGAGGCTATCCCGGGAACTTGATCTCACTTCTACAGAGAAGATACAGTCGGCACAGTATGGACTTGCTTTGCTCGAGGAAAAGTCTACCCTCGAGCAACGATGCAACGACTTGGAGCGCCTTTACGAGAACACGAAGCACGAGCTGGACATCACTCAGAAGGTTAATTTGGATTTACCTTTCTTTCTTCTTAAAGTGATACTTTGGGTTTTTATCACTTGGTTAGAGTTCAGTGCGTACTGTGAAATCAGGGTTGGTTCACTTTGTGTTACTGAACCTACCCTATGAGTTTAAAGCATAAATAAACAAGAGGTGTTACCAGATGCCTTTAGACTTTGTATATACGAGATCCAGATGCTCCTTCTGTTTCCTTTGAGACTGTGAAATCAGTTCTCTAGGGTTTCAGAAGAACGTAGTATGGAGCAGCATAGTACCGAGGTGAGTTTGACATTTATTGTTTGTATTAATTTTACTCGTTTATTCGGCTTATTAGGCGCTTGCCAAGTTTCAAACTACCACAAAACTCACTACGAAGAGTGGCATCGAGCAAGAGGAAAGTCTACTTAGCGAAAGTGCTGCACGTGAGACTTCACTTCAGTTCCAGATAGTGGAATTGGAAAATGAGACTAAGCAGGTAACTACATATTAGTGTAATATCTTCTCTGTTTATTTTAAAAAAATTTCTCATTCTTATTCTTCATATACTGTAGCTGCGACACGAATTGGAGCGTGTTCAGGCAGAACGGGACCATGCAATGCAAGAGCGTGATGAGATTATTAAGGAACATCGGCAGGCAGAAGCCGAACGTAAAACGCTACGCACGGAATTACGCGAGTGCAAGTTTCGTGAAACAAGACTACTACAGGACTACTCTGAACTGGAGGATGAGAATATATCCCTGCAGAAGCAGGTGTCAGTATTACGTTCGAGTCAGGTGGAGCTCGAAGGTGACAAACATGAGATTCGAAGGTTGACAGAGGAAGTGGGTGTCCTGAACGTCCAAGTAGATGAACTGACGAATCTGAAGAAGATCGCCGAGAAGCAGATGGAAGAAGCACTGGAGTCACTTCAGGCTGAACGCGAAGCAAAATACGCTTTAAGAAAAGAATTGGACCAGCGCATCAACAGTGAATCTATTTACAACCTGGCTCTATCGATTCGTGGCATCACCGAGGACCAAGCAATGTGTAGCGACGGAGAAGACGACTCTCCAGCATTGAGAAGAATCGAGGCAGACCTTAAGACCCAAGAACCTGGCACATCCGCAGCTGGCAAACAAGTGGACCTCTTCTCTGAAATCCATCTAAATGAACTAAAGAAACTGGAGAAACAGCTGGAACTAGCCGAAAGTGAGAAAGCTCTCCTTACGCAAAACCTGAGGGAGTCTCAGTACGCTGTGGAAAAGAGTCAGGGCGAGTTGCAATCCTTCATGGCCAGGATAGTGCAGTTGGCAGCTCACGTACAGTCACTCCACCACTTGCATTCAAAGCTACCTGAGAAGCAGAGCGAGGAAATAGCTCTCGACAAGCTCACTCAGGTAAACAAAAACATTATTAACAACAAACTTTAAACCTAACCTTAATCTGGCATTCATCGAACACTAATTCTATTATTACAGGCTGTCGTACAGTATCATCAATGGAGTACAATGTCAGCACGGGAAATAGAACAGCTGCAGAAGGACTTGTCAGAGCTAGAAAAGGGTCTCACAGTTTCTGATTCCACGCAACAACTCAGAACGGAACTTACGAACCTGAGGAACAAGGTAGGTCCTATTTTTATTACACGGTATGCAAAAGTTATCCAATTTCAAATCCTTATCAACAGCGACCGAAAGATGAAAGCATGAGGACTCTAATCGGTCAGAATCTCAAATTCCCCACTTTTATTTGTAGCACGCTAAACAGCGGGATATTAAGTGCACAAGGACGGTTTTTTGAAAAGTAAAAGAAAAAAGACCAACCGTCTAAGATATCCACAATTTGAATAGTTATTATGGCGTTTCAGATGCCAGTCACCGAGAAGAGCCTTCGAGAAAAGGTTGGAACGTGTGGTCCCCCTTTTACGTATTTATTATATTCATTTAATAATAACTCGTTTTATTTTTACTCTTGGCTCCTCTAATCGATCCGTACACGTTGCTTTTCAGTGTCCTAACAGCTGCCTATTATAAATACCGCTTTATATTATGTATCCTTGATATCACTTAACAGAACGTTTTACGTGACGTGAGAAAGTACTACTCTCTATTGTATAAGCGAGTCTCAAATGTGGATTCGTCTGTTTGCATTAAAACTACTCCACAAGTAAGACACCGACGACGTACAATTAAACAACAAGGACAAAAAAAATGCATAAAAATGTCGTCCAAGAGTCGCTGCACGAAAATCCTTAGCGACGACGAACGTATTCTGCTTTACAGGGATTCCTACTTCGTTTTATACAAAAACGTACGGATCGCGCGAGCGGCTTCCTTTATTCATGCATCATGTTGAATTATTATATATTGGGGAAACAAGCTTGTAAACTTTCAGGAATGTCCATTATTCTTCTTCTGACATGATACGGATCATTCGCCTCTCTAACGCAGCATGTCATAAGAATGGCATAAATTACATATAAATATAAGACAGATTAAGATGGCAGCCTGTATTGCACGAAGCACTATTACGCGACGCTACGGGATTACTATTTATATATATTCCTTGTTTCCTTTTGTACGTCATCCGTCATCCTCGAACGTCCTCGCCGAGAATACTTTCCGTATATGCGAATGGAACGGCTTGCGGCTAAGAGTCGTGCTTTCGAAAGACGTCCTGAACTGGAATCTGCGTTACATGCATTCAGTAACGTTCAGCAGTCTGATACTCGTCCCCTGGGTTGGCACTGGGGATGATTCCAGAGTATACAGTGATTTTCACCAGGCACAATTTCCCTTCGTTACAGCTATTGGATACTGAGCAGCGTAGCATGGAGTTGGAATCTGATGTGAAGATCTTGTCGAAGATAGCTGCAGAAGCTGGTAGTTCTCTAGACTCTTCGCAGAATGACCTGCTGACCATCTCTGATGAGTTAGCACAGCTTTATCACCATGTCTGCACTGTAAATGGTGAAACGCCGTCCAGAGTGGTCCTTGATCATGAGAAGATTGTACCAGATAAAGAGGAAGAGAATGGTAAGATTGAGCTCTTCAGGACCATCTTCAAGAGTGACATTCAGATCAAGGACCTGGAGAGTCTCAGCAAGGCTAAAGAAATCAGTAAGCATATTGAGACGGCAATGGATCAGATAAAACATCTTAGAAGTGCTGTCGAGCATACCATTGAGTTCTCCAAGATCAAGGGGATGCAGAATAATGTCTGCGAGGGTGAGTTTAAACTATATTCATTTAATGCTACTCATTCTAACAAATGAGAAGAAATTTTCATTAACCATTCTATCTTATTTCAGCATCGGTCAATCAAAACAAGGCTGAGGTTGCTGATCTTCAGGATCAGGTGATCAAACTGAAGGCTCTACTTTCTGCGAAGAGGGAACAGGTCGCCACACTTAGGACTGTATTGAAGTCTAACAAGAACACTGCGGAGGTGGCTCTGAATAATTTGAAGAGCAAGTATGAGAACGAGAAGAGTATCGTGAGCGAGACGATGTTGAAGCTCAGGAACGAGCTGAGAATGCTCAAGGAGAATGCTGCAACGTTTTCAAGTGAGTTACGACACTTATTACGAGTCCTTATTCTCTTTGTTTTCTTAAGTTTGCACTCGATTCGTGACACGACGTATGTCGCATAAAGAATGCAGAAACGAAAGCGACGACCGGGCACGTACTTTGAATATTCATTCATTTATTTCGTGAAGAAACTTCATGACGGTTATGCGCTTACGTTACTGTTGCCATGTGTAATTAGGTTAGCCAATCTGATTTACTTAGCTTATACTTATATTCTGTTTTAATTATTTCCCATTTCTGATGTTATTCTCTTTTTTCTATCCTTTTCGATACCCTCTTAGTTAGTCACTGTACGACCCACCTTACAACCCCATGTCACTATCGAAGAATTTTTTAAGAGCTTTTTTAGTAATTCTTGTGTTTTTCTTTATCTTTTCTTCCACTAACACGCATCGACTAACGCATTAATATGAACAATCCTGAACGCACAGTACTTACTTACATACTGATCCTAATACTAAGTTGTGCCGTAGTAGATTTTGCAGTAGGACTGTCAGTATGCGTAAGACAATGTTGTCCTGTGCTATAGGAATTAATTTGCTGCAGGTCTTTTAAATATAACCACCTGTGGTAACTTGTGATATGAAAAACTAGTCAGGTGTCTTGTGCCAAAATGAACTACACGTATCCAGATGAAAGATAATGGGTGCCGATAGAAAATTTGAGGAAGTTCCTTACTTAGTGATTGTGCCCTTCGGTTGGTATTGGTTGCATGTTTTCTTGTGTTTATTCTGGGATCAGAAACTTCCCTACTAGGTCCAGCATGCTTCCTATGCTTTCATTGACTATTTATCTTTATTTTCTCTTTTCCCCTCATTCTCTTCTCTTAACAATACCCTCATCTCTATCTGTCTCTCGTGTTAAACCCTGCTAACCATACGCTCCCCAGGTCTACGGGCAATGTTCGCTGCCCGTTGCGAGGAGTACGTCACCCAAGTGGACGAGCTTCAGCGTCAGCTGGCTGTCGCCGAGGATGACAGGAAGACGCTTAATCAGCTTCTACGTCTGGCAGTCCAGCAGAAGCTGGGATTGACTATGAAGCTGGAGGAGCTTGAGGTCGACCGGGAGATCAGGAACACCCGGAGACACACGCCAAGCGGAAACGGACGCGGTCGCGCCCGGCTGCCGCAACAGACGAACCGTCCTCACGCCGGAAGAGAATTTATGTAGAAGATGAGGAAGATGTGGAGCAAGATATTCTGAGGGAGAAGGAAACTTTGAATCGATATTACCGGAAACTTATTAATCCAGCCATCCTCGGCCGAGTCGAGGACCGATCTTGATTATTTTTCTTTATCTCTATTCACTCTTTATTTTTATCTTCTCCATATCGACGATATCTGCTCCATAATGCCATCGGCACTTCTTCTACTTCTTCGTTGTCCGCTTACTCGAAATTTTTATTCGGCGCGTATACTTTTTTCTCACAGTCATTCTATCTTTCGGTTGTTATTCATCGACCTGGAGGGTGTGCGACGATTCCCACGTGTCACGACACCGTCCTCATCGCCGCGGAGAACCTTCACGGAACGTCACTGATAAATCGCGAATAAAATCCAAATCCAAGAGCGTGACAGAATAAATAGATAGAAGCTCTAGAGTTTTCCGTCTCCGCCATTGTTTCCGTTCAACACTGCCGTTAACGGGGGAATCGGCGCCTGCCGTCGCGACGCACCACTGGTACCGTCTCAGCCTCTGTCACAAAAGGATAGAAGCTAAGTCTTATCGTCGAACGTAGATAGACTCTTAATCTTTGTATATGTAACTATAGATATTATTATTTTTATTATCCCGACATCGCTCAGTTCGATCCTCGACGAAATGGGGGAGGAAGAAAGCGACGAAAAAGAAAAGTAAAAGATAAAGGAATAATACAGTCGTTCCACAAGTAAAAGATCTTGTCTAAGGGATTCTTTTACTCTTGAAGTCATAGGAAGATGGCCCCCGTTAAATGCTATTTTATTCGTGGACGGACTGTACGGTCTATAAAATTCCACGACTACGTCTCGCGCATACTTTATGTACCGTTTTATGTAACTTAAAGGTAGCGGTGTTTAACACAAGAGACGATTGTTTAATTCTTATGTCGCGTACACGAATAAGAGACAATATCAATCGCGCTAAAGAGATTAGCCTTTATAATCAAAGTAGACATTCGTTTGATCCATCGATCCGATTCACGTATTTCCGGTTAGTATTCGAGGTCGCAGTTAGGCGGCACTCGAGGACGAAACGAATTTTCGAAAATTTCTAGCCCCCATTACTCGGTCGACGCGTTTTGCGAATCCACGTATAAACCGAAATTTTTCTTTTTTTTTTTCTTTCGAAATTTCAGTGAAATTTTTGAAAACCATCTTGGCAATAGTTCGATACCAGTATATACAATATACATACTATACACAGAGAAGTATATCGATCGCCTAACTTTAAAATGTCGTAACCCAACTAACGTAAATGGAAGTTAGGACATTGCAGAGTTAGGCTATCGGTATAGAGACGTGCGCGCGCACTTGTACACACGTAGTGTGATTAGTGTCTCGACCGGAAGTGACAAAGGGTGAAGAGACGATGCTTCCCTTTGATCCGGCAAGTCGTTTCGTTTTCTCGTCTCTAACGCGGCCTAAAGAAAAAATGAAAAAAAGAAAGAAACAAGAATGAAAAAAAAGAATAGCCATTATCAGTCAGTCATTACACGAAATACGGCAGCTATCGTAACAACTCGACTGTGTATTAATTAACTTTTAATTATTTAACTCGCAATTATTATCCGTTAGATATTTTATTCGTTAAGTCAAATCCATACGATCGAATGCGCCGGGGATTTGCCCCGTCGCGAGATTTGCCAACGGTCAGGTGCAGCTTCCGGTTTATCGCGACTCCCGACTGCGCAACCACCCTCGGCAGCTATCAGCGCAGCCACTCTGCATACCGGAAATGCATTTATCCGCGCAGCCAATGAACATTTTTATTAAAATATTCGCTGTTTCTCTACGTTAAGGAGAACGTCCGTCGCGCCATTACGACTTCCGGAAGCACCAGACGAATTCCTCGCGGCACTTTATACACTCTCGTGGAATTCTTTTATCTTATTTATATCCTTTTTTCTTATCTTCGTCTCCTACCGTTTTCTCTTTTTGCTTCTTTTATCAATTTTCTACGCTCTGCCGTATCGCATTCGCGACTCGCAGCTCACCGACTGCACGGGCGTCAATGAGATTTCTTTTTTTTTTTTCTTTTCAAAACTCGCGCCACAGCGACACGTAAGCATTTCCGCTACTTACTTCCTCTACTACCTTCTTTCTTTAATATATATACATATATACATACATATTATATATATATATTAACGTTAACCGATCGACGGTGTTTTTTCACGTTTGTTGTTAGTGTCGTTGCGTGATCGCGGTCGATTAATACCGCAAGAGAATGGTGTGCTCATTACCAGTATAGTGGTTGTCGCGATTCGTTTTTAACAGGAGTTTACTATTATTATTATTATTATTATTATTATATTATTATATTATATTTGATTATTATTATATTACAATAATTATAGCTATTACCATATTAATATTATTAATAATCGACAGAGATTATCGTCGCCATTCATTACCAGCCTTTATGGCGACGCAAAAAAAAGACGAAGAAAAGAACAGGAGAAAAAGAAGAACCAAGGCGATGTGTACCTAAAGAGAGAGAGAGAGAGAGAAAGAAGAGAATTTTCCTTATCGATCGCTCGTAGATTGTCAATCGATCGAATTGTCGCTATTATATTTTTACCGTATCGATTATATTGTCTCGCCTGTGTCTTTCGCGCTGAAATCTTTAATCTGACGTAACTGCGCACGAAAGGGTGAATTACAGTAAGAAAAAAAAAAGAAAAAATAGAGAATAAAAATGATCCTTTCCTTATCCCCACTTCATCTCCCTACGATATCCTCCATTTCCCATTGTCCATCTCTGTTCTGTCCATGATTTCCTAACGGTGAATTTCAAGCCCCGAATAAAGGATGCTTAACGGCCATAATCAATCGTTCAATGCTGATTTTCCGTATCGATGACTAATCAATGGCGTAAGCCGTGTGGCGCTTAGACACAGGCGAGGTAGCCCAACTTCGTGTCCATGAACCGAGCCAGCCTCAGACCACCGTCCCTTCCTTCCTTCTCGCAGCATCCTGAGGAAACGTAATTTCAGAGTATAACGACAAAGCGAACATAAAATATGTCTGTGCGTGTTTATTTATTTATTTTTATTTTCTCTTATCAGTACCTCGTTCAGTCGGTTGTGCGCGACCGGACGGCCTGGAAGCACCACTTGATTCTGACAGCTGTCAACCAATCCGTCTGTCCTAGTCGAATCCGTGACGTAATTTCGGCGCGTGTCCGTTTTACGATAAAAAAATGTTTTTTTCCCACGTTCGACACATTGGACGCGTGCCTGTTCGCGTTTCCATGAACGATAAAAAAATTATTTTATATCTTTGCGGTTCTAAAGTAACCACTATCTGTAGGATTGACTGTATGCAGTGAACGCGAACACCAGGCGGCAAAGTCACACGCATTGGAACGGCTATAGCGACCACCAATCGGTATCGCGAAAAGCGGTGACAGAATTTCGCAATAATTTCGATATATCCGGTAAATTAACTCTGACATGGATATCACGCTAAAGGAAATTGTTAGAAATCGCTAGCAACTCCCCAGAACTATCCGGTTTTTTGCGCTAGGACTAGTCGTTTTCGATTCACGGTCCAAAAACGAATTTCGTATCCCTGCGCCCCTAGTTAAAAATCAATATTTCTCAAGGATTTTCAAGGGCAATACAGTTTGGTAGGAATAGTGGCATACCTTGGTAGTTATTCAACCAACAGCCATTGACTACTGTATCGCCTATGCAAAAACTAATAACCAATGCAGGCGTGTGTGTCGGGAACACTTGCGTGTACGTTACGCGTACGTGCGTACGTGGTTTAGGATCCTGCAAACCCAATTGTCAAGAATCAATGTTTCTCAACATTTTTTTCTTCAGTTTCTTGGAAATCGTTAGCACTGCCCAGAACCATCCAATTCTTTACGTTAGGCCTCCCCGTTCTCGTGTTATGGCCCAAGAAGTAACAGCTGTATCTCAAATGGACTGCATACCGTGAACACGCCGCACGGCAAATTCACACGCATTGAACGACGACAGCGACGATTAATCGGCGTCGCGGAATAGCGAGAAGAATACTTTCGTCATATTTTCGATACGCGAATCGTGATATTTCGATAACTGTAATATGACTTTTTCTTACCGAAAAGATTGCCGTCCGCAGGATTGCGTTTTGCGCGAACTGTACGTACACACGCGACGCAATTATGTTTTTGTTCACGGAGAAAAGAGGAGGAAAGAACGAAAAAGGAACACGCGGGTACTCTTTCTTGCTCCGATGACGACGACCCAATTTTCTTTTTAATTAATTGCTCGAATAATTAACGTTGCTCCAATGAACTTTGAACTTCCCACGTGGACGTACAGTCTCCGCGCGAAACCCACCAGTGCCGATCACATTAAAATCCAAAGCCAATCGGAATCCAATCTGTCCCCGGTGACCGTAACTTGACGTCCTTTACGAAGTTCCTCTACGCGTAATTGCTCCTTTGCCTTTTTACTCGGAGAATCGCGCGCGCTTATCCTCTTTTTCTTTTTTTTTTTTAATTAAACTTACCTCAGTCTTACGTAACGAACGACGTTACGATTGTATCGACTAGTCGGGGTCTCTTGTTGAATTATATAAGAAAAGATAACCTCCAATAATTGCGTCCCTTTCAGCAGTGTCCTCAGGATGTTGTGCGTTCGGTTTAGACTATAACTATATAGGATTAAATAATAATAATAATGCGGAATGATGACTAACGATTAAAATACATTAATACATGCATACATACACGTACGTATACATATTATATATTATATATATATGTGTATACATTTAACCGTATTATTGAATCGTATTGAGAATTATTATTGGAATTATTATTATTATTAGAAGTTTAATACCTGTAACGTGTGTCTTTAAATTGAAGCTGAGACGCGCGCGCGCGCGTGTGTGTCTTGAATTTGGATTAATGAGGAGTCCGGGGACTCGTTGAACATTTGATTCTTAATTATTTCTTTGTCTACTAATCATTTTTCAGATTATCGTTCTCTCAGAGATGTAGCTGACCGGTTTTTCTTTTTTAAAGGGCTCTGTCCGCAGCATCTCACTGCGTAATGCATTGAAGGATCGACCCGTGAAACTGTATATACTGTAAATGCACGTGTAGCCTTGTACCGTTTAATAACTTAATCGTAGTACGTAATTAACGGGTCCCGATGAATTAATAATTAGTTATTAAAAAAAGAGGGAAAAAAGATAATCGTCGCTGCTCACTCGGGCGTGAAGATGAATTTGCAGCATCCCGTAATCTTAGCATCTGTGCATTGGTTTAGAAAAGTGCGTAGCGCGTCCTGTCGAGGGACTGACTGCCATTTTGAATCAGTGAATTTGTGTTTTCTTTTTTGTTATCTTGAATTGTGAACGTAGCGAAAAAGAAAATTGAGGCAATGTCACTTGGGTAGAGAAGATTGTACGAGCTACGTGATATGCTCGGTCGGTAACTGTTCTGTAATTGAGTACCGGAGTTTCTTGGAAGATGTCGTTGTGATTGCAAGTGAATGAGAGAGAGAGAGAAAGAGAGAAGAGAAATCGGAAAGAAAAGAGAGAGACGTGCGTAGCGTGCGATAGTATCACATTTTGTAACATAAAGCAAAAGAAAAATATAACCATTTGTAACACGATGGAATGATGAGTGCGGCCATTTTCTATCCTGTAATCAGACGCTACGGGAGTTTATTGTTAATTATCATTTGTACTGTAATCAAGTAGTGTTCTTGATAAAGCGTTGGAAGTCTTTCTCGCGTGTCCAATTTGAAATTCTTGACGCATTTATCGAATATTTAGGCGTAAACGGTAGATCCACCGACGCCGTTACATCGCGAAATTATTGGCATTCTTATTAGTTCATTATCTTTTTTTCGAATCTATCTTTTCTTCTTCGTTTATTTATGGCGAGCCGCCAATAACGCGCCAACTTCCAACGTCCTCTTCGCGTCGTATATTTGTACCCGTACGCACGTAAACGCTCCCACGCTCTTCGAAGAACGCTCATTTGTTTCTATTTCTTTCATGCTTTTTCCTCCCGGCAGGATTTCTGTCTTTCTTCTTTTCTTTTTCTCATCTCAATCTTCTCCCTTAGCTACGAGGAAAATTTCCATTGACCCGACAAACACGACGAGAACGCGATACCGGATGCTCCTAATATAACAGGTACTTGTACGGTACTTAGAAGCTGACTGTATTAATAGAAGTATCTTAATATAGAATTACTCGAAGAGAATTCCAACGTGAGAGTTTGGAAATTAATTATTTTTTTTTTGAATCGACTCTCCGTTCGATTACTTATTTCAAATGGTATTTTTCAGTGTCAACCAGTGTCAACGGTTCACTGACGCCGACACGTGGGTCAGGCTTTGATTGGCGGAGAAGAAAAAGTGAGGTTAGGTTAAAGGGAAGTTGGGATTTTTATCGATTGGTTCGTTTTCATTCGAGTTATTTAGTTACTTATCTTTTTCGTGCAGTGGTATGCCGTGTCGCATTATCCCATAATGGACGCTGATCGTCGTATATCGGGCGAAAGATCACGTTCTAGGCGTCGGGACGGCAGTCGGATCTCTGGCGGTTATTTATAAGTGCCGAGGGTCGCCGCTTAACCTTGCCCGACGTGGACCGTCAGGCATGTCACCTCGACGCTTATTACGATGCCCTCTCGTCTTGTCGCTTCCAATTGGGTCAGCATCGCGACGCCCCGATGCTGGTGTCACCAGGATGCCGTGCCCCAATAGTGGAAACGTAGAGGAAGATCAGGATGCCGTGGAGAACATGGCAAGAGAGGTTATATATTTATTTGTATAGCTTTGAGAAGAAGGAATACGTCATTCTGATCGTTGTTATGTTATTGGTACAGTAAGGGTGACCTGGAGGCTACTCTCGAGGATGATGTAATTGATTTGGCGACCTCCAATAAGCTCATCCACAGGGTGCCCTTAATAGTCCTTGATTAAGTCCACCCAGTCCCCAACCTAGTGGAGATCCTACTATCGCTGGCATTCGCGTGACGGCGACTGTGGACCTGGAGCGGAGGACGTCGTATCGATTCCTGGGGAGACGAGTAAAACCGAATTACTTTATCCTTGACTGCTTCGCCCTCCTCTACGTGAGTTCCTTCTACTCCTTTACGCCATTTAATTCCTTGGTAGTTTGACTTCTTTATGTCCTGGATCAGCGTCGTTCCTTGTTGTTCCGCGAGGATGCTCCGGCAAGATCGATCACGGAGATCCAGGATACCCTGGAGTAACACGGATGGAGATACTGGCTTAGTCAAAGATGAAACGTCCCGGAAGACGTCGTTCAGGACGTCAGTGTGATCCTGGTACAGGTAGCAGCATCTTCCATCAAGAATTAATGAGAGTTCCGATATTTAATAACGGTACTCGTGAGGTCCCTAACCTGGGGCAAAAGAGATGGAGGCTCAGCTGATTTTCAATCAGCGAGCAGCCGGCGTCGCGACGCCTCGTTATCATCGCGTTCGCGATAAAGGTACCTGTCAGTGGGTGCAAAGGGGGTCTGATATGTAAGACGCCGAGCGTCGGCGATATAGGGTGAACCCCAGGAGAAGAGGAAGGACCACGCCCTCGCGAAGCGTCGCCGTCGGCGTCGTCCTCCCCACTACTCTCCATACCGGCCGTCCGATCATCCCCGACTTGACTCGACGCCACCGCCGAACATCACAGCCCTGCCGAGCCAGTCTCCCACGAACCACACGATTGTACATGTCGTCGGTATAGACGTCGCGACGCGTCGACGGGCGGGCACGCAATATCTCACCGCACTTTCTTTATACGTTCGGGAAAAACGACGCCGGTGACTATTTTATTTTTTTATTTTCACTCCTACCACACACGTCGCACCCAGTGTCATCTCATAACGGACAATTATTATAAATCTTCTGTACCGATCTGTCTTATCTTTTTCTTTCTCTTCATCTTCTTGTAAATCCGCCAATATTTTCAACGTCGCTTCAATAATCCGCCCACTCGACTTGGTAAATTACGCGAACGACCGAAGAGCGTGATTTGTCACCGCGAGCGACGCCCAGTGTCATCGAACAGTGTGGTTTCCGTTTTACACCACCAATACCCTGTATACCAACATACTCTCCCATACCGGCAAACGTGCCGATAGTCTTCGCGCGACTTCCGGTACATTAAATAGCCGGGATCCCATCCATTTCCGCTTTTCCCAAAGTGTCTAATATCCTTTCAAAGAATCTGCGCGTGTCCGGCTTGACATCCTTAAACGTAGTGACAAAGGATGTTGAAGTCACGGACAGTTTAATATCAGTGGATAAAGGTGCGTTCACACGACCCCTTTAGAGAAGCGAATCCAATTATTTTTTTTAATTTTATCTAGTCTCTTGTTTTTCTTTATACAAACATTGTTTGACGACGCGTCGATAATTGTTTAACGGTATCCGATTGATCCTGCTTTCTCACTCTCTCCCCTCTCTCTCTCCACTCTCTCTCTTTTCATTCTTTCCTTCTTTCTTTCTCTTTATGGTGTCAGTTACACGTGTTTCGCGGTCTCCACGTATAACGTGCAATTGGAAAGATTGTCTGTCAGTGCGTCCAAGCGATATAAATTACCTGGACAACGATTTGACGTATAACAAAGGTAATTAAGATGACAATTATAACAAAGCCTTAATTAAGTCTTTGACTTTACAATTTTATAGTATTCAAAGGCTTGCGTCGACTATGGAGTCAAAGGTTAAATAATTTTTTAACGTCCATATGGATACCTCGTTATCACCATCGAATTGGTTCTTTTGCACTCTGAACTTCGGATGAAGATATTATACATCCGGTTTAACGTACCGTGGAAAATAAATTATTATTTTTCTCACAATTAGTCTCTACGCTGTCTTTCCTTATCTTGATCTCTTTCTCAGTAGTGTCACCTCTTCTCCACTAGTTTGATATTATACGCGACAACAGCGTGGATCAGAAATATATCAATTGATTTGTAAATCTCAGTCTTAATTATGGCTTTAATAATTAATTTTTTTTTCTCAAATTTGACTTTACATTATCACAAGTCTTTCACTCGCATTGGATGTTTCGAATACTCGAAATCCATCTGCACGCATAGATTCAATATAAGTGTACGCCTTCGTGGGCATGTGGATTTGTTGAAAGAAAGAGAGAGAGAGAGAGAGAAAGAAAGTGATGGAGAGTAAAAGAAGGAACAAGAGAGAGAGAGAGAGAGAGCTGGTTTACGTTGCCAGCTGGCTTAGGCACCTCGTCTCTATTCTCTGCTACACGCGCAGCCCGTCGAGTCACTCAAAAACTAAAGCTCATTTTAGAAGCACCTCGAGTGCCTCGGCCAATACAATAATGGATATTGCGAATGAGATACAGGAACTTGGGCGAAAGGGAAAGAGTAAGTGGGATAGGTTGAAGCAGACAACAATAGCAATAAACAGTTACACCAATTGCCGTCGGCGATTGGGAAATGCAATTGAAAATATTTGCCAAATCACAGACTGTACCTGTGTTATACAGTATATTGTATATTATTTTTTTATACGTATACATATATATACTTTATACATGGTGATTGGCAATGAATAATTAACAGGATCTACAGGGATGATGTTTAATGATTTATAACCATAAAAAAGCTTAAATATTGTTATAATTTCAGATTAAAAATGTCGTCTCTTCGTACACAATCCACCGGGGGCGGTATGGCGTCGGCAGCGTCGGCCGCGACCGGTGCCCTCAGCAGCGTCGGTTCCGACAGGACCGTGGCCACTTCGACAACCGCAGCCACCTCTCACACCCACTCGCACTCCCATTCCCACCGGAAGCATCATCATCACAGAAGCAGGAGTGCACCACGCGCACCGGAAAAACCACCCAGGAAGCGTCATCTCAATCCTGGACAGAGTTTGGCCTCCATACCCAGTCAGATTAAACTGTCCATGTTGAATAGCGGTTTGATAAGCTTTGGTGAGTCTTTTCTTCTTGTAATCTTTTTCGTGGACGACTGCTTTGTAACCTGGTACCCTGATACTGAATCGCACTTTTGTTGCACCGTTAGATTTGAATTTTGGAAGTGGATTAGTCGGAGGAAATTTTTCGAATCTCTGATGCTGATGAGAATTTTGAACGAGGATTTGGCAGATGGTACCGGGGATACACGGTTGCGCTTGAACAATGTGGGGAATAAAATTCCCTAGGTAATTCGTACTTTGTACCTCTGGCTTCACTGTGTCCCTTCTGTTTGAACGTTCGAGTAGGTCCAATTGAATTTTTGGGACTCTGTGAGTTGAACGAAGGGTAATTGTATTACGAGGGATATTCAAATCTCATTTACGTTTATCCCCCTCGAAATCGTGGAACGCGGTTAATTAGGATGATAAAACCACGGTTACCAACTTCGTCTCTCCCGTAGTACGCTTTCACGAAATCTTGGACGTTGCTGTACGTAGTTGATGATTATCGTTTTTCTTTTTTAAACCACCTGTCGCGTAACTTAATTTTTCTTCATTTCAATTACACACCAGTTCAGTCTTTCGAGATATCATTAATTACAAGTTTTATCGACAGATACCCTCTGTCGGTATTAAGCAGCTACGCGAGAATCGGTAAAAAGTCTTTTCTAACCTTTAACACTGTACAAGGGTAACGGTCCTAAATTCCCTAGACGCGTTTCGCGATTGTCACGTTTATCCAAGGGATGCTTATCGGCTTTGAAAGTCTCGTGAAATCACCGCGCTATATGGATAACAAATTGTCACGTTAATTTTGTCAGCTTTTGACACGCAAACGGGATCGTTGCTAGGCATATAGGTTGGCAGCAGTGCGATAGGCTGTGCTAGACAGTACCCCAGAGCCAAAGCGTGCGATGATGTGAATGGCAAATTCGATGATTAGCAAGTCAATACCATCGAAGCACTGATTCTGGGGCTTGACTGTTTAGGCATTCCCCTTTTTCCCAGCACCCTTAGCACTTGTCGTCTCGACTTTCCCGCCATTTTGAATCTTCACCTTCTCGTTTGCTCTTAACTTCATTGAAAATTCTCCACTTTTTTCATTCCCTTTTTTTTTTCATTTTGGTAATGCTCAAAGGACTCGCAGTGACGCGCTTCATCCGATATTCCTGCTTCGGGTAAAGCAGATACATCCTCGCTCATTCCTAGGGAGTTTTTTTTCCCCTACGACTCCTTGTATTTATCTTGTATCTTTTTTTTAACGTAATTTCTCGTCCCGCGAGCAAAACCAATAAGCTTTCTCGCCTGGCCCGGTTAGCTCCTCGTTAAGGACATTTTAATCTTGGTACTCGTACTACCAACCTTGCGGGATTGAAATTTCGATTCGAATCTCCTCGCTTTAATGGGCCATTAATTTTACGATGGTATCGCGAACATTTTTCGTCTTGTTCTTGCTCGTTGTACAAAAAAAAGAAATGCGTACGATGGTTAACCCTTAGGATTAATTAATCGTACGAATTGCGTTTACGCACGGAAATTTAACTAGGATTTAATTAACGGCCTTCAAATGACGCGGCATTTCACATCGATGTATACGATTATCGATTGTAATTGGAAGATTTCGATATACGATTAGACGATCGAGTGCACGTACGTTTTAATATCGCTAGAACCCTATTGCGCTCGCTGGGCCAACGTCCCGTAAATGATTAAAAAATTATTTCATATCTTTACATTTACAAAGTAACCGTAATCCGTTAAATTCACTGCATACCATGAACATTCACGCCAAGCGGCAAATTCACGCGCATTGAGCGACAATTATGAAAATTATTTAATATCTTTAAATTTACAAAGTAACCGCAACCCGTTAAATTCACTGCATACCGCGAACATCCACGCCAAGCGGCAAATTCACGCGCATTGAGCGACAATTATGAAAATTATTTAACACCTTTACATTTACAAAGTAACCGCAATCTGTTAATCTCACTGCATACCGTGAACATCCACGCCAAACAGTAAATTTACACGCATTGAGCGACGATAGCGACGACCAATCGGCATCGCGGAATAGCGACAACAATACTTTCGAGATATTTTCTACGCGCGACGCCGTAACTGTAAAATGACTTTTTTTTACCGAAGGGAGTGAGGAAAACGTATCGACAGATCTGACGCCCTATGACGGGCGGATAAAGTGCATATTAATTGCATCAGCATGACAATTGAATTTTGATTAACAACACCGGAACGTTCATTGAGCGTAAAGGGGGAAGAGTCCATTGCGTAATTGTTAGTTGATCTCGTAACAAAGGAAAATCCAATTCCACGTTACGTACACACCGCGATCGTATTTGTACGTCAGTCGCGATAAAACTGCATCCCGTTATATTTAATCCTTGATCAAAACTTCAATTTGAATCTCTGTTGTCTAACCTAACCTGACCCAAGTCAAGCGTTCGCGAATCGCTGACTACCGAGAGTGCAACGGTAATTAATCAACGTTTTGACGTTAATCGTTTATACCACTTGTTGACGCGTTAAATATACATCCATTCCCCTTATAATACACGTTTGCATTGAATAGCTGAAGGAAAAAAAATATATTATATATTTATATATTTATTATATAATATATAGATGCATGAGCTTGCGAATAAATAGCTGAAGTGGCTGCGTGACCAAGTGTGAATCTCACTAGACGATCCGATTAGAGTGGCTGACGTTGGGGTCTGAGGGTACGAAGTGGCAAGTCTAGGTAGGGTAGGTGGGTAGGTTGCTGCTGAAGGTGAATGAAGGTTCGAGGTCGGTGAAGTGTGGTTTTCAGTCAGCATAATGCTGCTCGAGAGTGGAGGTCTTAAGGTTAGGAGGTTGGCGGGAGCGATTGGTGAGTGCTAGACAGTGAGGGGATGAGTAGGAGGGGGTGGGTGGTTGGCGAAGGGGTTACAATAGGGATATACTCGTGTGGCAGCATGATGGGATTGGTCCGTCCGTGTAAAAAGCGTCGGGACGCGACGCGACGGCTACACTCGGAAATCCAAGGAACTCGAGAACCCATTAACCCCATTTTTTTATCGCGGTATGGAAACGTCATCGAGGTTTTACATCCCTATCCGGCATATTATCCCACCTGGTCACCCCTTTACGGGGAGGAGGGTGCATACGTGTGTCCCTGTCGCTCTCTCTTTTCTCTCTTACTCTCATTTTCTCTCTCTTTTCTCTCTTACTCTCATTTTCTCTCTCTTTTCTCTCTTACTCTCATTTTCTCTCTCTTTTCTCTCTTA
>JARQST010000526.1:0-31182 GCA_030142225.1 Pachycephus smyrnensis | reverse complement strand
CTCTCATTTTCTCTCTCTGCTCTCATTATGAATTCTCAACACGGCACACAGGGGGTGGGTTGGCGAAGAATTAGTCGACACTCTGTTAGGGGATGTTTTTCTATGAGGAGCGAAGGGATGGTATTTTTTTATACGGATTTCCTAATCGATGACAAGTATCTGTCTCGCTTTGACGCTTTTTTTATTAATTTTTTTTTTCAGTTTGAAAAAAACTGCCAGATGTCACGAGTCGTTGTCCATTGGGGCGGGGTGGACGGGGGGGGGGGCACCTGTTTTTTCTACCCCGAATCGCTTTTCATATTTCGGAACAACGTGAAAAGTGTCTCGGGACAAATGAAGCCAATTTGCGTGGCCGCCTAATGAGCGTGCGCCTTTCGAGAAGTGCTCGCCATGGAAACCGCGGGAGAGAGTAAGAGAGAGAGCGTGATAATTAAGGGCAAGGTGGGGAGAGCCAATGAGAAAGTAAAGAAAATCACGACGGCATTGTAAACAGGGATAATCATGGATATCCCAACCTGTACGAGTAATCAGACAACCTGATAAAATTGATTAGTGGAATCTCTATTAATAAATTAATTGCAATGCTAAAATAACGTTCTCACCACGCCTCGCGAGTGACAATTTATCGCAGATAATTCTTCAGCGTCTCCTGTACCAATCTGCAGCACATCCGGTTCCTAAATCCCGATCCCCAAGGAATCTTCTTCGGGCAGTATACACGGAGTTTCGGGTTGCCTCACAGAGATCGAAGGACCCTCATGGGTTCCCGTAAGACAGACACGAAGATCAAACAGATTTGGATCCGTTTAACGTGCAGCCTCCAATCCTTACGGAAACGACGGAGATGATGATCCTAAGGGTGTATACGTAGGGAAAGAGACACACCATCGTCGTATGGGTAACCTTAGTTGAAGGGGTCCTTGCCAAGGTGCCTGGGCGAATCTGAAATCCTTGCTACTCCAAAGGTTAGATCTCCCCCTTACCTAACTCTGAAGGTTAGGGTTAGGTTAGGCTATACTTTATACCTCGGTTGGGTCGAACTCTTATACCTTGACGCCGTACCTTGGTTAAGAGTTTTTCTTTTCCCGTGGGATCAAGCCGCCACCACCTGGTTCCTGACCGTATGTGTATATCTCAACGTTACATGCTATACCTATAGGCATGCACGTATGTAATCAGGGGACAAGGACTGCGTACGCCTGCACATAAATTTATATACGGCTCTACGAAGCGTACGTCTTACTGTATACCAGTTAGGTACAGCGAAGCAGCGTCTTTGCTTTGCGCGTAAACTGATTTTATTGATCCCGATATTACTGCGTAGCAGATACACACGTAACAGTGGGACACACGCCATCTTACGTTCTCTTGGGTTTCACGGCTTTACTGGTCTGAAGGGATGTCTGGCTTAGTTATTTTTATTGTTGTGTATGGAAAAGCTATGACCAGGTAAGAGAGGCAGGTTGGTTTGTGAAACGAGCTGTACAGGGAGTCTGAGATTTTTTTCTTTTTCGCTCTAAGATCTTGTATTACTTTTACTTGGTCTTGTCGCGCGACCCGTTTCTATGTAGGCGATACGGTAGTCACGATCGCGAATAGAGTAATGCAAGCCGTGCCTTGCTTATCGATTGTTTATCGTGAGAAGGGGACAGAGAGAGGGAGGCATGGGGGTGTTACTGTGTCTAGAAAAAGAGTGATAATAGATAAAGAGCGACGAGAAGGCACGTAAGGGACGAAAGAATCGGTCGCGTTTTCAAGAGGCCAAGCGACGGCGATTGCATTTGAATCGAATGGGTCGTTGTGCGTAGAGGGTTATCGTTTTATCTCTGTACGTTGCTTGAAATGAAAATTAGGTTAGATTAGGTTTAAGCTGGCTTCGGTTGGTCCGGGGTTTCCTCGGGTCAGGCTAGGTTAGCTTCGATTCGTTGAAATGTTACAAAACGTATCTGCGTAGTCCTACGGTAAGTTATCGATTCTTGGGCATTGTCGAGAACCGTTACGAGACACAACAGTGAGCTTTACACGTTACTAGCAGCGTGATAAGAAAAACGGTGGATTTTCAAGAATTATTCCAAGTTCCAAAATTCGCGTGGCAGCGTCCGTGGGTAGGACGGTTAATATTTGAAAATGCGAAAGCCCAATTTTCATCGTCGTTAATCATTCCCTGCTTTCACTGGACAATTGACACTGAAGTATTGTACCCCTGCGCGTGCTTGACACTCGTCGTATATTTGAATTTTTGGTACGCGGGAGAGGGGATGCAACTGGCGGGTAATTTGAATGACACTCCGCAAGGGGTAATCTTTGGTTTTCACGTGTACCCATAACAACGCGGTACACGAATCCCTTCGTTTAAAGTAATTAGTGCTTGTTGGCGTACAAGGGTGGTATATGCCTGAATATATATATAATATATACATGTATAAACATGCGCATGCGCACTGCGTAAATATATATATATATATATATAGGTGCGTATAACCTGAACCCTGTATAACACGTTATTCACATAGAAACACTACCCTGGCGTTCATTAATGACTCCGACAGGATTCTCTTAATCATTCCGCGCAGTGAGTTTACTCTGGTAAAATATACAGGAAAGAGAAAAAAGGAAACCGAATGCGGTTGATACGCAACGAGAAAGCGAAAGAGAGAAAGAGAGAGAGAGAGAGGGAATGATAACGAATAAATTTCTTTAAGGCAAAACATGATTCGTTGACGGTGGCTAAAAATTGTTTTGTTTTATATACATTTCTTTTCCGTCTTGTACCGTAAAGCTTAAATTCCCTAGAGTTTGTATGGTGGATGCCGTATTGTTACGAAAAATCCCTAGAGACTAGGGAAGCGTGAACTCGGAGGTCAGAGGTCAGGGTACGAGTTTGTCACTAGCTGACGGTTACGAAACTTATTGTCGAATAAGTTGCCAATTGGTACCAACGTCACGACGGAAAAAAGTACCATACGACTTTGAAGTTGCTCGCAAATTTTTATCCCACTGGTACGCTTTGCACGGTTTAATCCCAAATTGACTTTGGTTTACCGTCAAGATCTTTTTTTGTTTTTCTTCCGTTTTTGACTCCGTTTTCCTGTTTTATCGTTAATTCACGATCTTTTCGACGACGTTGTAAACGCGTACGAGACTCGAGAGTAACGGATAAACGTCAGCGAGGACTTTCGAAAATGGAGGCGATAATTGAGGATTAATTGTTTTCGTTTGCTCTGAAGTTGGCGCCGCTCTGACTGAACCTACGTCCCGTATGACGACGTATTTATCGGCGTCGCGACGCCGTATACCGATAGACTATGTCGAAACGGACGCTTCTCGCTAAGACGGACATTAAAGTATTTCTCTCTACTTAATACAGGGTTATTCAGTCCAAACGCATCACCTGAAGTTAGCCTTTTTTCATTTGATCTCTACGATAGTAGAACCAACTTCAGTTGGGTGCGTTTCCACTGAATAAGCCTGTATGTAATTATACGTGTGTCGTCTCTTATATCGCTTGTATATACGCAAACGCGGATACGCAACAAGACTGTCTTTCGTGAAACAACCGGTAGGCCTCGATCAAACATAAAACTTCATTGATTTATCCTCATAGTCTCTTTTTCTCGTATTAATTTATAGTTTACAGCTATCTATATCCGCCTAACCACTAGACTTGCACTCCGTTTGCTTTCTGCTGGGGTTACAGAGGTTCCTGACCCGACACCGTATACTGTACATATATATATGATATACTGTATCGTATATATGCATACTAGATGCCTGCCAGTAGAATCGTAGACTATACATGGCTGACTGGTTGCAGAAATTTCTACTGACTTTAACGGCTCTTTCCGTCTGATCGTATTATCGAGGGGTTAGTACGTGGAAAAAAATGGCATCCGGTATTCTGTGAATTGACCTTAAATCCTATCGTGGGTCAAATTCTTCATGCTTGATGGGTATAGCGTCTGTCGGTTCCTCCGTGTCTACTTGTGCGAATCTTCTGTGTGCCAGCTGTTCGATAGGTAAAGGTAAAAGAGTATCTTGATTTGAATTTTGCCAGGAATGCGATATTAGGGGAGTGGGTTTTCAAAGAGCGACTACCAGCCGTGTTCAGCTGTTTACACGGGGGATGCACATCCTTTGTGACTCTTTAGCCTTGTGGAACGAAATACTTTATTGCTTTTTACTTGATTCTCTGCATATATTAGCCGTTGCATTGAATTTTTTGGTTTTTCTTTTCTTTTTTGCTTAGTCTCTGCACTGCGTGGGGCGCGAAATTGAAAAATGTTACGGGTATCCATTTGTGACTTGTGGCTTTTCATTTCACTCGCTGCGTGCTTGCTGGAATTTACGTTGGTCTCCTTTATTTTGCTGTTTTCGCTCTCGTGGAAACTAAACTGTGAAACGGTTTCAAGGACTGCCGATAGAGAGAAAAGGAGAGAGAGAGAGAGGGAGAGAGAGAGAGAAACTACCAACCTGCATGCTGTCTGATTAAAAAAAGGGGCAGCGTCGTATGTAGATAAAAGAAAAAGAGAGAGAGAGAGAGAGAGGGGGGGAGAGAGAGAGGGATATGGAAAGAGAGAAATATATTGAAAAATCTTTTTCAACTTTTCTTTACTATAAACTCCTCGTTTCGCCTACCTCCGTTGCTATAGGAACTTGTCTGCTCGCAGGCGGACTACGTGAAAATAAAATGAAATTCTTTTTTTTTCCCTCTTTTCCTCAGTCTTTCTTATTTCATCTCTTGGTTCCTTTCATCCTGAATCTCTTGCTCTTTCTCTGTTTTTCTCTATCCGTTTCTTTGACTCTCCCACCTTCCTACTAAAAATCCTCTCACAACCTTCCGACCTCGTAATTACGGGAGATAGAACTCCCTGGTATTTATCGCTGACGAGCTTTTTTGACATCCTATATATATATAGGTATAATATACCTAGACGAAGATACAGGTAGTTTCACGTCGCTGAAATTAGGGCGATCTCTATTGAAACCACGTGTCGCATACTTGTCTCGAGTATCTCGACTCTACCGAGCTCGCGGAAAGTGCATATATACTGTATCTTTTTTTTTTAATACTCAAGAAGAGAGCGTCACTGAATATTTTTTTTCTAAAGACTTCTCAACGTAGCTTGGCTTTGAAATTTTCAATTTTACACATTCTTTCGGAAGTTTCCTCCGTCTTCGAACGAAGTTCGTGCGCGACAGCGAAAAATCACGGTCGCTCGTCCACTGACGTAAGACGACCCTGATGCCGCGGCTTCCCGTTACTATTTCTAGACCGTAGAAGCTCCGATACGTAGATCTTCCTATTTACTTTTGTTTCTGACTGTACGTATATATATACACACACACACACCGGCAGGAAGCTTTTAGTCACAGAATTAAAATGACAACCGGCCTGTAAACAAAATTGTCTATAGTCTGTACTTGTTTATTGTGATATTCGGATAGACTAAGAGCAGAATAAATTTGGTAAATAAACGTTGCGATAACTACGGTATAATATAGAGGTACAGTCGGTATAAAAAAATGTATAGTATACCTTATTTGTCTTAGGGAGAATATTTTCTAGATTGTCTGTATTCATTCGAGTTTCCGGTGTAATCGTATACTAATGACGTAAGGCGATTAGTCGTTTTATCGACCGAGATCGTGGGCGAACTCCGATTGGTCACAATTGCATTTCTTTATTGGGCTTCAGCGGCCATTGTTATTTTTCGACACGACGTTACTTAATGTTTGGACATATCGATTGCTTTATTTTAGTACAGCGACTCGAGTCGTACTCGCGATTATGCGAATCGGCAATTCTCGGCGAGACTCGGCAATCTTCGTGATCGTAAGGTATAAACACTTTTCACTGTGAGTCGTAATCGGTTGTACCGGATCTTTAGGTAATATCGAGGCGTCGTGGTTGTAGGCTAGGGACTTTTTCTTTCTTTCTTTCTTTCTTTTTTTTAAGCCAAGATTTTCATCGAATGGGACACGTGTGGTCGCGACGGTGAAATTAATTAATGGTTGCCTTTTATTTATTTTTTTGTTGTTAAGCGAGAGAAGGAAAAGCGTGAAGTTTGATTTTTCGTATTTTTTTTCTTATTTCTACCACAGTTCTTTGTTAATAATATTTATTTGTAGATTTCACGATTTCGGAATGTCTGTTATTGATGCGCTGGATTAACTGTTCCCTTTCTGCTTGTATGCTTTTGGTTCTATCTTCTATCCGCCATTTTGCATCGCCCGGAGCTCTTTCGCGGGAAACGGGCGACTGCCTTTCTCGACTGTCGAAATGTCGGTTCCGCGGCTTTTTATGGTCAGATCAAAGAGAAGGAAAGAGAGAGAGAGAGAGCACCGTAGGCTCTCTATAATCTCGATGATTTATCTTCCTACCGGAAGAACGGCCATTATTAAATTCATTTCTTCCGCACCAATGATCACGACGCTACTCAAATGAAAGTCATATTGAAAAAAAACGGTGGAGGACTTTGAATGGGTTGCGAGTAGAAGAAATTGAAGAAAAAATTTAATAAAACTTGTCCAAGATAACCCAAGACAAATTGCAAGTTGTACAATAATTATTTACATTAAAAAACTGCAATTTGTCATTATCGATAATTATTAATCGTCCCACAGCGATATCGATTACAGATTCGTTATCGACCGAGTTAAATTATCGTCGGTAACGTCCAATCGCCTGCGACAAATAATGCAATAAAATCGATATATATTTCGTCAAGTCTATTTGAATTTTCATTATTGATAATAGACATCGATCGCGTCGTTATTTATATCCGTCATTGATCGAGTATCGCTTTATCGGAATTTCGGTAAAGTTCGCGTAGATCCATTTAAAACGAGCTCTCACTTAAAAGGCGAATTCGCTTTGTCGCTTACCTGAAAATGCCAAGGGGGATTCCCCGTGCGCGCATGCGCATCGCGGTTACTTTAATCGTTGGTATGCATTAAGTAAATAGGGAATGCGATATACAGAGCGAAGAAGCTTGCGGGAAAGTTGTTGCTGCGTCCCGGTCCATCCGTCTTACCGCTACCCTTACTATAACGTTCTATGGCCAAAAATAATTCTCCGACACACATAGGCAGACGCGTTACCAATAAGCCGCGTTTTCATCGCCTATACGTAAGCATCCGACACAGACCTCCCTTTTGGAATTCTTATGTAGCGATGATCGCGCAGGAAAATGCCACGCGGCATAAACTGAATGCGTGTGAAAGTTAACACCGCCATCTTGGAATAAAAAAAAAACAACGATGTGAAAAAACAAGGGAGATATTTAAAAAAAAACATTTTTTGCATGTACGCCATTTTTTTTTTTTTTTTTCAAAAAATGAAACTTGTGCTAGGTTATGCTAACCTCACGGCATCGTTGCGCTACGAACCCCAATTCGATACCTCTTGTTGTTTTCGAGAAAAGACCGTTTCGAGAAAAAAATCCTCCGTGATGTAAGAAACGACGGGAATGTTTGTAATTTCGGAAATTAAAAATATTTTGAAAAATGCAAGAATTTTGTGTGATAAATTGTTCTACTATTGATACGTAACTGGGTGGTGCAAGCGCGAAGGATTGTTCTGAGGAGGTTTTGTCGTACGAGAAAGTCATTGTGTTAGCCTAGCGCAACCTTATAACGGGTTAACGGGTGACTCGATTGAATTTTATTCTTAGACAACTTTTACGCTCCTCCATTTTCTTTCACCCCCCCCCCCCCCCCCCGTTCCTTCAGGAGTCATTGCTTTACTCTCTCGACTAGTTTACTACCTGCATCGATGCACTATTGTTCCGTAGGTACTTCCGTGTTGGTCTCATGGTCTTTTTTTTTTTAATAACAAATTCAACGTTTTTCGAAAAAAAATGGATTAGATTGTTCAATGACGAATGGTCCAGGTCTATTACGACCTTGCAGAATGATTGATGATCCTGCTTTCCTGAGTCCTAACAAAGTGATCGCCAGGATACTCAAGGCACGAAAAAGATAGATTTAGCAACCCCCAAACATCACCCCTTTTTTTATATCTACATCTTCTGGTTTTTTTCAATTTATTTTTTTTCTCTACCAAGAGAAATTCTGATACGACTTATTCGCAGCCTCTCGAATTGACGCGTTTATATATACATATATATGTGTCTCGCGGGATTATCATTATCATTATTACTATGCACATTTATTACACGCAAAAATTACCTATTACGTTACGTGCAACAGGTCATGGTCCACTATGCACGAGTATAGGAAGTGTGCGGTTATCATGGTTTTGCGAGAGTGAGTCAGCACGCGAGTATATATCTATATACGTAAAACGTTTGATGAACGTATTTGTGGAATATCATAATAACAGTAATACCGCAGCATCGTATACAGGAATTTCTGGATGGATATGAAAAGATCCATAAAATGTCTATTTTTATTTTATTACATGTAAAGTCAGAACCTTGTAATCGAGTCGATGCGTTTCGCAGAAGGAGAAGAGAAGATTGCGCGAAGAGAGATAGAGAGAGAGAGAGAGAGAGAGGAAGGAAGAGAGACGAAAATTGGTGACGTCACTTCCAGGATGACCAGTTGGAGTCTTTGCGGCGGACATTTTGAATAGTGGTTCGCCTATGCTTAACGGCAGCCAGTAGTATAGCGGTTTACGGTCAGACGCGCGTATTCCTGCCAGGTAGAGTGGCGGACTTGACATTGACAAATAAGGATCCCCTGGTTAATGGCCGCAGTATCCTGTGCTGGACAAAAGGATATCCCCGAGAAACATCAGACGTCAACGGGGATGAAAAAAAAAAACGTATTGAAGTAGCCGGGTGGTAAATTTGTTTCGCGCCATTTTTGTTTGTCTCTCTGTCTTTTGTTACCTTCGAGCTTTCGCTTAACTTTATGCCAAAATATTTCGCGAATTCTATGCAAAAGTGCCGTTGAATTGTCAACTCGAACGTATTTTCTGCTTCTGTCAGTTTCATGGAAACTCTCAAATCCTGTCTGTCTGCTTCTGCAATCGTTTTTAATGCATCGCGTAGAGGCGTAACGATATCTCTTGCGAAGGAGCACTGATAAATAATTGATAAGAGGATAGAGCCTGAGTCGACGTATGTGTGTATATATATATGTAAAGAGAGAGACTCCAATGATAAAGCGAGGAAATATATTACGGGCGGTAAATGAGAAGGCGCCTTGAACGTCGTGGAATATAGTATACGCGATTGTCACTTAAGAACGGGAATCCCCGAAAGATCGTGGTACACTGGTGGCTCCAGCTGGGGAGCAGTGGAGAGAAGCTTTTGAGTGAATGAAAGAGGGAGAGAAAGAGAGATAGAGATAGAGACAAAGACAAAGAGTAAAGTGTCACTTAGTCGGTAAGTATGCAGAGAAAAATAGTAGAGAAGAAAAAAGAAAGGAGAGAAAAATTTAAAGAGAAGAAACGGGAAGTCAATAAAGAATAATCAGAATTCGACGTAGCCATAATGTAAGACACTTTTCTATACGGTAGAGACCTATATCTTAGAATTCATGAAGCCCAAAGGGGATTTTCGTGGTTAGGTTGGTAGTGGCCCTTACCGGGATCCATATTGATCCACGGGGATCTATTTAAAGTGGGTTCTACTTGTTAGAGAAGAAAAAGGTTAGGCTACGTATCTATACAGGGGTAATCCCCCAGTAGAAAATCTCTGTCGATCCTTATAGGCTTGTCCCACTAGGACTCGGATGTGTTTTTCTTTTTTTTCTTTTCTTTTCTTCCTTTTTTCTTTGAATATAATTTTACATTTTCAACTATCACCGACAAATTTACTGGATATCGATAGATACCAAATCGAATCCATATATATTAACGTGAGGCGTTCTAGTGATTTTTTAAAGCCGGTTTCACACCGTTTACAAAGTTCGCGAAAATTCTTCCCTAGATTCGATAAACCCTGTACGAAGCTCGCAATAAATTTCCCCAGAGTTTTCCCTAGAGGGGGTGTCTCTCTAGCCGATTTCCCACTTGTGCCACAGGGAACGATACGTTACGGTCCTGAAAGACGGATGAGAATTCGCCTGATAGGACAATCTCATTGCACCCCTTGAACACGAAGTTATCGCAGACGTCGAACCTGGCGCGCACGGACACGAGCTTTTTCCGTTGGAATTTCGAAAGATACGTTTACGAGGTAAATCCATTGATAATAATAAAATGGAGGATTCTCGGGGCGTTGATACAAAAAAAAAAGAAGAAGAATCTCGCAGGATTTTTCGCCATTATCGTTCGTTCTTCCAGAAGGGAAGAATTAATCTCTTCTTTTCGTTTTTTTTTTTTGGGGGGTGGGGGGAAATTTCCAACAACTGCGAATTTGCCAAAAGAAGAGAGTAGCGCGCGTGCTTGTTAATGGAATTTTGAGATTATTTTTTCGTTTTATTTACACGATTCTCCTTATACCACTTTTACGAGTATCCCCCGTGTAAAATGGGCTAAGCGTCCCCTCCCTCCCTTTTTCTTATTGTCCTGACAAAATGGCGGTTACTCGAAACGACTACTGAAAGCCTTTCCCCTCGAGGAGATACTTTGCCCACGAAGCTTCGAGCAACTACAGCAACCCCTTCGATCGGAAGCATCACTTGGCCATTCCAACCAGCATCTTTGAGTAAGCATCCCTTAGCCTTGTGAAAAGATCGATATATATACACACATACACACGTTGGATAAGCAGTACACAAGTACTTGTATTCCTGAGCCGATGTCGAGATTAGGTGGCATCCATCAAAGGGGTGGGGGGTGGGTACGAGCCATTTCCTGGTTGTCGGAAACGGGGATTCAGGTACGACCCTCGCGCGTCCTCCTTTTCGAGATTGGCTAAATCGACTTGGCGCGAACCTACGAAGTATAAAATAATAGAGTCTCTGATCAATTTGACAATGATCCCTTTTGGGAAGTGATTGCGATACTATGCTTTTTCGAAATAATTATATCTTGCGAAAGTTCTTCGATAACTCGCTCGAGCGACCTTAGACAATTGTCTTAATATCGTATCGTAAGTAATATCGTATTGTCGGAGTATCTAAGGTCGGTGTTAAGATTTTCTTAAGTTTTCCTATACCGATCGTGAGTGCGAGAGAGAGGCTCTTATGGGCACTCGCGTGAATCAGAGAAGGACGGACGTAACGGCGGAGGATTTTCGGGATGCGATACGAAAATTTTTTTTATTCCTCTTCAAATTTTGAATATCATTAATTCGTGCTACGTCACTTTCGTATTTGAAACGGTTTATATAGGTTACGACCAATGAAACTTTCAATGGTAAACAGTACATTCGAGAAAGACGTGTTAGGGGGTCGTCCGTGGATTCGGACGATCGATATGTTCGTCTCTCTCTTACGTACGTAAACGCGCATAGGGTTCTCTCTCTCGCACTCACGCTAGTTATAGGAAGCAACCGAAAATCTTGAAAAAGAGCAAAACAAACGAAACCCTTTTAAAATCGGTTAACCACGCTGGAGATCTGCCAATGAACGTCGAATAACCTCCCCCTCCTTACTGTCTGTCAAAACGGTGCCAAACGGTGCTAAACTATATCGTGACAGTTGTCAAACGCGACAGGCATTACTACTGGGTGTACTCGTTTTACACCTTACTGGGGCTCCACGATACGGATCGATTGAAAAAAATTCCTTAGTAAATATTCCTAGCCTCCATTACCTGTCGCTTTAAACTTCGATCTTTACCATTGTACCTTTTTTCCCGCCTTTTTTTTTATATCGCGCAAACAAGCCTTCTCTCTCTCTCTCTCTCTCTCTCTCTCTCTCTCTCTCTCTCTCTCTCACGCTTCGATAATTCCAACGTCGATTATCATCGACCTCGCGGTATTATATTTCGAAGGTGCCAAAGCAGTCGTTATACTTGAAAAGAAAAAAATATTCACGCGAACCTATACATACAGCGGCCTGCCACTAATTGGCTTATCCGATAATGAAAAAGAATTTTAAAAAATTGATATCCCGACGAGATAACAGGATGTTATCAAAAATTACCACTCCTCGTAATCACGACGCCGTACGTAAAGCTAGGTTAATTATTCGTCAATTTAAACGGACCATTTAATTTGCGAGGCAGATGGGAATCTCCCGCAGATACGGGACCGGATGCGGAAAGACGCTTTGGATTTGTTCGCCGTCGACGAATTGAAATTCAGCGTCAGATATTCCGGCTATCGCCTCTCAGGGTAATGGTAGGTAGCATAACTATGTCGGGTAAATATATACCATATATATATACCCAAGTTTACTATGTATAACCACTGGTATAACTAACGCTCGAAAGATTCATGGGCGAAATGGCGCCGCGACGCCGTCGCTTTACCGTCCGACGACTTTACCGTTTCTCGTATTTGGCCCCCACCCCCCGCAGTCACCCTGGAAGTTTCGATATTTTAGGTTTTAAAAAAAAAGGGAAAAAGCAAAAAAGCAAAGTGAATAATACGAGAGTGAGAGAGAGAGAGAAAGAGAAAGAGGGAGAGAGGATAAACTCGTAAAAATTGACTCTATAATATTTATGAATTTTGCACACGTCACGTGACCTCTGTACACCGTATGATTTTCGCAATTAACAGCAACGCCCACTATTGCGTCACGTAGGACGTGTCGCCGCATAGACGTAAGAAATATTTCGCGGCCATTAGAGGGTCAAAGTAAGGTCGGTTAAAGTCCATTAACCGATAGGCACCGTCTACTTACTTGATACCTATGTTTGGTATTACCTTTGTGCTAGAACCGCGTATGCTCTGGATGTACAGGGCGTTTCATATCGTTGGAGTGGAGTTGGAGTTAAAGATTATATAAGTAGGATATCGTGTACAGGACGCCATGGTTATTTCATTGCGTGTTAGGTATCGCCGTGGGGTCTCCCAAGTTGTAACGTAGTTTCTCTACTTCCGGTTGGCCTTTGGATAACACTGCTCATGACCCCATGACCATCTTGCCCCTAGGTGCATGTATATAATTGATTTGTTAGAATGACGTTTGGGTGATCTCGTGAACCCTGAAATCTGGATGCAACTGCATCCCCACGACGTCCAACGGATCTTTTGCAGTTGCGACGCGTCTGTTTCGCAGGGGGTGGTACCGAGGGAAACATGGCTGTAGATCTCTGTAGGCACTGTACCATTTTTTGGATGCACCGTCGCCGGTGCATTCTTGCATGCAGTTGGTGTATGAACTTTGGACAATGCATTGGCGTCATTGACGTATCTGTCAGATCGAGTAGCTTCCTCCTCCCCCTTGTATATTTCGTTGGGTCGACTGTGGTTTCCAGTCAAATTCAATCTGTGCAACTGCAGATGCATTTGCGACGGTGAGTCGGGCGTCTCTGCGGCTGCAGGTGGGACGTGCACTTTGCGAGGATAAGTGCATTTCTGAGAGTGGAAATTTTTTTAATTAAATTCGAGACACATCTCGCACCTTGGTGTGACAAGAGTCGCTAATAACTCAGTGGAAATTTGAATAGCTCGTATGACTGATGCAGGTTGCAGTTCTCTTTGTTTTACGTGCAGACTGAAGAGTGCAGAGTGAAAAGTGCATGCAGACAAATATACTGTAAATTTTACTCGACCTGCTGGAATATTCAATTATATAACGTACGTCACTACTTTTTCTCGGAGCTTGTTAACATCTCGCCGATAGCAGACCACCGCCGCGACGCCTGCCGCTCGTGGACGGTTGATAGCAAAGTAAATTTCGCGTCCCGACGTCCCGCAGGCGCCTGAATTTATCGCGCGCACCTGCCTACTGAATGGCCGCTGATTTCTCCAAGAGGAGATGATGATTGCACGCGAAGGCCAATCAGAAGCGAAGTGTGTGTATATATATATATGTATACGTAGCTTTGATAACGTAAGAGAGTCGCTTCTGATTGGAGAAAAAGGATTGGTTGAATTTTCTAAAAAGAAAATCCCATTGACAATCATCTCAATTTCAACAATATCAATTAGCAATTTAATAAAATGTATTGAATAATTTACCGTACTTTATACAAGTCCTCCGTTAATTATTTACGTGCGCTAGTGAAATTGTGTTTTATGTTTTTTGAATTTTCCCGCATTTTTTTCTGGCGCTTTCTGTCGTTATACTTCTTTTCTTATTCTATTATTATATTATATTTAGTGTATCAAGAGACACGCTTTTATGTATCAACCTGTATTTGGATATCGCGTACGTGCCTTCATCCTTATATGCTCACGTGGCAAAAAGATGTCGGCGCGCGTTCTATCGCGCGGTGCCATCTTTCTTTTTTTTGCGGTTTTCACACATCCACGGGAATTTTCCGGTGGGGTTACCCCGCGTCGTTGGTATCCTCTGGACGACATTCTCGTGGGGATAAAAGCTTTCGTCGGGAGGATGGCCTGAAAGGGTAGAGAGAGAGAGAGAGGTAAAGAAATATATATATATCTGTACGTGTACACGGAGGAGAGAGAAGAGGATAAAAAATAGCAGGAAAGACAGAGGAAAGAAGAGAAAGAAACAGAGTGCCGGGTGAAGCGAGAAAATGATAAAGGAACGAGACTATTCATTTTTATTTTTATTTATCTACCTTGCGACCATACACTAGAGATTTCGCAGATCCTATAAAGCTCTTTCTCATTGGATCTGAGCTTCTTCTGCAATTTATTTAGTAACTCCATATCTCTTTCTCCCCCCCCCCCCCCCTCTCCCTCTCTCTCTCGCAATATTTCAAGACTGTCCTTATGGGTCTCTGAAAATAATTTTCTATCTTTACACCATTTGAATTCCCCTGATATTTTCCCGCTCAAATGACTGTCCGATGCGTCATGCACTGGTGCAACGTAATATTATACCGTGTCGTGCGTGTTCACATATGTCCGATCCAGTGCCTTCAGACGTACGTTGAGGGTCCTCCTTGTTGTAAGACACGTGTTGGAGTGCACCCAAACACAACTGTGTCAAGGCGGCTTTTACTCTTTCGAACATTCCCTAAAGCCCGGTTCAAAGTCACACGCCACGTAAATACGGTTAAATGACCTAGGCTGCGTTTTAATCGCCGAGGCGTCTATTAGCGTCGCGACGCTCCATTTACCCGTCGGGTAGGCACTGTCGCTCTCTGTGGTACATCGAGGGGAGGTCTCCTGCGGATAAGAATGACACGAGAAGAGAAAAAAGTCGTGGAGAGAATTCAAAGCCTCGTACACACACCTACTGTGGTCGCGTAAGAAATTCAGGTCGCGTACGACCTTAATTAGCAGTGTGAACTGAGGTTAATCGGAGGATAAACTGATAAATAAATGGCAAAGGATTTTCTCCTTCTTCTTATACACTCGGAAAAACTGTCAAACCATTCGAAATAAATGAGGTTATAGACGTTTACTTTCGCGTGAAAAGAAACTTCCGGTCTCTTAACCTTACTTTGTTTATATAATTACTAAACACCACTTCCGGTTTTTAACCTATAACATCAATCGTTCGTTTTCCCAGAAGAATTTTTCGTTGAATTCAAAGGCAAAGGCAGGCATCGATCTTTAGGTTATGTATCTTCACTTCGATCCTTATCGATAGGTGAATAACTTCACTCTGTATAACCTCCTGTCTAACTATACTGCGGGGAATGACTGTGCATCTATTCGTTTAGGGTGGTATGCATCTTTTATTAAACGAAACCACCACCTCCTCCTCCTCCTCCTCCTCTTCCATGCGGGTGAGTGTACCTAGGATACGGTATATGGAATTCTCGTTGGAATTCACTGTCTGGGCGAATTCCACGTCGCTTCCACTTAATGCAGAGGAGTTTACGTCTGGGCGTAACGTTAACGGTAATGCCGACAGTAACAGGATGCTGCAGTCTGACAATGCCAACTGGGTCAGGGTAGGTCTCTACACGCATTGCTTGCCTCCGCTTCGTGGCAGTAACTAAATTTCAATGTACCATTTGTTTTAGATATTGAATAAATCCGTGAAACTGACAGGTCAGATTTCGTCGCTTGTGACTCGTTGACGCGTCCTGCCATAAGTAGCGAGGCTCATTTATCAAGATGACGATTGGATGATGCTAGTCGGTATTAGGGGTTGACAATTTTTGGTAATAAAATTAATTTACCTATTTCTTTCAAAAGGGACACGGCTATGAGCTTTTTCGAGCCTGTCCTTTTCGGGATCTTCTATACCGACCTGCGGACAGGGGATGAAACGCGACGAGTGCTTCCTGAAAGTTGCCTAAGGGTTGTTATTCTAGTTCGTACGTGAGGGTTGTTCGAAGATCCTCAGGCTTTGAGGACATTTAAATGTTAAAGAAATCGAATGCCCGGTTTTAACCATGTGCTTATGTGCTTTAAGTGTATTATGCTGACCTAACTTAACTTTGCTACACCCTTGCCATCCTCGTTTTCACCCTTCAGGGTGTATGGGCATAAAGGGAACTATTCTCTGAGTGATAATTAGCGGTAACTGTGCCAAGTGGAAGAATGTAAAAAAAAAGTCTCAAAATCCTACTGAATAGTGCTCGAGTTGCTTTAACATGTTACACAAAGCCATACACATGCTTTGTCATCCCTTAAATGATCATCATAATAAATTACTATAATTACATAGAATAAGGAGTCTCTGTCTCCAATAAAAATGACAAACCTTGTACTTGTGGGATGGAAATCTCGAATATTCTTATTTCTCGTGTCATTTAGCATTTTGTATATCAATAATCCTTGTAACGATTAATCAAAGCTATTGTTATTGGAAGCTAATTAAAATTGCACAATTGCCAATCCGATTAGACTGTTTAGTAGAGCAATTAAGCACTCCTGGTTGAGACGCATTGACATTCCCCTTAATAGAATATTGCAATTGTCTCGCTTGGGTCAGTAATACTACTCAGCAGAGACGCCCTCGTTATGCAACCGGCGCAATCCAATGGCCACTTTGCATATTGAAATTTATCGTCTATGCAATTCTCTTGTTTGACAACAATTCTACGCACGTCGTTAACCTAATGATAACAATACGTCTGTCTATACACGTATCTATCTAACTAAGGAGCTATCGTACAGAATAAACGTCAATATACCCATAACAGGTATACATATACATTCTCAGAATAATTGCAAGCACTTAGATGAAATATTATCCTGGCTGACATAGAAATCAACCCTTAATTTCATTTAAATTGATACTCCCCACCTTTGATCAAGAAAAAAAAACAGTAAAAAAGTTTCTTTTTTCAGGCAATACCAGACGAATGTTAATTCTAAAGCAAAGGTTTAAGGTTGTTGTTAATTGCTTATAATCAACGTGAAAGGACACCCTAATGTTTACTGGCGACGAAACAGAGTCAAAAAAGAAAGAACCTCGCACCCCCTGGAATTATCGCTAAAGAAAATTGCACAAAGGCTTTTGTCGCCCCGAGATTACGTGTAGCTCATTCCTCTCGACTATTTTCACCTTTTTTTCTTTTTTCTTCTTGTTTCTAGTGCTTGCCACGTACTTCTTCCGTTCTTTTTTCCTTTTTTTTTCACGAGCGCAAAACAATGCTGGCTATTCGAAAATCTTAATGAGCCGTTAACTTCGCTGGAGTTGCGACTCGTTAACGTTTTCGGGTAAATTCAGGTCAATTGAGGCGACCATTAAATTCGCACTGGCGAGTCGTGTGCAACGACTTCGCGATAACTTGACGATTTAGACCACATAGCGTTAGTAGTGACTCTCTGCGCATATGTATATACATATATCCATTACCTATGTAACACATAGTTTATATATACATGTGTATATATATATAATCTATATAGAGAAGTCAGTCGCGTGTAGCTTGTTATATCTAGAATAAATATATATACACATATAGTATGTAACTTCTTGACATATGCAACATACTTCTTGAATATATATATATACTTTTGAGTATATATATGTATACTTGAGTATGTGTATATATATATATACACTCAAGAAGAAAATACCTTAGATTCGTATAAGCACAGTGATGCTGTAGGTAATTATAAGAAAGATTTTATTAATAATTAAGACTCACGTGATACCATAAAATATCATGTATGGTGTAATCACTTGAATTATTAAATAAAAAGAGATAGAGATAGAGACAGAGAGAGAATTCGAAAAAAGGTTTCCTATATGTACTAGGTTAGAATGTACTTCTTGAGATTGTAAAAGTTACTGGCAACGAGTGGAGAAAATTCTCTCTTTCTCTTTTTATATTCTCGTTCCTCGCTTTTATCCCTTATTCTCTTGAGGTACTTTTATTTTTCAAACAGCCGAAGAAATCAGCGGTATCGGTACGACCCTGCCGACAGCGCCCACCGAACTTTCTCAGTATCCAAAACTCTGCGAGCTTCGACGAAAGTTTCCGGTTCTGTATCGCGTGGAGTTTCAGGTGAGTAATAAGTAATAAAAGTCTTACTAGAATTGCATTTAAGCCGTCTGTCCGGCAAACTAAGTTAGTAATAAGTGCATGGCACAGTATGGATCCGTAAACAAAATGGCCGAATGCATCGTAGAATTAAATGCCGTCCAGTCTATTTCGAATTTCGAAGGCGTTGATTAGAAAGAAAAAGGAAATTTCTGTCGTTTTTCGAGAATATTTATCCCTTACGCCCTAAATTCACGACTTTTCTTGATGAAAGACAGTGTATAGATAATCTTACTGTAAATGGAGGCGCCCGTTCCAACGAAGTCTGGTATAAAATTCACGTGCGTGGGATAAACCATTTTATTAGTTTACCACGAGCATTATGGCAGCATCCCTCGGTCTTCTTTTCCCTCGGGTACTTTAATTAAAAACGTGACAGTCAACCGTGCAAGACAATAGACACGCCGTATGCGTTATCTAGGTTAGGTTAGCTTAGGTCACACGTTGATACCGACAGCAACGCGCAAAGGATGCCGGGAAGTTTAAGGAAGACGGTTTCGAAGGAGGCGAGAGAATTTTTTCACTCGACTGTACCGTGCCGAGTATTTCCGAAAAGTAACGATTAGAAATCCAGACGGTCCCCTCGGGCAAGTTAACAGTCTTAATTACGGCCTGGTATAAAGGCCTGTTGCAATTTCGCGAAAATATCACCCTAACAAGGGTCAGAGTTTAACCAGGTATACAACGTTGAAGTGGTGTTGCCCGTTTCCGAAATTCGATAGGGGTTCAAAAGTAGTTAAGGGAGGGAAATGATTTGGGAATAGTATCTATGTGTGTGTATGTATATCTATAGCGTTCTAGCTCTATATAAAAGGAGGGGGTAAGGTTAGATTGGCCAGGCTCGGAGATAAGCAGTAAGTGTCAGAAGATAGGCAGCTAGCCAGCCAATCACACAATTCCTGACAATCGAAAAAGACACAAAGTAATCTTGGTAAAGTATACCGCCAGCTGAATGGAGACTCTCGTATCGTACGTAGTTGGCGATATCGATTTTCTTCGTTAGAAGATAGACGTTTGCTTCTCGTCAACGTGACTCGAGCCGGATGAGATTGATATCGATTCTGCGAGTTATACCGGGACGCGATAAGGGTCGATATCGGGTACGGGGTGAACCCTTGTGAAATTCGGATCCCTGATAAGAGATGAAAGTCTAGTGGAGACAGACTCAAGGCGAAAGTAATTAACGGATAATTGCGTCGATGCTTGTTAACAATTTATCATTAATTACAGCGTGGTACTCGAAAAAGCTTATTGACATATTTTTGACTCACTTCCGGTTCTCTTTTTCTCTTTTAGACTGCCACCAAAGTGGAGACGCATTCGTGCAGACACGCCATGAAGCCTGCGAATAAGGAGAAGAATCAAAATCAACGATGCATCCCATGTGAGTGTGGAAGGATGTAAAATTTGCAAAAATTTTATTTTTGTAGAGAAACTAATTTTCTTTTTTTTTTACAGACGATTATAACAGGGTTGTATTGGACACGATACCTGGCGAGCCTGATTCTGATTACGTAAACGCTTCCTACGTTGATGTGAGTATATTGGTATTTGTTTTTCTTTTTCTTTATTTATTTTTTTTTTAATAAAAACGATAACGATCACAAATTTTCTTATTGACGAGAAAAGCTATAAAAGGTGTATTCTACTCTAAACAATGTGTATATGGGCTTTCAGAGTATACTGAAACCAAACGCCTATATAGTCACTCAGGGACCCATGGAAAATACCGTGACGGAATTTTGGCGGATGGTTTGGCAAGAAAAGGCATCCTGCATCGTGATGCTGACAAAGACCTTCGATTTCATTAGGGTGAGTTCACAATGAGAATGAATAATAATTTCATGCTGCATTCTCTTTTGTAAGTTATGATGACCGTATGGGACGCATCTGGATGAACCCGCAACTGTGGTATTCTGAAAAAAAATACAATTGAATTTCCCGCGTTTCCATATTAGCGACCAGCAGCGTATCCCTTATTGCTGGATGTATAATCCGATTTTCACTGGAGTCGCGTACGCGATTCCCGAAAACCGATTGTTTCCCAACTAATCTCCAATAATCGTTAATCTGCAGTACATGGCCAGGGTATTTATTATATAATATATTGACACACTACAATATCCATATGTAACACATCTATAGTCTGACCTACCTAACACTTGGTTGACTGGTACAGAATTTTTTTGGCGCTCGTTTCCAATATTTGCATATATTCATATACACATGTATATACACACGAAATAGTTCTGCTGCATGTATACATATATGTATAGAATGTCAATATACTGTGGATTCACGGATGAATGCACTGCTAGCCAGGGAAACGTACTAACTGGTAACGCATCGAGAGGTTTGCGACATTGTTGACTGAGCTGATTATTATTGGAAAACTGTGAGAGAGAGAAAAGGGACAATAGAATGGAAATAAAAAAAAAAGGTACAGGAAATAATCCACGGCAGCAGCGGCCTTTAACCTGGTATTAAAAAACAAAAGATGGATTTCATTCTTTTGAATCATTGGCACTCGTCGCTTTCAATTTACTCCTCATGATTGAATATCGGTATTTGTTACGGATGGTGTCGCCGGGTTCATTAATTCCTTACTGGAAGTCTTGTTAAAAAATGTTTTTTTTTTCATTTTTGACTCACAGGTAATGTGCGTGCAGTATTGGCCAGCGAGCAAGGACAAGGACGAAGAGTATGGCGGAATAGGCGTATCCGTTCTCAAGGAAGAGGAACTGGCGAACTTTCATATACGCACGATAAAGCTGTACAAGAAGAACGAGAAGGACGTAAGTCTGACGAGGAGAGAAGAGGAATGATAAATTTTTTTTTCGTTTTTACACTCCTTTGTCATTCTGTGTTACGTAACGTACGTTTTTCGTCCTGACGGTGCACGTAACTGTCAAATTGTAAATAAGAACTTTCTTGTATCCAATCGAACAATTAACGATGAACGTAAATTCAATCTCATTGCCTGAAGTTGGCCGATGGTCGAGGATAGTTTGGCAAATGAAAACTGGACTTGAAATTTCGAAATTTCAGAAACTCAATGGAAACTCCTGAGGTCTCTGACCGTGTATCCCTGTTGACTCGTACTTTCGGTTATGTATGTACTATCAAAGAAGCTGTACGATATGCGTATCAGACTCCACAAGACTTTCCAGAAGTTTCAGTAATCTCTGAGCAGTAGGGACTATACATAATTGTACGGTCTCGCCTTAAAGTTGGGAAAGTAGATTTTAGCAGAAAGGATTAGAAAATGGTGAAAAGAGAAAGAAGAAAAAGTTATTCTGGCCAAGTTCGACTGTGATTGTCTCAAGAGTGTCTTACAAGTTTCTTGTAAATTTCCTGAGTACAGAATGACAGGAGGGACAGTGGTTGAGGGGGTGAGCATAAGCGGGGGGGGGGGGGGGGCGAAGGGGTCCTTATTAAAAAAGTCATTTCGCTAGGGGTTTCACCCTCTGAAGATTGACAATCTCCTATACTCTGGAAATTGACGTAGTGAAAAGTTTCATCTTGGCCTTTCCCGAATGAGCCATAATCCACTTTTCGTCCTTTCCCATTGACTCTCGTGGACTTTGTTTGATGATTTTATAAGTTTTATCATTATTTGTTTGTCGACTTGTGCAGGAAATTAGCGAAGAGAGGACGTTGCTGCAGTTTCATTATACCGAGTGGCACTCTCACACTTGTCCCTTTGGAAATGCCGTTTTGGAATTTCGACGACGGGTCAGGGCCGTTGTCGGTTCTACCATAAAAAATGAATCCGGTCCCATGGTGGTTCATTGCAAGTGAGTAAACATATAATTATTAAAATTAATCGTGATAACGTTTTTTTCCGTGGATAATTTAGTGACGCGTCGTCACGATGGTCAGCAGTGAAATTTTGGGATTTAAGAAAGATTCGTACTGAGCCTACGCCACGGGGTTTCAGTCAATATGGGAGGAGCTTATCCCCACCACTGTGCTTATCGACCTTCCTTCACCAATCGCAGGGCGGCTAGCTTAATCGGGACAGTGGCGTAGACTCAGTATATTATAAAACAATTTTAAACAATGAATACTAATTATTAGGGTTTGATTTTTAGCGACGGCGGTGGTAGATCAGGTGTGTATCTGGCTATAGACGCTAATATGGAATTAGCTGAAGAGGAAGACGCCTTCGACGTCTTCGGATACCTGAAGAAGCTGAGACAGAGTAGAAAGGGCCTCATAGAGAATTTGGTGGGTTGAACAATCGAATTGCGTATAATTTTCTTATCTGACCTTCTCGAGATCACTATACTTAATAATTTTTCAAACAATCACGACAACCGCCAGACCTACAGTTCTGTTTTACTCATCCGTTTGACAGGATCAATACAAATTCGTGTACGACACCCTGGAGGAATTCGTTATATGCGGAACGTCCTGGTTTCCCGTCTCGGAATTGTCTCAGCGTCTCAAGCAGAAGAGCATAAAAAATCCTTTAACAAAGATGAACGAATATCAGCGGGAGTATCAGCAGATCTGCAAGCAAACGCCGCGATTCACAATTGGCGACTGCGCCGGTGGACACAGGGCTGACAACCGTGAGAAGAATCGTGACGTTCTTGTGGTACCACGTGAGTAACGCAAATTTTACATTGTACAGTAAATTGAATTATTTTTAATAGCATTTGAATTAAGATATCATAATGAACCCCTGGATACCATAATGGCCTAATTTTCTGCTGCAGCCGACAACTTCAGGCCATACCTCACAAGCTTCCAGGGCAACAGTTTCACGGATTACATAAATGCAGTGTTTGTCGATGTGAGTAAATGCTTGGACCTGATGACGTAACTGTAATGCAATTATAAAAATTAATTGGATCCTATCATCCTAGGGCTATACGAAACCACGCGAGTATATCGTGACCGAATGGCCGCTGCGACATACCTGCGGTGAATTTTGGTCCCTGGTCTATGACTACGAGTGCGCAGCCGTTGTGGTACTTTGTGTACCGCCTCAAGGCTCTGCGAACTTTCCTAGTTTCTGGCCTGAGGGTAGACACTCCAAGAAGTACGGTCCAGTCTTCACCATAGACCACATCAGTCACAATCACTATACCAACATCAAGACTTGGGTAAGCCGTTGAGACCCGCCTAAATGCTCTACTGGCTGCTCAACTTCATTGTCGTAGAATATACATTGAAAAGGTCTAGAAAGTTTCGTAATATTTCTCGTGCTACGGTATTTATTTGTTCTCGCGTCACAGAGCGCCTCTCTAACTACGACACGCTGTGTATTATTGAGAAACTTATTTGGATAGTTAGAACTTTGAATTCTACGATGAGAACTGATATTAATGGGTAATTTTATACTTGCAGGTGTTCAGAATAAATAAAAAAATAGTTTCGCTAACGGAATTGATGGCTGGAGTAAAAGCGCCGCCAAAGACTGTACAACTGTTTCAACTGACGTGCTGGCCAATGGGACACAAGGTGCCGACCTCGACCAATAGCTTAGTGGAATTAATGAACATGGTGGAACGTTGGCGACAGAGAACTGATTACGGACCAGTCGCTGTCGTGTCGCCGGATGGTCGAAGTCGCTGTGGTGTTTACTGTGCTGCCAATGCCTGTATAGAGCAGGTTATACAACATGGGGAAGTCGACATTTTTCAGGCTGTCAAGACTGTACGCCGACACCGACCACAGCTCGTGGAAAATATGGTGAGTCTGTCGAGATGATTATATCGATTGATAATAACGGTTAAAAATATAATTATCGATCCAGACGGAATACAAGTACTGCTACGACCTGGTCCTCCATTACGTGCTGCACTATCTGAACAAGGACATGAACGAGAAGAAGTGAGAATGCGAGTTGAGGGACGAGCTGTGGTTCATCGAGTTCGGCCGGGGTGCCGCGCTACCCCTAACTCCAGAGGAAGCACCAGCGGATGGGGAACCAGTGGTACCGTGCGCCCAGGGCCGTATAATAGTGGAGACCGCGAGACCGGCGCCGCCGCATTTCGCGACGTGTTCTTCATATCGTAGACCAATGGTATCCAATGGCATTTCCGGAATACCAGGTGGTAACACTGTAGGGGTATTGTCATCGACCGGAGGTGACTTGGAGCTTGGTCAATCCAGGGGCGCCGTATCCCGGAATACTGTATCCCAGAACCGAGCAAACCGACCGGAAGACCTCAGAGTAACACCCTGGTATCTCGAAGAACAACCAGACTCCTCTCCTGGACCGTACGATCCAAGCTCGTACCCCTCCTACTCGTACAATGATAAAGACGTCGCCAGGCCTGATCTGGCCTCCACCAGGAACAGTAGCGTCGAGAGCGAACAGCCTAAACCACCGGGTTCAGCGGCGCCACGTAAGGCCTACATGGATCTGAGAGACGCCATTGCTCTTTTAGATGAGACTTGTCCTAACCAAGATGGCAGTCCTTCTCTCACGCCTAGGACACCAAGGACGCCGTTGACGCCACATCCTAGGAACAAGAGGGCACGTTCTAAGAGCAGTGACAACACGTCTCATTATAGCAACGAGCGACTTAGCGAGCGGTGTCTAGAGCCCTCGCGTTCTCAGGATCAGAAGGAGAAAAAGCGACCCTTCTTAAGGAAGATTGGAATATCCAAGACAGAGGATCGGCCATTTCTGGCGAAACTCGCACCGCGTATTATCAGTAAACCATACCTGGAGAAGATTGGTCCCAGTAAAGCTATTGAGAAGCCATTTTTGGATAAGCTGGGCTCTTCCAAGACCTTGGATAAATTCACGTTTGATTTACCACGTAAAAGTACGCTAATGTCTTCGAAGATCATTAATCCAGTTAATAAAGTCAATCAAGTATCCGGAATATCGTCGAAGCCGGACGTGGTCCAGGAACTTCCTGAGATTACCTTGCAACCTCAGGCACTCGTCGAATCTCAAAAACAACCTGTACCCGCTGTTGAGAGACGTCGTTCTGGAAAGGGATATCTACTCAAGATGTATTCCTTTGAGACAGAGGATCTGGACGATGTCAAAGGTCCAAGGGATTCGTTAAACATGAGTCATCGAGATCCTCTACGAGGTGCATCATTGGATGACGTATTAGATTCCGGACCAAGTTCCTTATCACCGTTGGAGGATATCCAGCAAGTAATAATAGTACCAAACCTGCAGCCAAAATCTACGAGCGTCGCTGAGCTGGTGAAGTGTAAGATAACATCAAGCGAAGAGATCATCTCTTCGAGTTCCTGTTTAGGCTCACCACGCGAAGCCACGTCCTGGGGCAATTCACCGAAGAGAAAAACTGGCACTACCCCGAAGACACCCACCAGGAGAAAACGGGAGACTGGATCCAGGGAATACATCCCAGGTAGTCCGGGGAATGGATTATTGAAGACTGCGAGTTCGCCAACCAAGAGAAGGATTTCTAATATGTCACCGGAACGCGACGAGGAGGTCTTCTCCAAGGATCTGGGAGCGTCGCCGACGAAGACCAGACGTCAAGCATCCGAAGACATCCTGGACAAGATGGACGATAACAAAAACAGCGAGCATATAATGCACCGGATAAAGCAGGAACATTTTGAACGTCGTGGCATTTCCTCGGACAACCTCAAGTTATCTAAGGATCACCCTGCTTTAGGAATAGTCAATAGCGAGTTCTCCGTTAGGTATCAGAGTCAGGATGTCTGCAAGCGCGACGCCTTTTTCGAGCCTCAGGATAGTCTGACTTTAGGTTCCAAAGGATCTGTCACGAGCCAAGACCCCTCGAAGGAGGCCTTCAGGCAACTCCACAATAAATTCGAACTCCAGAACGTTCCTTCAGAGAGTTACGGCGTATTTAGACGTCGTGCCCGGGAAGCACGTCAGACTGAACGTCAGCGAATACTACCACGTGGCATTGCGTTCTCCCAAACCGACGGAGACGAGAGTCAGGACGTCCAAACGGCATTGATGTCCCCTACAAAGCTCGGCAGAGATTCTTCACTGGAGACTGTATCCAAAGAACGTGGACACTCGGTCAGGTCGGTTCTGAGAAAGCAGGAAAGTATAGAAGCTAACTTCAGCGACCAGGAATACGACACCAAGTCTCTGCGAAGGCCGAAGAGAAAAATATTCCACGAGCCTTCCCAGGAGACGATGGATCTATTGACTGAATTGCGCAAAGTGAAGAGCCTGCTGAAGACGCCATCCGTAGAGAAACCCGATGTCTCTGAGGATGGCAAAGCCATACGCTTACCCAAGAAGATCTTACTCACCGACAAGGAATTTTGTCTCTCCATCGAGAGAGAGAACAGTGTACGAAGATCAAGTCGAGTCAGTGCTCCAGAGGATGACCAGGATAAGCCACCAATAAGTCTAATGAACACACTCGAATCTCATCCTCAGGAGAAGTCCTCAGAACCCACATTAAAGTCTGAAGTGAACGACACTAAGGAAGTCCATCAGGAGGAACCAAGTGCCAGGATGATCCCAGGACCTGCCCTGTTTGAGAAACGTTGTCTTTCCCTGGACTACGTGGACGACGAGAGACCTCAGCGACCTGAGACCAGGGCGATCTCTCTAGCATCAGCAAGAAGCCCGCCATCAGAGACTGAGGAGACTATAGATTCTTCAGAGCTGGCTTTGATCTGCGACTCCAAGAGTTACTGCTCTGACGTGTTCAATACCCCATCGGAGGAGGACAAGGACAAGGATAGGAGCATCCTGGTGGAATCCAGGATGAACCAGTCAGTAGGAACCCGTGGTAATCACTGTCCTGAAGTAGACATTGCCATACCTGTCGATCAGAAGAGTAGTCCCAAACGCAGGGTGCAGATACAGGGTCGTACTAGTGACCTTTATGAAATAATTTCACCACGCTCGACTCCCTTCAGGGTCAAGAAGAGACTCGGACGAATATCCGTCGAGGAGACTGTCAAGCAAGAAAGCTTCACTCTAGGCAAGGTCGACTGCAGATCCGTCGTCGTCCAGAAGAGGACCAAGTGCTTCCCCTTATAACAGCGAACGAGCCGAACGGCCTAGAAAATGGAAGCCTAAGACGTGCGTTCGTTTCGTACACCCATTGGGTAAGGAATCTACTCGAAAATCATCCCCTGGAATACTACCTCGACCATGTTTTCTATTAGACAATTTCAATCACTTATTCCCATTTACCATCAATTCTCTATCGATTGAAACTATAATCATAAATCGGCAAGTCAGCCATTTTGTTCGGGTCATACTCCGCGCGTAACCTCCATTTTGTTCTAATCTGTCAAACGAAAGAGGGTACCGATCTTAAAGCGTAGATATGAAAATATGGATCAGGATATTAATTGATGATGATCTTCGGGTATGACGATCGATGATTAACGGATCTATAACGTATGATAATTACGTAACGCGATTGTACTCGTCAGTCTCAATCGATGATCTGTCCATCTATAATTTATAAGAGTCTCTCAGGTTTCGCGTTGCTGATTTCTCTTATCCAATCTACTTATTATTCAATCGGTACACGACAATTATTACAGACGAACCATAACGACTAACGACGAGTGATCCAGCAACGCGAAAACCATCTTGTCGAGCAGTGCCTTGTTCATGGATACACTTATTTAATGGAGTCTTATTAAAGATGTTTAAAGAAAGAAAAGAAAAAGAAAAAGGAAATATTAAAAAGAGAAAATTAAATTCCGACGCTCGGGCCGGATATTTCTAAAGGGGGTCCACGGAGTTGCGCTTACGGTTACGTAAGAGCCGAGCCACTATCTCATTAAGCATAGAGAGCCTATTTAATAGAATTATTCCTATTGTCCTCGTCCGCAAATGGTACTGCGTTGCGTAACGCGCCTCAATCTGTACAGAGTGTTCGAAAAGGTGTCGATCACTGAAAACGCACGTTCCCGAGCAATTAACCCGAGCGAGTACAGAAAAAGTAGATTGATACGCGCAATGAAATGAAATTATTCTGATCTACAGTGTGCTCGAGAGTTTATTGTAATCGCAAGAGGAAGAAAGAGATGGTAAATTTATACTTGGAACACCCTGTATCGATTGGTAGGCGAGATACTGCTCGATCGATTATCGTATTCGGTTTGAATTCTATTGTTTTGCTAATTGCCAGTGAATGGACGGGTATACATACGTAACTCTAGTCGTTGTTGTTGTTGTTGTTGTTGTTGTTAATATTATACGGGGGAGTCGCGTATCGATTATTTATTTACGAGAGGAGAAACAATGCGACCAAATGCGATTATCTTATTTTCAAACTATACCGAATCGTCGTTTCGCGACAAATTCTTCCTGTTATCACTCATGGTTTCGTCGCGCGTCTACGTAAGTGCGAGTTGATGAATTTGAAAAAAAAAAGAAAAAGAGAAACGAGAAACAAAAAGAGACCAACAAATATTTTCAAGCGAATCGCAAAGTTCTTTCTCTTTTATTTATCTCTGAAAAAAGAAACTAGAACATTTTCAATCGCTTCTTTCAATTCTTCGTTTCTACGACGCGCTCGGTACAGCCTTTCGGTAAATGCCGGACAAAAGTGAAAATGGCGCAACTCCCACACAGCCGCGTCCGCCTGCCACGCCGATCCACTTGTACGGAGAAGCGAGTGATGTTTTAAGAGATATTATACGAGGATTAAGAAAAGGAAACAGTGAAAAAAAAGAGAGAGAGAAAAAAAGTAAATAAAACACGAAAGAATTAGATAATTTGGATATGTAACGATGATTTGCTGATATTTGAAGGTTAGCCAATTGCCACGAGGGGTATATATATATTATATATATATATAAGGTACTAACAGACCTTTACGTTGCTTATAAGTTTTCTAGACGATTAGTCAGGGTGCGACAATTGTACAATTGTCGTTATATAGTAAGAAAAGAAAAGAAAAAAGAAAAAACAACTCGCGGGAATTTTAAACGGTGTTTAGAGCGTCGCACGAGATACGTTAATTAAGTGGAAGTGATTAAACATACGGAAAGTGTACGTGTAATAAGAGTAGATAAGAATAACGAAGAAAATGAAAGATGGCCGCTACCGTACCAATGGAGTATTTATAACTTTCTCTGATCCGTTGAGTATCTAAAGCCTAAGCCTGTAATGATACACGTCCGCACCGACCGTATAATCCTAGTCGAGGAGATGTGCCAAAGAAAGATACGATTTATTATATTATATACATAAACAAACACATACTATATATATATAAACATAAAGAAAAAGAAAAAACAATGAACATAATTCAAATACCCTTACGAGGACGTTACGTTTCTATTTATGTGTATCTGTATACCTGATACAGGAGCAAAGGCATACGCAATATGTATAAGGATATTAATACATATATTAATAGAGACGTATCCCTAATTAGTAAGTTTTGAAAATGAGTGTCATGGCGGAGATCACGTGAATGTCTGATTTGAATGATATTATATATATATATAAATATTATATAAAATGGTATAAATATATATTGTCGCTGGCTTACGAAAGCATTTTATTCCTAAAGCGCGATATCGAAATAGAAATACGAAAAAGTGTTATATTTTAATTAGTCGCTCTTTTATTTTATTCGCCAATAACAACGTAACTCGAGACGTCATTTTGATCTTCGCGAATACGCGTCAGCTATCCGTCCATCCTCTCGGCTGACGTATTAAGTACGGTAAATTTTAATAATGCGTTTCATTCTTGCCTTTCAGGTAAAGCGCTTCAGTGGGCGTTGTTTTTGAAAATTATTAAAGAAAAAAATTTTTTTTGGTTATCGCGCTACGGGGGACAGTCGTGGCGAGTGACAATATATTTAGCTAGGTTATGTATACCAAAGGGGACGTCTTTATATTGGAATATTAAAGAGTTTTAATTATGGTTTTATTAGTTTCTCTTTGTTCTCGCGGGCGAGATTTTAGTGAGACTTTCTCCTGTGGTTATTGTATGTGATGAGTGATGGCACACTGGGTGATTAGAATTGTCTGATAATTATATTAGAGAGATTAGAAGGTAATGAGACGCGTGAGAGAGAAAGAAAAAAAAGAGAGAGAGAAAGGAGAGTTTCTTATAAATTCCAGCTCTCGACCAATCGAAGGAAAGTGCGACCCAGGTGCGGCCATATTAAAAATTGAATCTTCAAAATTCACGTTGAACGTGTCCCTGTGCCGTATGTGATTGTATGCATGAGTATATTGTGTGTATATGCGAGTGTCATATTTATATTGAAATTCACCACGTATTGCTAATTCTTCGTTTTAGCATGCGTGCGCTAATTCGAATTCGACGCGGGCCAGACAATTGCCATCGAAAAGAAAAATATATCTTTAGGAATGTAAATAATAAATAGCCTATGTCTATATTGAATCTATATAACTGAGCGACTGAGTAACGTTTTGTAAACTGTGTGATAAGCGATTAAACAAAGATTGGTACATTGTTGTAAATAATAAATAGATTGTACATTGTAAATCTGTTTAACTTCTTCTTTTACCCAATTCCATGATACATCCCATAGAACTGTCAGAATGAGGGATGCGCGCGCCGGTTGAACTCCCCACTCTTCGTCGTCCGGCCTACTCAGGCGCGCCGACGGTGCTGCGGCTCATTGCCGCTCCAGGCACGGCACGGTGCGTGTCGCTCGTGGCGCGATGAGCGCATCGGTGAGTATGCCCAGGCCTGAGTGGCGCAGTGGGGAGGCCAGGGTGGCACTGGAACTGGAGTTCCAGTTGTGCGTTGTGATATTACGTCATAACTGAACTCGTTCCTACTGCCTGGTCTACTTGCAGTGTTTGACGTGGTTCGGTTTAGCTTCGGTTTAGTTTAC
>JARQST010000524.1:238030-278053 GCA_030142225.1 Pachycephus smyrnensis | reverse complement strand
GAGAGAGAGAGAGAGAGAGAGAGAGAGAGAGAGAGAGAGAGAGAGAGAGAGAGAGAGAGAGAGAGAGAGAGAGAGTCGTGCGGTCTAGCAACGAAGCACATAGCTCGATATGCTAATAAAGTGTTGCATATAGTGTGGCGTCGCACTTGTGTGCATGCATGCATGCATGCATATAGATGCACGCATTGCCTGCTAAGCGTGACGGATATCTCTAACGGTATGCGTTGATGCGTGACGGCGATTCCTGTTGATTCCCTGTAATTCCCACTAATTCGTCAACCCACAAATCGAATCTCCATGCGTGCCTTGCCGGTTTTTCATCTCCTGCTGCATATCGACTATCTATGCACATGCAGATACGGCATGCCAGTCGTATGACGCGAATTCTTCGTAGCCTCCTCTATTCCTCGCAATCTCCTTCTCTCCCTTTCTCCCTTTCTCCCTTCCTGCAGGCTTCGCCTTCGCCTTCCTATCTATCGGGAGCGACATCACCAATGCAGTCGCCATCAGCATCACCACCGTCACCAACCAACTATCCCAACGTCAGACGCTGAGAGAGGAGAACTCTCAATCAATATTTTAAAGAGAGCGACGAGAGTCTCGTCTTGCTTCTCTCCCTCCACCTTTCTCTTTCTCCTGCAGCACTGGCCATCTATCCAACTACATGTATATTTCTCTTGTTTTCGTAGTCCCTTTATTCATCGATCGTCTCTCACTGCCTGTTTGCTTGAAAAAGTTTTGTCTTCGTCAAGTTTGATACTACTCGAAACCCCAGGGTGATTCTCGAGATCCAATAAGAAATAAATAGAGAGAGGGAGAGGGCGGAACTTGAGGGGAAGCAGGATGATGCTTAGCCGCACATTCGCTTACTCGCTTACTCGCTGACTAATCATCTCCCTAATGATACACACACATACTCTCTCTGTCTCTCTAACGGGAAAAGCATCGATCGATAATCGAGGTTCACTTGAATTTTTTAAGAATAAGTTTACCAATATCTCTCTACGTAGCACTAACTATCAAATCAACAAATTGTTTATTAAGCTATATTTCGAACAAGCGGTACAGATACGAGAACAACTTACCTTTGTACCTTTGTACGTAGATATCCCACGCATGTTTTTGTTGTTCGCGAAAGAACTGCAAAATCGAAGAGGCTTCTCGGGGAGTGCTTATGTAAGAGGGTGACACGTCGAAGGGGAACGACCGGAGAGCGATAGAAAAAAAAAAGAATAAAGAGTGAGGAAGAGAGGAAGAAAGGTGGCGCGAATGAGTGGCAGGGAAGAGTGACGGAAGAGGATCAGAGAGGCTGCTAGGGAGATCTCGTCTTTTACTGTGAAAGACGCCGAATTAAACCGCGAATCCGACGTAGGCGAAGAGCGTTTTCGCACAAAGAATTCGACTTATCGTTTGACACAATAGGAAGACAACGAGACGACGCGAATTCGAGACTCGTTCATGCGTGTAGGTTCTTAGATTTCTTGGTCCTGGACACGTCGGGGGCCAACTTCGCTAGGATCGAGACGCATTAAGCAACGCAAGAAGTTATAAATAACTCTTAATAATATCGTCCAGAAAAATTTGCGATAAAGAGAGTAAAAGGATGGCGCATCTATTAGCTAAACGAAAGGAATGGGAGGTATGCGCATTGATTGCACTTTATCTCATAACACGTAACTTAAACGTAAACAACTTCGCTACTAAACGGCCAAAGGACAGAATGAATCGACAACGAAGTGCAACATAAATTACTTTTGCATTATCAGCCACTTGTAGCTATAAAGTGCATTATGGTAGCCGCGTCAACACACAGGACTCCTATTTTACATCTCTCGCACGTTTCGTCGAGAACGGTATACAGTAGACTTATTTCACCCCTTCTGCCCGATTTAATGTGTATGTTTCCAACCATACCGTTACTCATTAGCCATTACACATATTCGTGGCTGATTGTCGATCCCACCACGTCTGCTTGCAGATGCTCTCCTCGCTTCTCTCCTCGCTCTCGTAAAGCATATGTTATACGCTTTTAGATATGTCGTCGGGTTAATTGACATAGCATTTCGTCTTGACTGTCACCATTACACTAGCTGCACTGGCGGTCAGTCGATAGCACTACTACGCTGAGGGTCCAAATTGAAAATTACATTATTCATTTGGTGAACGCGGCTGCTGGTAATTCGACTCGGTTTTATGAGTAAAGCTACGCTGGAAGTGGGGATTCCGGCGAAAAGTGGGAAAGCTGCAATGAAACTGGCGCTAAAGTGGAATGGAGGTATAGGCATAGGCAGATCGAAGGGAGGTCGAAACGTGGCGGAACGCTGCCCGGTTGCCCGGTTGCCCGGCTGGGCGAATGGCCGACTGGACGTGGACGGGCATATCGCGCCTGCTATGACTAACGTTTAATTGGCAGGCTATTTGCATTTCAGCCGAGCCGGCAATCATGCATCGATAAAAATTCAAAACAGCTCATTGTATTCAAATTCCGTTGAACGAGCACCCGTGAACACTTGTAGAACAAGTGCGCGTAATCGCGCTGCGCTGCTCTGTACAGCCACTGTAGTGCATACAGCACCGGTCAAAAGTGTTCGGACAAACTATTTTTGTATCATTATTTGAATACGATAAACCATAACGTTCCTATAGTTATATGATAAGTGAGGGAACAGGTAATACATAATATTTGTATAATTTCGAGCCAAAAACAATATAGCTAAAATTAATACTTGGTGCCGTATCCTTTGGCGTCAATCGCAGCCTGCATTCTGTTGGGCATAGACCGTAGAAGCTTTTCCATGATTCGAGGTGTAATTTTGTTTTATCTTTTAATCAAAGTTTCGTACAAGTACTTCGCGTTCGTGAATTTGTAGTCCTGGATGCTTTTATTTAACTCATTCCAGATACGTTCAAACGAATTTAAATCTGAAATCTGGTGTCGAGGATTCATTTTTTTGACCATTTGGGTGACAAACTCATCGAATTCCATCGGATGCAAAAAGATCGAACTTACTTTCATCATTGAACAAAATTTTTGACCACTCCTTGTACGTCGAGTGGAGATAAAATAAAATCAATGAAATCACTTCTTACTCCGGTGAAGTCTTGCGTTATATTAACAAGAACAAACCGTACAGAGGTCATCTTGTCAAAATCGAATGAAACGGAAATAATAAACGAACGATGTTTGTCCGAACATTTTTGACTGGTACTGTATATCCATGAAGCAATCCGACACCATGCACTGCACTCTCTCGGTCGAATTAATAACTTGCTGCGCTTTCGAGCTCTCGGTTTCTCTTTATCGTTGTAATCGCTTAAATTACTTCATCTTAGACTAAATCGATTATTGAATTCTTCATTATTGCCATGGTTTTGCTGATCATTATCTCGACTTTTTCATTGATCCGTTACGAGATTTATTTTGTAGTTTGCGCTACTCTCAAATATTCTCGGGTACTTTCGAATCATTCGAGGAAAGAGGTGAGGAAGTTTTAAAGAAGAAAGAAGAGTGCCGGCAGCTGAGAGGAGGGCGGATAGGAGAGAGAAGTAAGTTCGAAAGTTTATCGTGGCGCACAGGATGCAGGATGGCGGCATCGATAGCTAGATAGGTACATCGGAGCTTTCTCGGAATAACTGGTGTAAGCGGAATAGTAGCGCTGGGAAAATGGCGGGATATCTCGGTCTTCGGGAAAGCGGTAGAAACGGGAAGCGCGGGAAAAGGAAGAAAAGCGGGCCATGAAGGAGAAAGGTCGCACGAGAAAGAAAGCTGGGTAAGAGATGGGCCGGGGGGTTCGTGTCAGGGATAGTCGAGCCGTCCGCGCGAGGGTAGCAGCCGCGCACTATGCAATTCCTGCAGAGGCCGTACAGCATGGGACCCGGATGGTTGATGGCGGAGAGGGGCGAGGAGGAGGCAGAGAGGCAGGACGTAGCAAGGGAGAAACGAGAGAACCGAAGAGGGTTGGCAGTCGCAGGGCCAGACGGAATGGGGAAGTGAGGTATGTAGGCAGCCAGGCAGCCAGGCAGCCAGGCAGAGGTGGAGATGGCGGTGGAGGTGGAGGTGGAGGTGGAGGTTTAGGTTCGGTCGCCGCTTACGCCAGGGTGGTCCGCGTGGGCGCGTGGATTTGAGTTCGACCCCGAGTTGAGAGGAGGAAGAGCAGGAGGAGGAAGCGGAGAAGGAGGAGGAGTAGGAAGAGGAGGATGGAAGGATACGCGAAGGAGCGAGATAGACGGAGAGGGAGGGCTTTGGGTTCGCCGGCTCACAGCTATTGATTTTTCCTGGCAGACTCGCGGCCTCCTCGTCCTTCCCGCACTTTCCTCACCTGCACTCCTTCCCTCTCAGTCACTCTCTCGCGGCTGCTCCTGCCCCGGCAACCCCCGGGCCTGTCAGCCAGACCTCCCGGTCCCTCTAGTTACCAGAGGGAGCTGCTTCCTTCCTTGTCTCTCGTTCGCTCGCAACCGGAAATGACCCTCTCTCGCTCTCTCTCTCCGAGGATTTTGATCCCCGCTCCGCTTTTGCGTTGGATCTTCGATGAGGTAGCGAATGCTATTCCGTGTGAAGTGTTCTCGCGGTGCTCTTGCAGTGTCTTCACACCTCGCTGTGAGAGAGCCGAGAGAATCGGCAGAGTCGAGCGAGGCCAGATTGCACTCTGAAATAACAATTACGTCATTTATTTCCGGGTGTAGTTTGCACCGGTTCAAAGGTGACACCTTCAGACCCGCTCACCTCCTTCGGCGTTATTACAAGATCCTCCCAGTTCAGTCGAGTTTAGTAATCTAGAAGTCTCTGGGAAGCTTGCGGCATATCATGGCTCAAGCCTACTACTGTGCTGCGACTATGCTCCGACTATGCTCCGACTATGCTCCGATTATACTCTGACTATCCTCCGGGAGAATCGACTATCGGGAATGTTCTCTCGCATCCTATCTCTTGGCTTCAGTCCCCACGCTCTACTCGACTCGACTCGCTCTGAGAGTCTTCCTTCCTTCTCTTACCTCCTCAAGCTTTTCGCCCTCCTTTCCCTCCTCAATTTCCGACGATATCGACGCTGACGTTGCTTGCCACGAAATTTCTCCCGTCCCTCCATCCGACAGTCCCTCGATCCCATCAACCCCAACTCCTCAGGCACCCTTCTTCCCTTATCCTGCTCCGTGTCTTCCTCCTCGTCCTCGTCACCTCGCTCGTCACGGAGCTTCGCTATCTCAAAGAGGGGATCGAGAGCTTAAAACCACCTTCGACCTATTTACGTGCTAATCGCATCGAGTCCAGGCCATTTATCAATTCGCTCTTCGCCGAGCACTTGATAGTTTCATTTGTCCGGTCTGATCCACCGCGATGGGATCAAGCGGATCGTATCTGATGAACGTTTCTTCTAATCGTGGTTCGTTACATTAGTTCCGTGTTGTTTGATGGCTTCCTCTCAAATAATTTCCCAGAAACACAAAACATGTGTCACCTGACGCCAGTGTCCATTCGTCCAAATCGTAACCTTTCTTCTTTCAAAAATTGAATTTACATCTTTCATACACATTTCCTTCTTGGTTGTTCCTTCCTTCCTCTTTGGCATTGTTGTTCTCGCGCCAGAGCATGAACGAATGGAGAAACTGGGTAAGAGAATGAGAGAGACCGACGAGAGAGGTGGCAGTCGAGTCAAAAGGGGGTGAGGTCGGGAGTATCCCTTTCGATCTGGAGGCGCGCAGACGAACCGTGAAAAATTCGAAATTTGTCGTCGTCACGCTCGAGTGTGTCCCGATGAGCTTAAAGCCACGAAGAAGCCTCCCGGGAACGATTAATATCGGGCACGCGATCTAATGCACAATCAGCTTTGCGTATTATCAACGTGAAGCTGGTTCTTTAGTTTTTCAAATTTGGGATCTTCTGCAGCTAGTGAGACTTTTCTACACTTTCCAAAGTTCTCCTATACTGGGACAAAGGAGAACGGTGAGAGGAGGAACACGTGCAAGTCTATAGTCACGGAGGAAGAAGGCGGCGTGCGAACGTGAATTGAAAAAAACACTTGGTATACAGTTCTCGCGTCGAAGTTCCGGAACTCGAACGCGAAAGCTGAAGATGGCCATCTCCGTTAAAACAAATTTACACGGAAATTCGTACGCGCTGAGGAATTCAATAGGTCAAATCGTTATATTATTAATTTATATTCGATGCGGCGAATGACACACGCACGTGGTACGTATGTTATTTTGACTCGGTCAAATTCGATCAATCCAGTCTGACGGGCTTGAAGGACTGAAATGATTTTCCTTCACATCGTTTTTCCTAGACGGAACGGAATTCCGTCTTATAAGACAGATGTAAAATGAAGTTTCACTGGAGAAACGTTGTTGCTATGTAAACTTATCGTGTGTCGCGCTGGATGGTATGTTATCGCTTTGTCTTTCGGTCATCTCGTTATTCTCGTTGTCTTCCTCGAGGTCCCTCACCTTTACGACTCTCGTTATCGTCGAAAGATCCAAATTATTCGAGCGCCACTGAAATGGATATTCTTGTAATTACGCTTGATTCTCGTAATCTTGGCTGAATTATTGTTGGAGGAATTTCCAGGCTCTCCCTTAGCAAGTTCCTTACTCCTGTTCTACCATCCCCCTTTAACGGGAAGTAGTAAAAGCTTCAGAGCCAGCCAGCCAAGCCTCGACGTATCAGAGAATAGAGACGGGGGAGCGGATAGACTGATTGTGAGAGACAGCCTGAGAGCGAACCGAAGTCACCGAGTCGTTATGACTCGAGTGGCTGCGAACTACGAACTGGCCGTTCGATTAGGTGCGATGCCGATATGCGGCACGATATTGCGAAAGGATATCTCCGCGAAAGTGGAGTATCGATACGACGGAACGTATTGTCTCTCCGGTGGCCCGTTCCTCTTCCTACTCAGCCACTGCTATAGTTATTCCTATCGTTCCGTAGTCACTCTCTACTCGCTTCACCTCGTTCTCTCGTTACTCGGTCCATCCTTCTAGACGACAGAGTAAGCGTACGAGTGGTCCGTGCGCTCGGAAGGACACGACGATCATTCTGCAAGGATTTCAAATCCTTTAGACTCTCCCAGTGCGTCTCATGTCGATTTGCAATGGCAAAGCAGCTGACTGCATTTCCAATGACAAGACGCATAGGCAGATGTTTTTGTGGCTGAATTTCGATGGGAGCGAAGAAATGCAAATGCACGAGACGCGATGGCGCAGCGCAGCGCAACTCGCCTTGCGGCGGGCAGCGCGCGTAAAAGTTAACTGCTCAACTTTTTCTACGAGTACTTTTACGAGCTCCATGTCCTATTTTTCCGGCAGCGACTATACTTGAAACATACTTAGTCACTTACATGCTCCGTTATGTACGTATTTGCAGACGTCTACGTGTGCGCCGAATACTTACTCTATATATCAGACTGCGAGGAGGAAACTTGAGTTATAATTTTGTCTGTAGTTGACGCGGCCGGGCGGCAGCGTCGGCGACGACGTCCGTGACGGCGGCGGCGGCAGCAGTCGAGTCGCTATCCTGCTTCAGCTAGATTCTACGGGACGACAAGTTACTTGTGAAAATCATGTCTTCCTAGGGGATCCGGAGAGACATCCGCGTGTATGAAAACAGCTGATGGTCCCTCCCTATGTTCGTCTGCGAACTTTTCGGCTTCTCTTCTACGAGACAATCACATCTTTGACGTGTGCAGGCCGTGTACTATGAGCTTGCAAGTCAGTGGAGCCAATTCGCTGTTGCTGCGCGGATTCTTCGTGCGAATCAAACGGCACGGATTAGCCGTCGCTCGTCGAAGTAATCGGCGCGACCTCTCGCGTTTATTCAATTCGGACGTAAGAACGGATAGAGATGCTATAGCGATCGTTCCAATTAGCGATTCGATTAAATAAACCGATAATAGTTGGACAATGGAATAGCTGCTGAATATAGACGCCGCTCGACAGTTTTGCCTTTCATTATTCGCGACGCCTCCGTCTGCGAATCGAGCGTCTTCCTTCTCGTCGTTCTCGACTTCGTCGACCACGAAATGGCGACGTCTAATTCTCGATATCTCGACATCTCCACATCTCGAGACTACTGTTCCTTCGCCTCTCTCAGAGATTCTCTCCAGAGCGGAGTGGATCTGGAAGAGAATGGCAATCTCCCTTGGGACGTTTCGGTCACCTAACCTGGCTTAATTCCTCCTAACCTAACCTAACCGAACCTAAGCTACAAAATACAACGTGCCCTCGGTATAATGTGCGCCGAGATGCCTCGACTCATTTATGCTGTGGAAGGGGGCTTCGCCGCGTTTGGCTCCCTGGTCACGTGTTCGCCCACACTCATTCATTTGTTCGCGACCCAGTGGTTCTCAACCCTTCTTCTAGCCAAGCCATCGCGTATTTGGGTCACTCTGCCTTCAGGATAAATAGACGCTTCTTCATCCCTCTACTCGTTCGTCTCTCGTGTTTTCCTTACGTTCGCTTATCGTGCATCTACCTCTCTGTCTCACTTCAAGAGCTGCACTGACCAATTGGCCGTCCAGCCATATGGAAATATTCTGGAAATTTCAGAGCCTACTTAGAATAATGAGGAAACTTCACCGATGAGTAGGTTGGCAATTCCTTGGCGGCCGAGCAAGGATTCTCGCCAACGTTATAAGGATCCGTCTCAAGGAATTCGATATTCCCAGGGGCTGTACGATTGCCTCTTCTTTGTTTAGCGATCTCGCACCAATGCCAATGCGATATGTACACTATCACGCACTACCACTTCGATCACAGTTGGTTCACTTGGTAATCAAAAAAATTTTGCGATTGACCTAATCCCTCGTGTACTCGCTACATTTCTACCAATGCATTTCACATTGATCAATTCGTCCTTCTCTTTCTGTGTTACAGGTGAGCAACACTTTCGCAAATTAGCAGCGAGCCAGAGTGCTCGAAGTCTATCTCGTAAGTTCGTACGCTTCATTTGCAATCAGCTACACAATTGGCAATATTCTACTATTATAAGCCAAATAGAAGATTTTATTGTAAAGAAAATCATCGGTTTCGCTCTATGGACAGGAGTAGAGTAACGCACGCTCGGGCGTGCGACTGCGAATATAGGACCACGGAAGACAGGAGAAAAGAAGGTTGCAAGGATGCGAGGATGGTGGGGGTATAGAGAAGTCCGATTGGCGGACGGGACTGGAACGCAATTTAAGCGGGCGCAAATATAGATGTCAAGATGTTTACTATTAGCTGGATGCCGTCCAAATCTCTCTCGTAAGATTTCCATACACAGGCTTTTCGAAGTTCGAATCGTGAGTCGGAACAGAAAATAACCGTGTAGCTCCAGGGCCGACCCCTCTTACAACCCTATTTCGTTCTCATTCAGAAGAAATAGCGCAGTCCCGAGACAAAACGACATTCGGGGTGCCGCGGGGGGAGTTTTAGAGAGACACCGAGAAAAGACAAGGAGAACAAAAAGAGAATACGAGAGCGAGGCGGCAGGAGACCCTCGCTTTTATCTTTATTCGTAGTTCCGATCGCCTCGGCCGTAAATGCGAACGAATAATGGCGGTCCGCTTGAAAATCTTAAAAAATCCCGCGGAATCCCAAGACGTCCTTTCGAGTGGAAACGCGTCTCACTCTTCCTTGCCTGTCTTCAGGTCGCTCTCTACGGACTTCCCCTTTGCTGCAGAGCCGGGAGGATCGCGGCTCCTTTCCCACGTTTCCAAGAGTAGACGGTGTTCGTCGCAGTAACATTTTAAAGGAGCCTGCAAGCCGGACGCAGGTTAAGCGCAGTTGCGCAATGAGATGCGTTGTGCGCGTACTCGGAATTATCCGATCAGTCATAACTTCGCAAGAATTCCGGGCGGCCAAGCGGACAAAAGGCGGTGCGCGCTCGTGCATCCTAATATTATGTTTCTCATTTTGACCCGAGCGAGTACGCGTCCACGTACGTGATCGAAGACTTCCTTTGCCATTCCATTCTGATCTTCTTAGAAACGGTAAGAAGAAGTTCTCGCCGTCCTGGGCGTCTGGATGAACCACCGTACGTGACGTTACGTCATTCTTTCCGATCCTTCGTCCGCAATCCATTCAATAAATAAGTTGTTTACGGACAAGAAGACAGAAGAAGTCTTGACTCCCGTGTGCGTAGAAGACTCTAATGAGGTTCAATCTGGTTTCCGTGCCGAGAAGCACCCACGATTCTAATGCACACGCCTTTTTGCATCCACTGTCTCTCAACGTTCTGTGAGAGCACAGTCGTTGATTGAAGCTTTGGCTATCTCTCTACAGGCTGCCTACGTCGACGTGTTGAGATTCGACGAAATGAAGAAACTCCACTGCACTCGTACTCGTGGAAAGACAGAGGGCTGAGGCAGCTGTCTCGGTAGCGGGTGCTCCTGTGATTCTGGAAATGAAAGCCACTGCCTTATACTTCGTACTCGTAAAGAAGAGCGCGCGCATGTGGAGCATGGGACAATTTTATACGCTTATGTAAGCGACGATAAACATGCTTTGAGCAGAGTGAAGGAGAGCGGAGCGGAGCGGAGAGGGTCTCCCGTCTCGTGTAGCGTTTTAGCTGTGGATGAGGAGAAGCTGGGGAGCTGAAGTTGGATGAGCTGAAGAGGACTAGGCGGGCGACCTGCTTATCTATGGAAATGCAATATCTTTACTGAAACGTCGTTGCCCGTGCACCAGCAGCAGCGTTCTCTCTTTGGCAGCGTTTTCATTCGTTCGGGGCACCGGCTTCTGCAGCAATGCTTTCGGAATTGCAAAGTCAAACCCGACGGAGCCGAGTAACTGACTTCCCGACTGATATTCAGTCCATTCACTCCTCAAGATTCTGGCTGGTGTACCTAGTATATATAGCGGGCAGCAGCTAATTGCTTTGTTACACCGGGCACACTGGATAGTAGATAGCCGATAGCAGAAAGCAGATACTATACAGAGAAGTGGAATAGGATACGAAGCGCGATAATGCACTGTCAATCAAAGTACGAGCAGGTTCCATTCCGTGGCAAGGCGATCCCGTTGCGCGGTGCGTGTACCTCGGCTGTCTCGTGATGCAATAGCTCACTCGCATAGTCGCCTATCACCGGTAACCGGTAACCGGCAGCCGACAGCCGACAGCCGACAGCCGACAACTCACGATTCACCTCCCACCTACCTGCTCTATCCGTTTATTTCGCTCTTCGTTCTTCCTTTCCTTTGCTCTTAATCGTTAACGAGTTCTCGCAGTCTCACTAAGTTATCGCAGAAAGATGCAACGAATTCAAACCGGTCTTGTAATTTTTACAGATTCTAGAATGTTTCCTTAATGGAGAATGCGGCCAAGATGCGTGTGCCCTGTGCACTGCGATTGGGAGAATGAAAGAGTTTGACAGAGAGTGAAAGGTCGAGGGAGAGAGATGGCGGGACTGTGAGCGACGTGCGTGTAAATGGGGACACGCTTACGCGACGATAAACACGTGGGACATGTGCTGTTGAAATTTAATTACGAGTCTCCTAACGCGATACAAACCATCTTTATGACCGACTCGGTAAACGGTAGCTATAGTGCTATAGTGCTATAGTGCACTGTATGGTCACCCGGGAAATGCGTTAATTACATACCTAGTGCGCACTCCGTCTCTCTTTCTTATTCCTCCAGCTGCGTCGCACTCGCTGCGCGCCACTCCACAGCATCTTCTTTTCGTCTCGGTGAGAATAGTACTGACCTATACCTATACATATGAACATATGAACGCAAGATAACATGAGAAGAAAAGTCGATGCAGTTGAAATCTCGGAGCTGCTGGTTATAAAGAATTTTGTTTGAAAGCGATAGTGACAGTCTCGGGTGGATGATGATAGTGCGTTCAAGGGGAATTCCTCGAGGAATAGGATCATATACAGGGTTATTCAGTACAAAGGCACCATCTGAAAGTGGTTCTACCATAGAAACCAAATGACAGGCTAACTTTAGGTGGTGCGTTTGTGCGTTTGTGCGTTCGTCAAATATTCGTTGACAGATGGAAAAGAATAATTTATTCGAGAAGATATGCAATGTATGCGTTAGTTTAGTGGTCATGGGCCAAGAGCTTTTCCGTGTCTTCTTCAGACCTCTTTGTCACCCTGACCTTCCCTGCGCCTTATTCGTCCTTGACTAGTGGAGGAGTTGGTATGTGGCCTTCTCGGAATCGCTGGAGCTATTCATCACTTTGTTTAGTCTATTGGTGAGCTGAGCGCGGAAAGGGGGAGGGGGGAGGGTTGTGATACCTGGAATACCAGGTGTCATGGTATTTTTGTTAGCTGTCCGTAACGAGAGGTGTTTGAAATAATGTTGGGTAGATTCGTGTGATTCGCGTCATGGAAAAACTCAGCGTTCTGCGTGAAAATCTGCGAAAGCCCGACGTTCTGGAATATTGAAGTATGAGAGAGGGAGAGAGAGAGAGAGAGAGAGAGAGAGAGAGAGAGAGAGAGAGAGAGAGCGCAAGGGCGCCGGGGGCGTCCAAAGATTTGTAAGGGGGTCACGGGTTGGAAGGTCGGAGCGGCAGGAATATAAGAAAAGCTCTCTGTGAGCGTAGTTTAACGCGAAGCCAATATCCAGAAACCGGTGCAGCTCATTGTTCCTTGCATTCATAAATTATTCCGGTTTTCGAGCGAACCGAGAACGGAGGCAGCGTAGTGGACGAACAAAAAATCGTCTTCAATGGTTACGCGATTCAGGGAAGCATCATTCAGAGGCGAGTAAAAGAAAGAAAAAAAGTACGTGTGTTAGCAAGAAGAAAAGAGACACACTCGAATTCAGTCGATTCGAATAAGGAGTCTCAGTTTGCATAACTGATTTTATCGGTGACTCAGAAATGGGAGATTGTTCGCAGGAATCGGATTGCCTTAAGGTATGTAATTTCAAGTGCCCTATCCACAGTTCGTAAACAAGGCTGGAATCAACATGATAGAAATTCATTCTACGTTGCGATTATGTGCCAACGGAGGCGCTGCTGTCGACCTCGGCGTCGGCGTCCAAATCGTCGATAACTCGCGCGGCAAGATCATTTATGACGTTTAAAAACTCGTTAAAACTTCACCGATGCTATGAGTCTCCGGACCATCGAGATTATAAAAGTTTGATAAGGCGATAAATAATTATCCACGAGCCCATCGGAGTCTCGGGGTAACTTCTGAGTTACGGCGAACCTCTCTCAGACCCTAGATCTTTCATTCTCTTACCTACTCTCTCGATCGTGAACTTTAACTTGGAACTTTCAACTTCCGCTGCTTCTACCTTCTTATAACCCGCTGCTGCTCTTCCTCCCTTTCTTCCAACCCTTCTTCCGCGACTCTCGTGTTCTTCCAGATACAGATTTAACTAGCACATTCTTGTCTATACATATCGACCTAACCTAACCTATCTATCTGTCTATCTGCCCATCTACCGCTATAGCTTGCGATCTAATTACTGAGCGAGCTACACGAAGCACGAAGCTTCCGTCTCATCTTCTCTTCTGACGCATTTTTTGTATCCTTTCAACCCCGTGAATTGGATTGAATCGAGTACTCCAATGCACCACGCTGATACTGCCACTGGAACCTCCGTACATGCACCCGTAGGTGCGCCGACGCGAATCTTCCACCTTTACGAGCTCTCCAACACTGCGAAACTCTCGTTTCCCGAAATATAACGAAAACGGCTCTTACGTTGTGGGACATGTCTCTCTGCAAGTCCCCGTACCAGTCCTTCTATCCGCTGTTTTTGACATCTCTAGGCAGAGGGACATCACGGAGGATGCTTGAGAGACGCACCACTAGATGTAAAGGGAAGAGAAATAGAGATAGAGAGAAAAGAGAGAAGAGAGAGAGAGAGAGAGACATAGAGACGCAGTTCAGAACTAATCGCAATCGTTGGCCGATAAGCCCTTCTGCTGCGAGAGCCCATTACTTTAGTCGTTTACGCAACCGATAAGCGTGACACCGCGGTGCGTACGAACGAGTTCCGTCACGTGGCTCCCCAGCCAAGATAACAGACTGACAATGAGAACACGCGCTCGCTCCCACTCGGGCCATTCTATTATAAATTACGCTCCACTCTAGAGTCCACTCCGTTACGCGTTTAACGCTGCGTCATCCTCTTGACTCTCAACTTCCAGCCAATCCTATCTACGATGTATCGAGAAAGTTCTGACGTACTCGCAGGGAGCAGCTACTACGTCGAAGAGTCTATGGAGTGCTGGTATACAGGTATAGAGCAAGTAGGAAGTCGGATCGGTATCCGAGAGACGCTGGATCGAAAGGGGACTAGGACGTCGTCGACGTCGACGTCAACGGGGACGTAAGCGGGATCGTTGCATTCGTAATGGCCGGCATTGTTGGTCCGGAGCTATGCTATCGGAGCTTTATAGTGGCGGTCGAGGTGGGGTTGAAAGGAAGGAAGCGAGGGAGTGGGTAAGCGTGTATTTCGGAAGAGGGGAGTATCGCAGGAGAGTCGCAGTGCTGCTGTAGTATCGCTATCGGGTGGCGCAGGGGGTTGCTCTCGGATTATGCAGAACTAGCCAGACTGGAGCTGCAGGGAACTCGGCTCGTGCTACGGGATAGGACAATTTATATGCTAATTTATATGCGCTTAATAACGATGTCCACGCAATGCCTACCGACACGCCCGTTGGCGCTCCTGATTAAATCGATGCCGCCACTAAGCGGGCTTTCGTTCGATTCGATTACTCATCGTTGAGGCTTCGAAATGACCTTCAGAAGATTTTCTCTCGGATGACCATTTCTTGTTCGGAATCCTTCGGAGGTCCTAGGCTTATAAATATGATCCGTATTCATTTAAAACGTATTAGTGCCCCTTGGGCATGTCTACAAATTGAAGTTCAATCACGTCGTAAATCGCGTCCCCTTTAGGCAATGGTGGCGGCGGCAGCGGTTCCATCTGTTGGTTTCATAGAAAACGATGCGCTCGTCCGCACCTGCAATGTGGCCTGCTTACTGGGTTGCTGACTACCATTCACACTCGATCCGTCAATCAGATTATCTCTTTCGTAATAATCAGCAACACGTTCAAAGGATGATTTAGGCCAGACGCGCACGGGTGACTTTTTCTCATACAACTGTTTCGTCACTGTCACCACGGTCGTATATGAGTGCGCTAAAAAGTCAGCCTGCAGTCACGTCGCTTCGTGCGCGCATCTACATAAGATGCAATACACTTGGAGGTGGTGACGAAACGGTTGCGTGACAAAAAGTCACCCGTGCGCCTCCTGGCTTTATTGTTAGGTAACGAGTACCAGTTCCGGATAAAGTGATCGGATTAGCAGGGGGACTCGAATATAAAGTGCATATTCTCGAGTGTCGTAACTTTCTGGCCAAATCTTCTCTTTCTAAAGACTTGAGCTGTTCCGTTGTTTTGATTTTCCCATCGCAGCTTCGATCGTAGACGCTTGATATTCTTGAGAGATTCTAGTGAACCTCGACAGTGCGAATGCAGCTGCTGTTAGAAAATCGAAGAGAACCAAAAGAAAAATAGTCTACGAAGAGTTTCATTATGAAGAACCAGGCTTTTGGAAAGAGGGGCTTATGCTAAATTATTAAATTTTACCACGACTGAACTTCAGTATCAATCTATTTGGTAATTATTAGTGCACCTTCTTGCCTCTGTTTCTTGACTTTCCCACGTCATACAGACTCAGGTCCGTGCAGGATAAGACGTAGATCGAATTTCTATAGGCGCAGAACTACGTTTCCATGTAAGAATTATAGTAAATAAACTCCGACGATCCTTTCACTGATCCTTAAGTAAGGTCTTAATCCATAAACACGAATTCTAGACTGAAAGATTGAAATGTTCGAAAGCGTTGCCTGCCATGATCATCGATCTCGTTCGAGATCCGATTGTCCATGACATCGAGTGAAATCGAATCCAGAAAGATCGTAAAACTCTGCGCAGCGGAAAAACGCATCTCTCGGCTGCGCAAATGCACGTTCAAGGTTATCGGCTTGTGTGCGTCACAAGTATGTAGATGTGTTTTTCGAATAGGAAACCTGCATTTCCTATATGCTTGACTGTGTGAGTGACAATCCTTGATCACTCGATGCAATTGAACTTTTAAGACTCAAGCGACTGAGGATGCCGCCCAGTGATCCTGCACATAATAATACCTTAATGCCTTAATACCTACGCGTTCTTTATTCTCTTTGTTTTTCTTACTCTTTGTGCAGTCTTTGTGCTTCGTGTTCTACGTGTTCTACGTGCGCTACGTGCGCTACGTGCGCTACGTGAGATTCTGCGTACCTATACTTACTTTCCAACTTGTACAGACGGATGGCTTGAACTTTGGTGTCTAATCCGTAATCGTTTCTTTTACGTGTGGCACGCGTGTGTTCGGCATGTAAGAACAGAAGGGGATGGACTACGGTAACTGCAAAGTGCCCTTTCAACAAAGTGGAGCACTAACCTTTCCCTCATTCTCTTTTTGCACTGCGCTCGTCCTCTGGTCAGGTCGGCGATGAATATCCGCCGATTCGCTTTTGATGGACGTAAGGCTGGTCGGCTGGCTGACTGGACGGCTCGTCCGGGTATCCGGGTGCCCGAGGCGATCCATTAACAGAACGGGTCCTTGCAGCTCCGGCACCCGGGATAGTCTGTAAATTCGCCTCGCCGTGAATCCAGTGAACGTCTATGGAAACGCTAAGCGCACATCGAGCGATCCAACGTACTACAGGCCACCCACCTTTACTGCGCAATCCTTGCGTAACTCGCTTGAGCATCGCTTCGGCAGAATGTGCTTCCGCAGATGAAACGCAGACGAAACGCAGTACGCCCATCTTAATGGTACACGCTACTAAAAAACGTTGAAGCGATGCTATCGCCAGCAGTGAACTGACTACAGTCTTTGATCCGTGTAGCTGTAAAAACTTGGAAAAAAAGCGGATATAACTTGAGCGATAGCGTGTTTACCTTAAGTACAGGTTGACGTGGGTTACAAGGAGATAGGTAAATGGATTATAGAGAGGGAAAGGAGTCCTTGGAAGAGTGCAGTCACCCCGGGAAGCTAGTTGAGACGAGGAACGCGGCGAGACACAGTTGTTCGTGCTCCGATGGAACTATAGCAGTCTTCGCTAGTCGAGCGAGCGGAACTATTGGAATGGCTGGCTAGTGAGTGGATAATAATTCTCGAGCAGTCTTAGCGTCAATCGAACCTTGACGAAGCGGAAGCCTCGAGCACGGTTCCGCTTGTCTGGAAGATATCCACCGGGCGAATTCACTCTCCTGGCAAATGATGATGGTCCTCCTGCGCTCAGCGTTACGCTTTTCTTCTCGTCCCGCCATTCTCCTCCTCTCTTTCCTCTCTTTCCTCTCTTCTCTCTTCTCTCTCGTTCGCTCTCTCAGCGAACGAGTAGGAGACCCACCACTCTTTTCCTACTTTACTGTGCTTACTTTTTATCTTCACTCCCACGGGATTGACCTTGAGGACTTCCTCTTGCATTCACAGAATACTTTCCAGTTACCTTGCGAACTTCGGCTCGTACCCCGTCGTCGACAGAATCAATGTATTTCTCAGGGCAGATGGATATTGAGATGGTTACGTCACAGTAAATGTCCGGCAGAGAATTTTGCAATGAATTGATAAATAACATCTCAATGTTCCGCAGATAACGTCTTAATTGCCGTCTGGCTTCCGAACAACTTTAATTAAGTCAGCAATTAAAATGGTGTATATTCGACGTCGTTGAGTGAATAAAAACACGATACTACATTTGTTAATTGATAGCTCTACTCCAAGCTTCCATCGACTGATTTGTAGGCCCATAAAACAATAACGAGTAATACTCCTTTTCATGAATAAATCCAGCGCGATGCACGTCACACGTTGCGCGTCGCCCACCGTTTACAACTACGTTCGAAACCACGTATGACCTATATCAACTATGCATATCTTTGTACACCCTACATCATATGCCTTATATCTTACTGACCATCGGCGGGGAAAGCACGTGCCTTCCTTGGTTGACCAGGCAATTTCGACAATTCGGAAGAAAACGCCTGAGTCGGAAAGTTAGATCGATCCAAGATCGTTGTGTCTATGAAGAAGAACTCCAAGAGATACTCGTGCCTGTTCGGCGCAGCGTCTCCGTCGTGAGCAGGAAGGAGGCTGTGACGGAGAGCAGCAGGTTCGCCGGGTTTCGACTTTCGACCCTGATGTTTTGTCCCTCATTCGAGAAAGAAATACTTAGGAGGAGAGGTGGGCGGAGACAAAAGAAGAAGAAAACGAGGCGTCGGAGGCCAAAGGGAAGAGAGCCGTTACGTTAAGTTACGTAAGATGCTTACGACGCGCGATGACGACATTTGGCGGTCGTCAACATCAGCGACCGCAAAAAGAGCTGCGTGTCCCACGAACCGATGAGACGCAATACGTTGCGCTGTAACGTCATGTTGCAGGTCTCCTCTTCAAGTGTCTCAGGGAGACACTGGCGAACTTACATTCGACATTCGACACGTGTCGGAGCTTTGAGCATTTGGAAGACTGAGAACTATGTAGAGTGGTCATTGCCGTCATTGCAGTCCTTATCCTGCTTAACCATCTCTCTCTCTTCTCTCTGTAGGTTACGTATGAACACTAGGAGTGTCCTTTAATGAGGGGCCAGAGAAGAGGACGGAAGCAGGATGAGTTGCGTAAGCGCCATTGTGTTGCTGCGGGCAGGGCTTCTCTCGCTGCCGAGTGAGCTACATTTTTTTCGACGATAATTGGTCTTCAAGTAGATTGTGTAACTGGTATCTCTTGAATATCACTCGATAGAATCTCGTTTTTCGATGTGAAGCGTTCACTCCATATCACGTGCATCCAGCATCGTGATATAAAAGTTCGGCAACTCGCCTCTGTAAATGGCTTGACTGCCCCGCCACGCCGCGACTTTGTTTCTTGTCAGCTGACTCGTTCTTAAACTTTCTGCAGCAACACAATTACTTGGCTATCAGAGTTGGCTTATTCTGCCTCCTCTTCTTTATCATTTCGAGGTGCAACGTTTAACCCAGTGCAAACTTTTTGGAGCTATTGCTTGCTTACTAATCCGAGTCTCTAAAGGTCCTGTCATTACTGGAGGAGCTTGCGCTTTGACTCGAAGGATGCTGTAGACTCCATAGCAAGCTTGACTCTTCAAGCGACTGTTGCAAAAAATTAGAATCGATCCTCTAGAGTAGGTGGCCTCCACCATTGTTATCGAGAAGACGCCCTCTTGTTTTGAACCCTCGCTAGCGTCCTCCACATCAGATTCGACATCTTCGCCATCGGTTGACAGTTTCTTTCCACTCGAAAGGGAGTCGCGAAGTCTGGTCGCTTGGCGTTGCAATGAATTGCGTAAGCGAAGACGATTGCCGCGTTTATCTTGTACGTTTCCAGGTAATAGCCGAGCACTCGTGCGTCTTCCTTTGTTTGATCTTTGAGTCGCGTTGCCCAGCCTGGCGCTAGAATCTACAAGCAGCTTTGACGCAGTTGTAAAGACTTGTCGGTGTTTCTAACGTGTTTGGCTACCTATAGTATTCTTTGCAGTTCTTTGCCTATCGATTCACTCATAAAACTGTCAGTTAGCGAGACTAATTGCTTCGTTGTTCGAACGACACGTCGAACGAAGCGCAGAATAGTGGGATAGTAGTTCATCTCGTTGCTCGTTCTCTTGGCGAATGCACACCAACGTCTCCTCTATTTGCAATGAACTTCTAGGAACCATTAGCGATCCGACATTAAGACACACTGGCAAACAATCGCTGCTCACTGCAGATTTTCCAGGAGGGCGTTTCTCTCTTGTTGACAATCTGGATGCAATCCGTCGTGTAACGGAAAACTCGGGTTCGTTAAAAACGTGTAAAAATCTGCTCCGTAAATTCTCTGAAGGAATAAATAAATTCGTAGTGATAATAACTATGATTTCGTCACGAGGGATGGGGGACCGTGGCAACTTAGATTCACTTTCAAGAATAACGTTCGGTTCAGGGAATTACGGCTCGTCAAAGAAATTGACGTAATTACGCGTAGTGATTAATCTCTCTATCGGAAGTAGACAGGGAGCAAAGGTGCGAGGGTGCGAAGAGGACTGAAAAGAGGAAGGACAGACGTAGAAGGAAAAGAAGGACAGAAGATTAAGAGACGAACGGCCGAACGAATAAATGGAAGCGGTGGACTTGAATATTCGCCCGGCTCAGAATTCCGGGAATCATTAAGCCACCGAAGGAAGCCTACGCTTGCGTTTGCGTTATGACCGGTTGATTGCAAATCGTGCGCACCCTTCAAACAGTTGGCACCACCAACTAATTATCATAAATCACCTCTCCTCACCTCGCAATGCGAAGCCTGGCTACGCTCGCCTCCTATCAAGCCCCCGGACTGACAAGGCCGTCTGTCCGTCTGTCCGTCCATCCATTGGATGGTCCGATGGTTCATCAGTTTACTACAGGTTATTCGTTCGTCGTTCGTTCGTCGCTCGCTCGCCCCTGCAGTGGCGTTCTCAATGCCGCGCGATAAATTTTGCTGAATTAATTCGCCTTTTGTACGCGTTTCCCGCCCTCTACCTCGAATCCCTACCTCCCCTACTTGTAAAATCACACGATTGATGGTGCCGCTACGTACCGGGTGTCCCGAGCGCGATATCCAAGCGGCTTAACTAACCACGTGAGCTGCCGTGGAACTCGGCTTAATGTCGAACACCAAAAACCATCGAGAATTCTGCAGCACTCTTCGATTCTTTCACTTCCCTTTATCCCTTTCCTCCAGTCCCGGTTCACTCGCTAACTCGCTTACTCAACTAGACTTCCCTCGCTTACCTTCCATCCATCCGCTTTGCGCTCGAGCGTTTTTAGCATTGCTTGTGCAATCCGATGGTCGCATCGCAAAAGTTCTAGAAGCTGCACATGTCCCCCGCATCGCAACGCATCGCAACGCATCGCAACGCGTTTCAACGTAGAGATCGTGCAGTAAAGAATGTTCACCATGTGTGGCGCTAGCGTCGATGGTGGCATTATCACGCAACCGACTATTTTTCTCTCTGCTTCATTGTATAAAAATGAGGGGCCGTAGGACCTGCCGAATATTCATTTTGCTGGGATCGCAGAGACGGTATCGATGAGAAATAGGACGATGATAAAGATGAGGGTACAAAGCCGAGGAACGATATAAATGGTGGTAGGCCGTTTGTGGACGTAAATAAATTTAAGAGGTTTTCGTGCAGTTCCTTTGGCAGTGTTATACGACATTTAATTAAGAACTCTCCGTCTCTCAGTTAACGAACGCAATTTTTACGGGAACAGAAGGTCGTCCCTGGTTTTGCGGCAGCATTCGTTTAGCATCCCTCCGAGAGTATGGAGGTCGGAGGGAAGCTCATTAACCCGACTCTAGCGTCGGCACTTGTAAACTTCCGAAGCGACAAAAAATGAGAAAAATTAATATTTTTACATTTTCAAGAGGCTCGTCATGCAAGAATCACTGGGTCGCGAGATCCTGTGACCAGTTCAGTGATTCGAGCGACCAAGCACGATTGGATACGCTTGCAGTCGATAGACGCGTTAACTAATTACCCAACAAATTAGTAACATTCCACTGGCACTTCAAACTTGAGCACCAGGTGCGCACTACATGCATAACACGCTCTGGCTTCCGGAGCTTTGTTACTGCAACCCTGTCTAGCTCTCGCGTTTCCCTTCTGGATCCTAGCCACGGGCATAGAGATATTCAGCGAACCAACCTGCCAACCCGCCAACCCACCAACCCGCCAACCCATCACCCAGTCATTCAGTCACCTAGCCACCTAGGTACTGCCAAACCATCTAGCCATTCAGCTAGCTAACCAACCACCCTGCCGCCCCACCGCCTCATGGTTATCGAACAGTCGACGATTTGTATTAGTGGCTTTAGCAAATCGTTCCATTAACGATCCGATCACTATGCTGCAATGGCATTAAAGAGAGGCGGGGGATTCGTTGATTTGATGGAAACCAGCCGAGAGAGACAAAACCAATTAATAGAGAGAGTGCAGTAGAAAAGTAGAGTAGTCGAAATAACGACGAGAGAAGTCTTTGATCGCCAGATGACGCGTTAGATAATTCGACAATGGGTGCTTGTTAACACAAAACGTTTAATTTCGAGATGTCGATCCTCCTTCGATGCTCGACGTCTGCCATGGCACCTAGGTAGGTTCTAGACTTCCGAGCCTAGCTTCTAGCTTCCAGATTGTAGATTCTATTATCTATGTGCACCATTGCACTCACCGCAGATTCCCTTACTCGATACGGTTTCCAATTGCCGAGTCCTGAGCGTCATTTTCAGAACGTCCCTCGTGGTGGCGCTAGTTTCGCTATGCATCCGTCGTCCCGTGTGCATCCGCAGGGAGGCAAGAGAGCCTGTGTGCGTGGGTGCGTGCGAGAATCGCCGGAATCAGAGCGAGCGATGGTGTAGGCGCCAACGAAGGGAGAGAGCGCCATGGCAACCGCTTTGGATGGCTTGGGGGTAGAAGGACACCCCTCGTGCATCAGGTCGTTGCCCTTGACCTAGACTCGGCCTTCTCCACACCACTACACCACTACGTCCCACTCTTCTATTTACACCGCGAGGTAATCGTTTGCTCTCGTTCACTCTGACTTTTACCTTACAGTGACCGTCTTTTTTCTTTTCTTTTTCCTTTTCCCTTTTTCCTCGCTGTCTTCTTCTTTCTTCCTTTCTTTCTCTCTGTCTTCCTTCCATCCTTCCTTAATTCTACCTCGCCTGCGTCATGCTTATCTCCTTCTCGTTATCGTCCAGGCTACGTTGTTGAGAGATTTACGTAGACAACCATTTGAAGGTCAAACTGCGTTCATTCGTCCATGCAGTGAAAAAAGTACATTGGAAAAGCCGAGACAAAAAAATAAACCTCAAGTTACAAGATGCGATTGCACACTGGACGTTATGCGATATCCCGGCATTCTGGTAACAGGATGTCGGAGACCTCGGAGATCCTGGACGATGGATAGTCGCACCGATGGCTACGTATGTGTGCGCTATAAAAAGCATTAAATCGTGTTTCTCGGAGTTATTAATGCGAGGTTATCGCGAGGCATCGTTACACGGCCCGCGGCGCCTTTGCAATTTATTAGCCCTTTAAATCGGGCTCTTTCTGGAGCGCTTCCCTAGTCTGATTCTCATCCACATCCTCATCCTGCAGCATCCTGCCATCCATCTATCGAGCTAGCTTGATAACCTACACTGTGGCGCCTTCTGTGAGAAATTTTCATTGCTACTGATCCACACGTACATTCAACCTCGAAAACATTAACGACTCATAGGTCAGAGCACTTTTATTTATATTATTTGAAAAATGTGCCGTAATGGGGGAGGGGAGAGATGGAGGGAGAGTAGAATATACTAGCTCTTCCAGAGTTTCATAGCAGTAAATGATCCAAGGAAGCGACGCTTGGTGTCTCCGAACCCGTAAACGTGCCACAAGATAAACCATGCGGTTGTGTACTGGTCCAGCGCAGATTGGCTGCTGGCTCACACTTTTTGGATTCTTCACTGTGTACACGGATAAATAATAAGGTTTTTCTATTGAACAGGCAGAAAGTGGCGCTGCGACGTGACGTAACGCGTTACTAGTTAAAAGGCCAGTCGAAATGAGCGTGCTAGGAGGAAGAAGAGACAACAGACAACAGACAACAGACAACAGAGAACAGAAAACGAAGGATGGGCGGCTCAAGTATATGTTTGTCAATGTATGCTAGTGACGCTTCCGCGCTGAGGGAATAAACGCAACTACCCCTGTCTCTCTCATTCCCTCCCCTATTCACTCGGCGAGTATATGTCACATTAATTATATCTCTCAATGCTGTCCAGGCTTGGACCACAGCACCACAGAGCGCTCCGGCGTTCATGTCAGTAACCACTGTGCCATTGTTCCACCTATCTCGGACAAGCAATTCCAACCGCTATGGGAATTGTTAAGCTTATTAGCCGTAAAGTCCATTCCCCGCGGATCCCGTGATTTCGTTGAAAAAATGGCCCTCGTGACGCTCATGACCCTTCTGGCGACCCTCGTTCTCCTCGTTCTCCTCGTTCTAGTGGATTTGGTGGCTGGGCTCTTTCCGTTCTCGTCTTTCTGTACTCGTGCTCATTGCAGCCCAGTCCGCTGTTTCCTTTTTTGCTGCTTTTCTTCAATTCCACGATACACATACGAACGTAGCCACGTGCTTTTCCCTCTTCCCTTTTCCCTTTTCCACATGAATGAGGGAGGTTAGGAGGGATCTATGAGTTGGAGCGACCGATTGAACAGGAACTCGAAATTCTCTGTAGGGAGACTGGTATAGAGAAAGAAAGAGAAAGAGAGAGAGGGTGGCGAGTATGTGTGTCGACTGAGAGAGATACGTACACCCGTTACTTTTCAGCCAGCATTCAACAAAGGTTCATTGAATTCATCCTTGCACGCCAGCGTGAAACACCGGCTGACGTATGCAAATAGTCGATGACAAATGATCTTGTTATTCCGTGACTCTTGCTTCACGGTTACCCATCCTGATAGCACAAAGACATCTCTAATACCACGTCATTCGAACGTCTTCAATCGGTCTCCGACGATATTCAAAGATCCTAACGAAATATTCTTCCTTGCAACAATATCCTTCGAAATCCCTTTAAACAGAAACTTAAGGAACGAAAAGCATTACTGGGTTATCCCAATATACTATTAAACCGTTTGAAAACTATGGCTGCTTAAAAACGTATTAAGTGTTGTAAATGCCCTTAAATTCGTGCTTCTTCCACTTGCAGTAATTATATTGAACTCTAAAATATTTAAAAGCTTAACTCTTTGATCAGTCCAAGAAGGCCAAGAGCTTATCAAAGGCGTGTGAAAGCTCTGCATGAAACTCATCAACATACGGCATTGTATAAAATCGTGACACCCGTAACACCCTCGCATCTTGGGGACAGCTCCGATGCCAGCACGTGCCACTGCTCTCGTAGGTGAGTCGTAATTGGCGGGGTACGACTTTTTGTCTGCGATAAGTCTCGTTAACGAAGGTTCAAACGAAAGAGCGCGAGGCGATATTATAGAGAGAACGAAAAGGACTCGTTTCAAGGAGCAAAATACCGGTGGATCCTGGCGCCATGTAAATTTCCTAGACGTGAGTCTTTCGGCACAGGCAGTTACGGCAGTTACGGCAGTTACTGCAGCACTGCACTCGCTTTATTCATGGTGGACGCGCATCGGGGCCTTACTATTCAAGAATCATAAGATCCATCGCAACTACTTTTTCTTTTTCCTTTTCCTCGTCAATTGGGTGCTTTAAAGAGCCCAAATGCACGATGCATCGCGTCTTCTCAAATTTGTACACTGACAGTAATACAATGGCCCCTTGAATAACACGCACACGTACGAATCTAGCCTCTCGCAACAGCAGTCACTTGATCACTCCAATCCTCTTACACGGCACGTCGGTTTTTAGGTCATAGCAATTATCGTAATCTCTCTGACAATAGAGAGCCAACTGTAGTTCGCCGCGTGAATACGCACAGGTTCTGCTGTAATGCCGATGTCAATGTCGGTGTCCATATTGCTGTTAATATGAATGAAAGAAAAGAATCAGTATTTTTCCAACGAAGGGTTATCATTATCACCACCTTATCAGCCGATCTCCATATATTTGGGTATAACTGTTGTTCATCATTACCATTAAGCACTTTTTTGAATCTTTACTATTTCGTAGATGGACCTTCCACATTTGCTAGCGTGTCAATTGTTTGTCAATCGATTGCATCAAAATTCCTCGACCAGTCCATTGAAAGTTGCTCTTGCTTGAAGTCTCGGAAGTTTGTTTACCCTCAAGAGCATAGTGCACCAAGTGATCCTCTGTATGCTGAATCGCCGGAACAATACTTAGCTCAGATCCAGAACGCTTCATCATCCGATGCTCTCGCTTCGTATACGATGCGTGTGACTGCCTGCTGGCTTACCTGCCTACCCTCTGGTGCCTTTCTCGCTTAATTCTCCGTTTTGCCATCATATTTGGCTACACTAGAGGCCCCCTCCCTCTCTTGTATTTCCCTTGCAATATCTTCGTTCTGCAACTTTGATTGGATGCAGTGCTCTTGATCCTCGACATGATTGGGCACGAGCTCGAGTCTTTCGAGAGTCTCTGGAGAAGACTGTTCGAGGAGGAGCAGGAACATTGAGAAGAGGGGAAAAATAAAGGGATGTGAAGTCTCGTTGGGTAGTTCGGTAAGAAGAGAATCGCAGTAGAAGCGCAAAGTACCTACCCCGTGGCGGGGACAGCTACGAGACGATAAGGAAATTATTTAGCCCCCATTAACGTCACTCGCACTTAGGTGCTCGTCAGTTGCTTCTTCCTCTGCAGACCTCCTTTATCTCTCTCATTCTCTTATTCTCTCATTCCCTCGTTCTCTCGTTCTCTCCTTTTCCGTCCCTCTAGCACTGGCTCTCTCTCTCTCTCCCGTTACCTCATGGATTCCTTTTTATCGCTCATTATTTAACCTCCACTTCGGCACTATTGTGGCTCCATTGGACTTGCTGAGTAGATTTGATTTCGTTCGCGGAAATCTCTTTATTCTTGCAATAATAATGCCGCTGCGCCGAGCAGTCGCACGAGCCACTCTCCTTTCTAACGACTCTGAAACTCCACACAAATCTTTCCAATGGCTTTCCATTAGTTTTCGACTGTTCAACAAATTATTTTCTATCCAATCAATCGATATCCTGTGTCTCGACAAATTGAGTATACATTTATAATGTTGAGTAGTGATTTTTTAAAATTGGAGAGAGGTTGGAGGTCAAATCTCCCTCCCCGCCGCCCTCCTCTTTCCCATATCTTTAATCATCGAGTATTACGTGCAGCCAGCGTACTTCACTCGGGATCTTGAACGGTGTATTCTGCTGCCATCGTAGTCAAACACTCGATATTTTTCTTTGGTTCTTCATCGAATTGCCTTTATCATCTTTTTCTTCTTCTTTTCGTTCTTCGTCTATTCCTGAGTGCCTTCAGCTGACGACACCAAGTGGCAGCGCCCTCATTATCATATTCCAAAGCATTGGGTTCGCAAGGCAGTGGGAGGGGTCAATGAAGACTAGTGGGCTGGAAAGGACGCTTAGAGTCGCTTCGAAGATTAATAGAAAAATGTTCTGGCGCTTGGGGGGGGGGGGGGGGGGGGGGGTGGAAATTTAACGAGACGCCGAGACTGAAAATGGCGTCTCGAGTGGTGTACACGTGGGTAAGGCGATAGGGTCCTGCGTCTTCCTCTTTTTCCTTCTTTTCCTTTTCCTTCTTGAAGGAAGCGTCTTCCAGTCCTGTGGGTAGATATCAAGAGAGCGAGCGGAAGATTCGTGCCTCGTCGCTCTTCGTGTCCTGTGGGACGTCCTGGCGTTTACGAGAACGCTACCAATTCGATGATGCTGCAATGTCGCGGTTCAGTTTTCATCCTTTGCTCGTTCGCTCTGGAAGGCTTCTCGTCTAAGCAGGTTTTTTCGTTATCTGCGGCGCGCACGCCGCTACAAAAAACGCGCTGAAAGAAGAAAGTCGAGAGACGTTAGTCAGTTATTACGTTATTACGTTACCACGGTATTACTTCGACCGCGTTGATACTTTAACGCTTATGCCTCCTTTTTCTCTTCTCTTGATTTATTCCTCGCTCGATAAATGTGAGAAAGGCGATGCGATAAGTACTCCAAGACTTCGATTTTCCTTTTCCTCCTACTTTTCTTCTATTTCTCTCTTCCTCTCTTTCTCTTTCCTCTTTTTCCGCTCAACCATCGAATACTTCCTGGCACACGTTCTCTCGTCTACTCTCGTCTACTCTCGTCTACATTCGTCCTGAGCGTATTGGAATCCACGAGCCCGGCGCACTCTTTTATAAATATTTATCCTCATTTGAATCCCTCGGGACACCCTCCTCTCCTAGCCTTCAACTCCCGCCGCGTATTTGTTCTTGCAAATCTTTTATACGTTTCGTACGCGGATTTGCATCCATAACGGCCGCGGGCGTTCCAGAGCTACCGAGCTTTTCCGTTCCTCTCCTCCTCTCCCTCTTTTTCGAGGTGATCCCTCTCTCGGCCGCTCTCATCCTCCCTCGGCAATATTCACCCTTACTCGTAATACTCCTCGCGCGAGGACTCGGTGTTCCTCCTGCTCTTCCTGTTTACTTTGCTTTGTATTGTTTGTCCTGCACACAACACGTAACTTTCGCAACGCCGATGAGCCGCGTTTTTATCCTTCCATCGATGGAGACTGTCATCGCCAATTTCTTTCTATTCCTTTCACGTACACTCCTTATCGGCGACATCCTTCCCAGCGACTTTCTTTCTCTTCCTTCTTTAATTTTCTTACTCTACATTCTTTACACCCTTTGCATCCTATGTAACGATATCGCCATTCTTCCGCTGGCGCTGTGCTCTAGAATGAGACATTTCATGGACTTCGATGTTTCGATATGCTTGGAAACTAAAGAAGCGCAGGTACAGAGAGATCGAGCCTTCAGCCCGTAATCTCGACTACGCAGACACACGACGTGAAACAGTTCGTGCTGAAAGAGACTGCAGAATATATCGTAGTTGTGTTTAGGAACGTGTTTCCATTTTATTCACGGTCGCCTTTCGACTGGCAGCTCGCGATTCGAGTTTTAATAAACTCGCTACACTCTTCCACTCTTTGAGGAGGGAAGGTACTTGTGGTTTGAGTAGCATTGCCACCATAAGTAGAATCACGCTATCGGTTATTTTTTGCTTGCCCTTTGATGCACTTTCCTCTCTCGCGTCTCACCAGCCCGCTTGTTTTTAGTACAGACGTCTTTAAGATCGATTATAGTACACCGCATAACCTACACCACCAGGTTTTCCTTCTCTAAATCTATAGCGTATTGCGTACCACTGGGTATGCAAAGCACTGCCATATACTACGTCGAACGAAGATGCTTGTAGATTTGGGGTGTACGGAGAGATGACAGTGGAGGGCTTCTTTGTTAGAGACGCGTCGGACTGGTATATAACAAAGTAAACACACTAATTGGCGGCTGTTGTGTTCGCCAGTTTTCCAGAATCGAAATGAAAGCCGAAGGTCTTCGGCCATTGCTGCATGGAGAAAGGAACTTGTCGTTTTCTGAGAAGTAATGTCCACCCCAACGTCTACGTCATCGTCGAAGACAAAACAAAAGTGGCGCATAAAGCTGAAAGACGCCAGCTCTCATGTTCGTGCGCACACAAACGCACACGCAGTAGAGGGTGCCGGAGCATAACATAAACATAACATAAACATAACATAACCGTAACCGTACACATAACGCAAGGCGAAGCCGCGCGCGATTCCCTTGCCAAGAGCCAAAGACCTGGAGCGTTGAATTAGGAGGCTAAGACTTCCTGCCACCGAAGGAAGAAACGCGAAGCTCGAAGGGGATTGCGAGCGAGAAGCGTGAGGAGCCAGAACCAGAAAGATGTCTTTTGGCAGTGCCGTTGACTCTAACTGGCAGCATAGACAGCGTCGAAGCATGAGAGATTAAACATGGCTATGATAATTGTCTGGAATAGCCTGGATGCAGAGCGAAGCGCCAGAGTTTTCGAGCGTGCTGCTCCGTTTCCTCTTTTCTTCCTTCCTATCCCATCTTCTTCCTCTTCCTTTGACTCCTCCTGTTAACATTCCTTTCATTCCTTTTTCCTGCTCTCGCGAGCTTCGAGAAACGTATAAGAATACCTCCCGGCTTGCTCGTCGAGACTCCCTTTCGATAAAAAGTGCAGTAGCGCTCAAATTGAACTGACCAGCATCTTTCTTTTCCCCATAAGCCCTCATCCCTACAATTCCTTTTCTTATATTATTTGATGCGGCCCAAGATGCGTGGAAATCCTCCCTCGATAATGTCTCATCGAATCCCATCGGGTCCTCAGTCAGGGTGGTCGTGTCCTTCGGAGACACAGCCGCTTGGTAATTCGTTCCTTTCTCGAGGATGAAGCGAGGGTTAAGAACCCTCCGTTTAATTAAATCAGCGGACCATTAGCGAGACCATCGGGCCCGCATTGTCACGGATTCCTTATAATTAATTCAGCTCGACGCTGGTGGCAGCCCTGCAGACACGAGGTGGACAAGGACGACTCGTCGAGCAGCTGCCATTCGACCGAGAAAGTGAGAAGACTACAAGAGGAGACGTCGTAGCGAGTAAAGGAATCCAGCAAGGATAAGTTGGAGAGCCGGAAGTTTCGCATTCGAGGAACGACGAGTCGTCCTCGGCCTCACGTTTTCGAGATTACGACGCGTCGACATGGAATTACGACAGTCTTCCTGCCTCCCCCACTTCCGTTCTTTCTTCCTTCGCTTAGACTCTCTATCTGCACGAGGGATTCTCCTGAAAACGCTGGAGGAGAAATGGTTGGCAAGTCAGATTGAATAACTATAAAGTGTGTGTGTGACGCAGGGAGCTGAGTAGTTGCAACTACTTATTGTGATGTCATTCCAGTCACCATGGTGACTCCTGGAAAACGTCTTATTAGTACGCTGTCAAAGGTAACGCGATGCAACCTTCTTCCGCGGCCCTAGATAATAAAGCAAACGTAACGTAGTTTGCGCGCGAATGCAAAGAGTAATGAAAGTCACGATAATCGAGCAGCGACTATATGGGAGATCGAATGACGCTGCCGTGAGAGAATGAATAAAGCTAAAGAAGAATCAGGCTGTCTCGCCAGCCGCAGACTCATCAAGGAGCTATTTCAAAGTGGAACTGAATAATGAGATCGAGTCGAAAAATGATAAGAACTCGGTGCTTCGTATTTCCGATCTCTCGGATTTTTCAACTGACGCCCAAGAAACCTCCTGCAATATTGGCATTATCAATACGCAACGTCATCTAGCCACAATCTATAGATGTTTGTAGTTTTTTGACTGAAAGTTTTGCAAGTCTCTTAGATTCATTCGTACCCCCCTACTTCACATTTATCTCATTTTTTGCTCCCTAATCTCTCAATCGAGTTCCGACTTTTCGCGGGAAACAGTTAGCACCAAGTATAGCCATCTAGTAAGAAAAGAGCTTTGAATCAGCTGAAGTTGCCCGTGCGATTTCAGACACGCGCCTCGTAAGCCTCCGTTCTTCCATTAATTCGATCGTTTCGCCACAAGTTATGGGCTTAATAAATACTCACGACACGACGGCATCCACAGTGGCGTAAGGAGTGTAAGTGGCGCGCAGTCGCATCGCCGCTGCCGTGCCTCTCGGTACTGCCGTGTAAACAAATTGGCACTAATGACGTTGCAATTTGTCGGATCGTTCAAGCTGCACAGGTGCTAAGGGTGAGATTGGTGGCTGACCGGCTGATGCCTGTTACACACGATACGCCGGCCACTCTCATTTACATATGTAGGCGCGTGTACCAGTGAAATAGAACGACGCAGCGAGAATTTCGCACAGGACCATTAAAGACCTCAGCACTTCTTTGTCCTGGCCTTCCTTGGCCTTTTTCTAGCTCTGCATCTACATACCTCAAGCGATTAGTCCCGCGAGTGCACTTCCTCATGGACAGGAAATAATGTTCTGTCGCTTTAGTGGCAGCAATGGCAACCGGTTTAGGTTCCCAACGGGCGTCTTACTGCGTACCGGAAGTCTTCGATTTACTTAGCGGGAAAATACCCTGTTTTGAGAGTTCATGAATTTTAACATTAACTAGTGCAATATTCTGGCTAGAAGCGATTCTGGGTAGATTGGATGATACGTATGCCAACCCAATACTTCCTCTAGTAGAAAGATATGCAGATGCACCTGTATGTTGACTGTCCAATAACATGCCTGCATCTTTTCTGTTTCAGGTAAGCGTGCTTAAAGACTCGCCTGAGTTAGTTAAAGTTTTCACTTTGTCCATCGAATAAGTCTCATTCTTCAACGGTGAGTAAAAAGTAAAAAGTGTACGTGTGGGTCTGGTTGTAGTACGTAGCCATTTTAACAGCACGCACATGCGTGACTCACAACCAGTACCGACTATGCCGCCATTTATTAAAAGTCATTTTTCATAGTGTGTGCTTGGGTCATTTACAAGAGAGTGATACTATCGCTCGAACGGATTGAATTATACAACGGCAACCCTTCATTGTTACCGGTTTATAATTAATCGTTGGACAGTACCGCGGATTGTCCCTGTCATCGACAGATATGACAGCCAATAAAGTGCGTCGGACGCAGCTGCACAAACGGATTTGGCAATGCCAACGCAGTCTAGCACGCAAATAGCTCGGATGAAATCATGCACCCGTAGACCTTTGCGCCAGTGCATTTGTGCGTCCATGTCGTGATCAGTAGGACTGGATAATTAGCAGTTAATCAGGCTCGAATGGCTATTCCGTTGGGTAGGTTCAACTACTTTCCGGGAACTATCTATAATACGTCATCATCGTTGTCGTTCTCATCTGCTTCGCGGTATCGACATTGCTTTGCAATGGTCAAGTTGCCGATTTCGCAATATATCGAGAGACTTGTAAAATTGAGCTGAACATTTTCATAGCCTGCAGAAGGTACAGGAAAGTATTTTATAGAGAAAGAAGAGAAAGAAGAGACAGAAGAGAAAGAAGAGATCTATGTGAGAGAAATGTTCGCCAGGACATAGAATTGGGCACTGGATACTAAACGAGTTGGCAAGAAATGGCGATCGGCCCCGAAATAATTTCATTGCATAGCAGCGAGTGCCGGGAGGGGGTGAAAGAGACGGGGAAAATAACAGTCGACGATGCCGACATCCCTTCTTCCCAGTTATCCTCCGTTGTCCCCAATTGTGCAGAGTTTTCCTAGTTATTTTCCAGTGGCTACACCTCGAGCGAGTTCTTCGCGGTTTCTGCAAAGGCAACTGCGAGCTACTCAACGTATCGCAAAATCGTAACGACTCCTTCAATGCATCACCGGAAACTATTTTCTCGGTCTCGACGAGGAATCCCGTCTTTTCAGGCAGCTAGGGTTTTGCCAAGCGCAAGGAACTGATTAATGCCTTGAAACTCTTCATTAGTATTTCGCTTGGATGGTTAGCATGCTCGTTGACTGGTAGACGCGGTTAGACGACTGGCTGAGTGACTGACTGACTGATTGACCGACTAGTCAGATCGCTCGAAGCAGCCAGCGAGTTCTAAGAAAAAGTTTAAACTATTTGATATTCGACTCCCGCGGAGCCAGTCAGGGCACTGCTGCGTAAGGATCTTGGACCCACAGATGAAATAATGCACAACTCCGATACGGAAATACTTTTCACGGAGTCATTCATTAACGTAATTAAGTTTCGTGAAGAAAGAATCTAAAGAAAGTTAAGCAGTGACGCGGGGCCAATCGAAAGGCACGAAGCTCCCGAGGTGGACTAGGTGGACTAGGTGAACTAGATGGAACAGGTTCGGGGGTTGTGACGTGGGGGAATAGCAGATGGCAGAGGAGGGCTCGTATTGACCGGTGGAGGCCCGAGGCAACCGCGATGCTCGATATAAATTGGATCTCGTATGCGGATGGCGTGCATGGGCATTTCTACGGGGATTGAGATAGGTCGTGAATCACTGTCTTCGACTCAGGAGCCAAACTCTGCCGTCCTGTCTTTGTGTATGTGTACACCACGCATTTCGCACGCTTCACTCTACGTGTGATATTTCTCGCTTTCCTTATTCTGCCAGTAAGTCCTTCGCTTTCCTGTCTTTAGAGTCCTTTGATTGTCAGCGTGCAATGTATGCGACTACTGGGATCTGCGAAATGTTGCAGCGAATCGCAAGAATTATTAGGCATTGCTTCATTCGTCGAACGGTCGACCGGTTGCTTCGTCTCGCAACCTTGTGGCCAAGGTTATGCAACAACGAACGAAGCACACGTGCTCCTATCGACACAGCTTCCACACACTTACGCACTTACGAGTGGTCGCTCGCCAATTGACTCAAATGCACGTTTACCCTACATCCTCGACAATTACATAATGGAGCTGCACCCGTTCGAGCGGTGAACGCGAAGCGTTTGAGGCTTGTGCTTTTCTCGAAATTCATCGTTGACGACAACGTTAATGGCAACTGCCATCACTCACCTCCTAGTGCGACGCGATTGTTTGACGATTGTGTCGTGTCCCTGGAATCAGTCGAGAAGTTTTACCAACCTCATGTTACTTTAAGGTTTGTTCGCATCGGGCATATCTCGCAGCACCACGTTGCTTTCAATTAACGATAACTAAGCTCTTTAAGAGATCCGGCGGGCTAGCCGTCTAAAAGGACGGGAGGTCGAGAAGTTGTGCATCTGCAGCCAACATAGCCAACGACTTCTATTCATAGACTACGCAAGATGCCTGCTGTTGGTAGTACTGGTACGGGACACTCACTGACCCAATATACGCCGACCGAGTATTCAGTGGGAAGACCTGCCACATGAGTTTTAGTCTCGTCACTCACGTATCCGACGTTGAATCCTTTGGTGATGCGACTCCGTCGTCTTCGTCTTTTATTGCCCTCCTTTATTTTTCGGCCTTATTTCGAGAGCCCGCATCCTGCTGAAGCGACTCGGGCGAAAGATCAAATCAGTTGCAGCGTATCGTAATTTAGTTATGAGTTTTATCACGATCACGTCTAGAACGAGCCCTTGAAAGGACGGGAAACACATATTCTCTCGAATGCCTTTTTAACTCATCTAAATGATGATCCCATCGGACAGGGACTAAGATCTGAGATCACGGAACAGTTTCGCGAATCTCCATAGCTTCTGGAATGATTTCAAGTATCGAGTAATGTGCGTATGAATTTGTTCACGGTGAATTAAAAAATGGTTATTGCATCTTAGAAATATGAAAGGAAAGATATCGATTCGTTCACATAGAGGCAAAGACTCGACGAATATGGTTAACGACTGCGTTTTAAATGCGTCCTCAGCTATCGGTGTATATCGCGCCCAGAGCAGAGGCAGCAAAGCAACGCATTCCGCTCAAAGGCGGAAAGGATCCCACTCGTTCAGACGCCCGTTTCCTTCGTTTTTTTAACCATCAGGTTGGCCTAGATACAAGAGCAGCCTTCATCTTTCAGAAATATTTCGCATGGGTGTTCGCGTGTGCAAGTCTCCTAGACGATACGCATTCACGAGATATCTTGTTTCTTTTCTTATCCGAGTAGAGACTTCTAAGCCGCAAAGACGGGCCTGTAGAGTTGTGGACTTAGTATAGGAAGGACCGATTTCTCGATAGAGCAGAGATCTTTTCATACCAAAGCGAGCAAGGCCTCTGCGGTTAACTGAAACATGTGGTCCCTTCGTCTGGAAATGTTTAAGCGGGTGTGTCATGGAGACAGCGTGTCTATAGGATTGAATATGCAGAAGAAACGGTATATATGATACGTCGATGTTCGAGACGTTCGAGATGTTTTAAGGTCTCGGCCAAGGGAAGCAGGACGAGGAGATGCGAGTCGCGAGTATAGGTCACGGCCCGGAAGTCATTGGGTCTTAAATCGTGGGCCGAATGAGATGCCGACGCAGCGGCACGTCGACGGTACCGTGGCTGCTCGATGTTCATCGATTTTGCGGAAACGTGATGCTTATAGAGGGGAGGGATAGGAATCGAGTGCGAAGCACGAGAGAGTTCATTGTCGACTGTTGGCCGTAGTGAATCGCTCGTTGCCATTAAAAATGCATGCTCGCACTCCGGTAAACAAAGCTCCGGCCGGCGCATTAGCGAATGCCAGGCATAGCGAGCATAGCACGCGACTCTGGTTGGTCTGGTGCGGAGCTCCGAGGAATCTTTCTGCGAGCGTGCACTCACGCACTTACGACGCCGCGACGTATTGGTGCGGCCGTGGAAAATCTAGACAGTTTTGCGTGGCGTTCTCCATATAGTGCCGAGGAGGAGGCGGAGAGTAGGGAGGAGGGCGAGGGGGGAGCAGGTTCGTCGGAAAAAATCATTCCAAGGAACTCGAGGGCTGTACGTGAAATTCACGCGAAGACACTGAAAAGCCTTGTCACCTAGCAAGTACAGGTTAAGTGGTTGACCGGTTAACCGGTTAACCACTCGAATCTATGTGGATATTTTTGGACGCTCGGCTGACGCATCGTTATACTCAAGCATTGAGTCTTGTAAGTGAGGTTTAGAAGCCAAGCGCAAGAACGTGTCAATAAAGCAGCAACACGGGTGAAGAAGTGATGCCGAGGAGGGGGGAAAAGAGAAACTAGGAATCGCTATGGTCGCGTGTTTGCATGGTGCTAACAAGAATCGCACGTATTGAATGTGTTGCACCGAAAGCTGCTATCTGCTCTCGCTTATTAGCTGCATGCCAAAGTCTGTTACATAAATTGAAATGAAAGGTTAGATGGTGATCAAGGAGCAACCGAATACTGAAAATACGAGTGAATTTGGAATGGAGGATTGGTCAGCCGCTGCATCTTGTAGCATCGTGCAGCATCGTAATCGTATTCCTGGCGTTCGTGTTCTTTTTCGTGCTCGCATCGGTAATGTTCGCGCTGTTTCGACTTATGTTAGTCGTGAGAAGCTGAGAGAACGGCAATAGGAATAACCTACAGATGGCATCTTTATTAACCTGCCAGAGCCAGGAAACGTCGTGACGGAGATGGCTGGCTCGACTCTCCGTCCCATGTCTCCCCTCTTGCCGTACATCCCTCGCCAACGAGCCGCGACCCTCTTCCTCGACGCAGCCATCTTTAGCTCTTGGAGAACGTAGTGCCGTAATTAGCCGTGCTAACTACTGGTACTGTTACTTGACTCGCATAGCCTGGCTCCCTTTGTCTCCGCGATACTGCTTGGTCATAATGTGTTTCCTACGATATGAGTGCGTCATCGATAACGCGAATGCGAACGGCGAAAACTAACAGGACGTCGAAATTGCTGGATGCTCAGGGGGATTCGGGAAATTCGAGTGAGTGAGTTCGCGACAAGTCTGCGTTTTCTCAAAGCTACTCGAGAATCGGCAAGGAGTCACTTATCTAGCGGAAGAAGAACTGTGCGAAACTGTTTCCGGGGCGGCCTTACAACGAATAAAACCAAAGAGCTTCTTCGCACCTAACTCATACCCCAGTTTTATACGAATTATTGTAATAACGTGAAAAGTTGAAAGAATTGGCAAGAGAGGCACGGGGGGAAGGAGTCATGAAGGTTCAGACGAGAGAGAGTCAAGCGTACGAAACGAATGGAGCAAATGGACCGAAACGGCCGAGTCAGATATCTTCGTATGCATCTCTGTGCCGGTAGCGTCGAACGGCGTTCAGCGACGCGTAGATGCCATGGAGGTTGTGGAGGGAGTGGAGGAAGCGGAGGGGGGGGGGGTGTGGACGGCCTACGGTGTGCGAGCGGACGGGTGGAAGAGACGCGGGATTCGGTTAAACAATGGAGCCACTCTCCATGCTCCAGTCGAGTGTCCGTGGCAGTGTATAAATCAGGAAGACGACTGTACCCACCATGACGCTTTACGTACCTACTCTCTGCTAGGAGGTACACTCGCTTGTGTCGCTCGTGTCGCATCCGGCGAAGCGCGACCCCGATGCATTGTAGGAGACTCCGTGACTCGAATCTTTGTGATTCTGAATTCTCTCTCTGTTCGATGCAGTCGCCGAACCGTTTCTTGTTTTTACGCGTTCGCGACACTATAATGGCCCTTTTGCGCATCTTTCTTCCTTTGCGTGCGACATGCTACCACTTAGTTACTTCCCGACTGAAAATGGCAGAGTACGGAAGACCCTTCCCGGCAAGTGACACAGCGTGGGGTGCAACTAGCGTCTCATGAAGGTCGATGTCTTTATGGACAGTAAAAAGAATCTCTGATGTGTATCCGACATGGAGATTAATGCCGACGCCAACAGTTTAATCATCGTGAAATAGATGTTCCTTATCTCAATAGACTGAGAGGATATCGAATAGGAACGTTGCAAATTGGGTACCCAAAGAGAGGAAAGTGCTCCCCTATACAGTAGCTATTTCTCCCTGTATTTCGGCATTCCTCTCACGTTCGCGCAACAATTATTATTTTCTTCCCTACTTGCAGAATTTATTGTTCGCCGCCTCGGGTCCCTCCTCGTACACCGGATTTACAGAGAAGTTCCCATGCATGCCAGTGGCGGGGTCTCCCCTTCTCACACGTTGCCCACGAAATGCGTATAATTATGAACACGTGACTTGCTTAATTCTTGGAGCAACTTGTCGCCAACAGCCAATTTCTCATCTGGTCGCGTAGCCAGGCAGAGCGAGTCCACTTGGCGTTTCAGCAGTGCAGTACGTTGCTCGTTGCCATTTGCCATTCACTATATCTTGAGCTTATTCGAGGGCAAAGTGGTCGAGCCAAGAGTTGCAGCCGGAGAATGACTTCTGGCTCGTCCCTTTCAGTGCGAGCTAGGAAGTACCGAGTGACCTCTGCCCCTAAAATCGGGTCATCGGCTACTTTCTCACGTAACCGTTATGAGACCGTTCATTCTCTCTCTCGCGCCCAATCCATGATCCATCTCCAGCATCTTGGTTGCCACGCAGGGATCTTACACGGGCGAATCGACACACGTCGGCTGATATTGATCGCTGAGAGATACAGTCAGGCTGCCACATCACGTCTAGACAGAGGGATCTCATTCGCCTTGCGACTCGCGCGAAACGGAACTGAGGCGCTTGGTCCAGACCAGAGTAAAAGTGGGCGATAAGGAGCTGAGAGATAGGAAAGAGAGCGGGATGAATAGAGGTCGTCAAGGGGTCGCACTAGAGTAATCGTCGCTCCAGCAAGTGCGAGTTACGACGTGAAACGCGCCGTGAGCGAGCTGTCGCGCACAGCAATGTTGTCGTTGCATGATCGCTGATTTATTACCGCTTGGGGCTCGTGAGACGATGCATAAATATGCATGCATGTATTCCGAATTACGGATTACGGAATGCACGAGCGTGCCCTGCACTCGGCTTACGGTAGCCGCAGTGCGCACGCGTGTCTACATCTAGTTAGTCACTTTTCCCGGATACTTCCGAGCTTTTAAGCGGAAACTCAACCGGATGCCTCGCTGTGTTAGTGTTTTCGTGCGTCCGTGGTTCTGACTCTGGATACGTAGGTCTGCGGATGTTGCCACCTCGAGTTCCTTGTTTTCAGCCGCGTTCCTTTGCGCTCCTGAATTATACGCCTCTACCAGACCACCGCGTACCAACAAGCCGGTCGCCATAGTTCCTATCAACTACCAACTACCAACTACCAACTATCAAGGACGAGCGACCAACCAACAGCGACGGTTTTCCTATGTGCCTATCCCGGTGATTAATCTCGCCTGAAGCATTCCCGAAGGATACTTAGCTCTGATCTATGAGCTACCCTCGCTCGCGAACAGTTTTTTTTTCGGCCTCTCTAGCGCCCTCCTACTGAAGTCTGGAATCTCCTCTGGCAGCTCCATCGCACTCAGAATCTTATATTCGCCCATTTTCTGTCTCTCTTACTTATACCTTCAGCTGTCCCTATACTTGCGAGAGAAAACTCCCGTCTCGCAATGACAAAGCGCAAAGCTTTGCCCAACAGCATTCTCGAGGAATGCAATTAAGACGCTCTGTAATAAGGGAAATGATAACAGTCGGAGGCAGCCAGGAATCCGAGCGGCCACTTCTGCTTGGCGAATTATCTTCCCGCAGAGCATATTTTACGCGCGGTTAAAGGAGCTGCCAGTTTGATTTGTCGCGTAAATGTGCGCACTGGATTCTCTATCGACGCTGCCAACTCCCAACTGCAATTTCTTCTTTTGCCCTAATTACAGAAAACGATCAGCGATGTCGTCAGTAGTCCTCATGAAATTATTCTAGACGATTGGAAGTTTAAACTGAAGGATCTCGCAACTGTTAATTTGCTAGTTTCTACAAATTCATACATAATATACCTACTCGCTCTTCCCTTGGAAACAAAGCACCGATCGCTTGAACTCGCTCCACATTGCCATTTTCATCTCGTTCACTAGAAGGAAACGAAGCCGGTCGTTCGACCGCTGACCACTCTAACGACGCTTATTATGTCTATCGGCTTTGCCATTAATTATTTTAGCATCCCAGCGCACGCAGCCAGCTCCAACCGCGTGTCGCACGCTCGCTCGACAAATCATAGTCCGCTCTCGTCGACCCGGGGGGGGGGGGGGGGGGGGGGGGGGGGGG